>OX465276.1:113821328-114297846 GCA_949987645.1 Tachina grossa | reverse complement strand
ATGCTATAAAACTGCTTTTACAGTATATCTGAATTGTACTTGTGAAATTTTTTAGAAAACTTTTAAAAATATGACTTAGTAAAACACTCTTATTTTTCGAGTTCTATGAGGGAAATGACCACTGTGGCCAAACCTTTCTTTCTCAGCGAATCAAACCTAGTGGGAAATAAAGACAACAAATCATACTAAAAAACTGCATTTACAATATATCTAAAGTGTATTTGTGAAATTTTTTAGAAAACTTTTGAAAATATGACTTAGTAAAACACTCTTATTTTTTGAGTTCTATGAGGAAAATGACCACTGTGGCCAAACCCTTCTTTCTCAGCAAATCAAACCTAGTGGAAAGTGAAGACAACAGATCATGCTAAAAAACTGCATTTACAGTATATCTAAATTGTATTTGTGAAATTTTTTAAAAAACTTTTAAAAATATGACTTAGTAAAACACTCTTATTTTTCGAGTTCTATGAGGGAAATGACGACTGTGGCCAAACCTTTCTTTCTTAGCAAACCAAACCTAGTGGAAAATGACGACAACAAACCATACTAAAAAACTGCATTTACAGTATATCTGAATTGTATTTGTGAAATTTTTTAGAAAACTTTTAAAAATATGACTTAGTAAAACACTCTTATTTTTCGAGTTCTATGAGGGAAATGACCACTGTGGCCAAACCTTTCTTTCTCAGCGACTCAAACCTAGTGGAAAATGAAGACAACAAATTATACTAAAAAACTGCATTTACAGTATATCTGAATTGTGTTTGTGAAAAATTTTTGGAAAACTTTTAAAAATATGACTTAGTAAAACACTCTTATTTTTTGAGTTCTATGAGGGAAATGACCACTGTGGCCAAACCTTTTTTCTCAGCAAATTAAACCTAGTGAGAAATAAAGACAACAAACCATACAAAAAAACTGCATTTACAGTATATCTGAATTGTATTTGTGAAATTTTTTAGAAAACTTTTAAAAATATGACTTAGTAAAACACTCTTATTTTTCGAGTTCTATGAGGGAAATGACCACTGTGGCCAAACCTTTCTCTCTCAGCGAACTAAACCTAGTGGAAAATGAAACAACAAATCATGCTAAAAAACTGCATTTACAGTATATCTGAATTGTATTTGTGAAATTTTTTACAAAACTTTTAAAAATATGACTTAGTAAAACACTCTTATTTTTCGAGTTCTATGAGGCAAATGACCACTGTGGCCAAACCCTGCTTCCCCAGCAAATCAAACGTAGTGGAAAGTGAAGACAACAAAATATGCTATAAAACTGCTTTTACAGTATATCTGAATTGTACTTGTGAAATTTTTTAGAAAACTTTTAAAAATATGACTTAGTAAAACACTCTTATTTTTCGAGTTCTATGAGGGAAATGACCACTGTGGCCAAACCTTTCTTTCTCAGCGAATCAAACCTAGTGGGAAATGAAGACAACAAATCATACTAAAAAACTGCATTTACAATATATCTAAAGTGTATTTGTGAAATTTTTTAGAAAACTTTTGAAAATATGACTTAGTAAAACACTCTTATTTTTTGAGTTCTATGAGGAAAATGACCACTGTGGCCAAACCCTTCTTTCTCAGCAAATCAAACCTAGTGGGAAAGTGAAGACAACAGATCATGCTAAAAAACTGCATTTACAGTATATCTAAATTGTATTTGTGAAATTTTTTAAAAAACTTTTAAAAATATGACTTAGTAAAACACTCTTATTTTTCGAGTTCTATGAGGGAAATGACCACTGTGGCCAAACCTTTCTTTCTTAGCGAACCAAACCTAGTGGAAAATGACGACAACAAACCATACTAAAAAACTGCATTTACAGTATATCTGAATTGTATTTGTGAAATTTTTTAGAAAACTTTTAAAAATATGACTTAGTAAAACACTCTTATTTTTCGAGTTCTATGAGGGAAATGACCACTGTGGCCAAACCTTTCTTTCTCAGCGACTCGAACCTAGTGGAAAATGAAGACAACAAATTATACTAAAAAACTGCATTTACAGTATATCTGAATTGTATTTGTGAAAAATTTTTGGAAAACTTTTAAAAATATGACTTAGTAAAACACTCTTATTTTTCGAGTTTTATGAGGGAAATGACCACTGTGGCCAAACCTTTCTTTCTCAGCGAATCAAACCTAGTGGGAAATGAAGATAACAAATCATACTAAAAAACTGCATTAACAGTATATCTGAATTATATTTGTGAAATTTTTTAGAAAACTTTTAAAAGTATGACTTAGTAAAACACTCTTATTTTTCGAGTTCTATGAGGGAAATGACCACTGTGGCCAAACCTTTCTTTCTCAGCGACTCAAACCTAGTGGGAAATGAAGACAACAAATCATACTAAAAAACTGCATTTACAGTATATCTGAATTGTATTTGTGAAAAATTTTTGGAAAACTTTTAAAAATATGACTTAGTAAAACACTCTTAATTTTTGAGTTTTATGAGGGAAATGACCACTGTGGCCAAACCTTTCTTTCTCAGCGACTCAAACCTAGTGGGAAATGAAGACAACAAATCATGCTAAAAAACTGCATTTACAGTATATCTGAATTGTATTTGTGAAAAATTTTTGGAAAACTTTTAAAAATATGACTTAGTAAAACACTCTTATTTTTTGAGCTTTATGAGGGAAATGACCACTGTGGCCAAACCTTTCTTTTTCAGCAAATCAAACCTAGTGGAAAATGAAGACAACTTATCATTCTAAAAAACTGCATTTACACTATATCTGAATTGTATTTGTGAAATTTTTTAGAAAACTTTTAAAAATATGACTTAGTAAAATACTCTTATTTTTCGAGTTCTATGAGGGAAATGACCACTGTGGCCAAACCTTTCTTTCTCAGCGAATTAAACCTAGTGGCAAATGGAGACAACAAACCATACTAAAAAACTACATTTACAGTATATCTGAATTGTACTTGTGAAATTTTTGAGAAAACTTTTAAAAATATGACTTAGTAAAACACTCTTATTTTTTGAGTTCTATGAGGAAAATGACCACTGTGGCTAAACCCTGCTCCCACATCAAATCAAAACTAGTGAAAAATGAACACAACAAATCATACTATAAAACTGCTTTTGCAGTATATCTGAATTGTACTTGTGAAATTTTTTAGAAAACTTTTAAAAATATGACTTAGTAAAACACTCTTATTTTTCGAGTTCTATGAGGGAAATGACCACTGTGGCCAAATCCTTTTTTCTCAGCAAATCAAACCTAGTGGGAAATGAAGACAACAAACCATACTAAAAAACTGCATTTACAGTATATCTGAATTGTATTTGTGACATTTTTGAGAAAACTTTTAAAAATATGACTTAGTAAAACACTCTTATTTTTCGAGTTCTATGAGGCAAATGACCACTGTGGCCAAACCCTGCTTTACCAGCAAATGAAACCTAATGGAAAGTGAAGACAACAAATTATGCTATAAAACTGCATTTACAGTATATCTAAATTGTATTTGTGAACTTTTTTAGAAAACTTTTAAAAATATGACTTAGTAAAACACTCTTATTTTTCGAGTTCTATGAGGGAAATGACCACTGTGGCCAAATCCTTATTTCTCAGCAAATCAAACCTAGTGGGAAATGAAGACAACAAACCATACTAAAAAACTGCATTTACAGTATATCTGAGGTGTATTTCTGACATTTTTGAGAAAACTTTTAAAAATATGACTTGGTAAAACAATCTTATTTTTCGAGTTCTATGAGGGAAATGACCACTGTGGCCAAACCCTGCTTCCATAGCAAATCAAACCTAGTGGAAAGTGAAGACAACAAGTTATCCTATAAAACTGCATTTACAGTATATCTGAATTGTATTTGTGAAATTTTTTTAGAAAACTTTTAAAAATATGACTTAGTAAAACACTCTTATTTTTTGAGTTCTATGAGGGAAATGACCACTGTGGCCAAACCTTTTTTCTCAGCAAATTAAACCTAGTGAGAAATAAAGACAACAAACCATACAAAAAAACTGCATTTACAGTATATCTGAATTGTATTTGTGAAATTTTTTAGAAAACTTTTAAAAATATGACTTAGTAAAACACTCTTATTTTTCGAGTTCTATGAGGGAAATGACCACTGTGGCCAAACCTTTCTCTCTCAGCGAACCAAACCTAGTGGAAAATGAAAACAACAAATCATGCTAAAAAACTGCATTTACAGTATATCTGAATTGTATTTGTGAAATTTTTTACAAAACTTTTAAAAATATGACTTAGTAAAACACTCTTATTTTTCGAGTTCTATGAGGCAAATGACCACTGTGGCCAAACCCTGCTTCCCCAGCAAATCAAACGTAGTGGAAAGTGAAGACAACAAATTATGCTATAAAACTGCTTTTACAGTATATCTGAATTGTACTTGTGCAATTTTTTAGAAAACTTTTAAAAATATGACTTAGTAAAACACTCTTATTTTTCGAGTTCTATGAGGGAAATGACCACTGTGGCCAAACCTTTCTTTCTCAGCGAATCAAACCTAGTGGGAAATGAAGACAACAAATCATACTAAAAAACTGCATTTACAATATATCTAAAGTGTATTTGTGAAATTTTTTAGAAAACTTTTGAAAATATGACTTAGTAAAACACTCTTATTTTTCGAGTTTTATGAGGGAAATGACCACTGTGGCCAAACCTTTCTTTCTCAGCGAATCAAACCTAGTGGGAAATGAAGATAACAAATCATACTAAAAAACTGCATTAACAGTATATCTGAATTATATTTGTGAAATTTTTTAGAAAACTTTTAAAAGTATGACTTAGTAAAACACTCTTATTTTTCGAGTTCTATGAGGGAAATGACCACTGTGGCCAAACCTTTCTTTCTCAGCGACTCAAACCTAGTGGGAAATGAAGACAACAAATCATACTAAAAAACTGCATTTACAGTATATCTGAATTGTATTTGTGAAAAATTTTTGGAAAACTTTTAAAAATATGACTTAGTAAAACACTCTTAATTTTTGAGTTTTATGAGGGAAATGACCACTGTGGCCAAACCTTTCTTTCTCAGCGACTCAAACCTAGTGGGAAATGAAGACAACAAATCATGCTAAAAAACTGCATTTACAGTATATCTGAATTGTATTTGTGAAAAATTTTTGGAAAACTTTTAAAAATATGACTTAGTAAAACACTCTTATTTTTTGAGTTTTATGAGGGAAATGACCACTGTGGCCAAACCTTTCTTTTTCAGCAAATCAAACCTAGTGGAAAATGAAGACAACTTATCATTCTAAAAAACTGCATTTACACTATATCTGAATTGTATTTGTGAAATTTTTTAGAAAACTTTTAAAAATATGACTTAGTAAAATACTCTTATTTTTCGAGTTCTATGAGGGAAATGACCACTGTGGCCAAACCTTTCTTTCTCAGCGAATTAAACCTAGTGGCAAATGGAGACAACAAACCATACTAAAAAACTACATTTACAGTATATCTGAATTGTACTTGTGAAATTTTTGAGAAAACTTTTAAAAATATGACTTAGTAAAACACTCTTATTTTTTGAGTTCTATGAGGAAAATGACCACTGTGGCTAAACCCTGCTTCCACATCAAATCAAAACTAGTGAAAAATGAACACAACAAATCATACTATAAAACTGCTTTTGCAGTATATCTGAATTGTACTTGTGAAATTTTTTAGAAAACTTTTAAAAATATGACTTAGTAAAACACTCTTATTTTTCGAGTTCTATGAGGGAAATGACCACTGTGGCCAAATCCTTTTTTCTCAGCAAATCAAACCTAGTGGGAAATGAAGACAACAAACCTTACTAAAAAACTGCATTTACAATATATCTAAAGTGTATTTGTGAAATTTTTTAGAAAACTTTTGAAAATATGACTTAGTAAAACACTCTTATTTTTTGAGTTCTATGAGGGAAATGACCACTGTGGCCAAACCTTTTTTCTCAGCAAATTAAACCTAGTGAGAAATAAAGACAACAAACCATACAAAAAAACTGCATTTACAGTATATCTGAATTGTATTTGTGAAATTTTTTAGAAAACTTTTAAAAATATGACTTAGTAAAACACTCTTATTTTTCGAGTTCTATGAGGGAAATGACCACTGTGGCCAAACCTTTCTCTCTCAGCGAACCAAACCTAGTGGAAAATGAAAACAACAAATCATGCTAAAAAACTGCATTTACAGTATATCTGAATTGTATTTGTGAAATTTTTTACAAAACTTTTAAAAATATGACTTAGTAAAACACTCTTATTTTTCGAGTTCTATGAGGCAAATGACCACTGTGGCCAAACCCTGCTTCCCCAGCAAATCAAACGTAGTGGAAAGTGAAGACAACAAATTATGCTATAAAACTGCTTTTACAGTATATCTGAATTGTACTTGTGCAATTTTTTAGAAAACTTTTAAAAATATGACTTAGTAAAACACTCTTATTTTTCGAGTTCTATGAGGGAAATGACCACTGTGGCCAAACCTTTCTTTCTCAGCGAATCAAACCTAGTGGGAAATGAAGACAACAAATCATACTAAAAAACTGCATTTACAATATATCTAAAGTGTATTTGTGAAATTTTTTAGAAAACTTTTGAAAATATGACTTAGTAAAACACTCTTATTTTTTGAGTTCTATGAGGAAAATGACCACTGTGGCCAAACCCTTCTTTCTCAGCAAATCAAACCTAGTGGAAAGTGAAGACAACAGATCGTGCTAAAAAACTGCATTTACAGTATATCTAAATTGTATTTGTGAAATTTTTTAAAAAACTTTTAAAAATATGACTTAGTAAAACACTCTTATTTTTCGAGTTCTATGAGGGAAATGACCACTGTGGCCAAACCTTTCTTTCTTAGCGAACCAAACCTAGTGAAAAATGACGACAACAAACTATACTAAAAAACTGCATTTACAGTATATCTGAATTGTATTTGTGAAATTTTTTAGAAAACTTTTAAAAATATGACTTAGTAAAACACTCTTATTTTTCGAGTTCTATGAGGGAAATGACCACTGTGGCCAAACCTTTCTTTCTCAGCGAGTCAAACCTAGTGGAAAATGAAGACAACAAATTATACTAAAAAACTGCATTTACAGTATATCTGAATTGTATTTGTGAAAAATTTTTGGAAAACTTTTAAAAATATGACTTAGTAAAACACTCTTATTTTTCGAGTTTTATGAGGGAAATGACCACTGTGGCCAAACCTTTCTTTCTCAGCGAATCAAACCTAGTGGGAAATGAAGACAACAAATCATACTAAAAAACTGCATTAACAGTATATCTGAATTATATTTGTGAAATTTTTTAGAAAACTTTTAAAAATATGACTTAGTAAAATACTCTTATTTTTCGAGTTCTATGAGGGAAATGACCACTGTGGCCAAACCTTTCTTTCTCAGCGAATCAAACCTAGTGGCAAATGAAGACAACATTTTATACTAAAAAACTGCATTTACAATATATCTGAAGTGTATTTGTGAAATTTTTTAGAAAACTTCTAAAAATATGACTTAGTAAAACACTCTTATTTTTTGAGTTCTATGAGGAAAATGACCACTGTGGCCAAACCCTGCTTCCGAATCAAATCAAACCTAGTGAAAAATGCAGACAACAAATCATACTAAAAACTGCATTTACAGTATATCTAAATTGTATTTGTGAAATTTTTTAGAAAACTTTTAAAAATATGACTTAGTAAAACACTTTTATTTTTTGAGTTCTATGAGGGAAATGACCACTGTGGCCAAACCTTTATTTCTCAGCGAATCAAACCTAGTGGAAAATGAAGACAACAAATTATACTAAAAAACTGCATTTACAGTATATCTGAATTGTATTTGTGAAATTTTTTAGAAAACTTTTAAAAGTATGACTTAGTAAAACACTCTTATTTTTCGAGTTCTATGAGGGAAATGACCACTGTGGCCAAACCTTTCTTTCTCAGCGACTCAAACCTAGTGGGAAATGAAGACAACAAATCATACTAAAAAACTGCATTTACAGTATATCTGAATTGTATTTGTGAAAAATTTTTGGAAAACTTTTAAAAATATGACTTAGTAAAACACTCTTAATTTTTGAGTTTTATGAGGGAAATGACCACTGTGGCCAAACCTTTCTTTCTCAGCGACTCAAACCTAGTGGGAAATGAAGACAACAAATCATGCTAAAAAACTGCATTTACAGTATATCTGAATTGTATTTGTGAAAAATTTTTGGAAAACTTTTAAAAATATGACTTAGTAAAACACTCTTATTTTTTGAGTTTTATGAGGGAAATGACCACTGTGGCCAAACCTTTCTTTTTCAGCAAATCAAACCTAGTGGAAAATGAAGACAACAAATCATTCTAAAAAACTGCATTTACACTATATCTGAATTGTATTTGTGAAATTTTTTAGAAAACTTTTAAAAATATGACTTAGTAAAATACTCTTATTTTTCGAGTTCTATGAGGGAAATGACCACTGTGGCCAAACCTTTCTTTCTCAGCGAATTAAGCCTAGTGGCAAATGGAGACAACAAACCATACTAAAAAACTACATTTACAGTATATCTGAATTGTACTTGTGAAATTTTTGAGAAAACTTTTAAAAATATGACTTAGTAAAACACTCTTATTTTTTGAGTTCTATGAGGAAAATGACCACTGTGGCTAAACCCTGCTTCCACATCAAATCAAAACTAGTGAAAAATGAACACAACAAATCATACTATAAAACTGCTTTTGCAGTATATCTGAATTGTACTTGTGAAATTTTTTAGAAAACTTTTAAAAATATGACTTAGTAAAACACTCTTATTTTTCGAGTTCTATGAGGGAAATGACCACTGTGGCCAAACCTTTCTCTCTCAGCGAACCAAACCTAGTGGAAAATGAAAACAACAAATCATGCTAAAAAACTGCATTTACAGTATATCTGAATTGTATTTGTGAAATTTTTTACAAAACTTTTAAAAATATGACTTAGTAAAACACTCTTATTTTTCGAGTTCTATGAGGCAAATGACCACTGTGGCCAAACCCTGCTTCCCCAGCAAATCAAACGTAGTGGAAAGTGAAGACAACAAATTATGCTATAAAACTGCTTTTACAGTATATCTGAATTGTACTTGTGAAATTTTTTAGAAAACTTTTAAAAATATGACTTAGTAAAACACTCTTATTTTTCGAGTTCTATGAGGGAAATGACCACTGTGGCCAAACCTTTCTTTCTCAGCGAATCAAACCTAGTGGGAAATGAAGACAACAAGTCATACTAAAAAACTGCATTTTCAATATATCTAAAGTGTATTTGTGAAATTTTTTAGAAAACTTTTGAAAATATGACTTAGTAAAACACTCTTATTTTTTGAGTTCTATGAGGAAAATGACCACTGTGGCCAAACCCTTCTTTCTCAGCAAATCAAACCTAGTGGAAAGTGAAGACAACAAAACATGCTAAAAAACTGCATTTACAGTATGTCTAAATTGTATTTGTGAAATTTTTTAAAAAACTTTTAAAAATATGACTTAGTAAAACACTCTTATTTTTCGAGTTCTATGAGGGAAATGACCACTGTGGCCAAACCTTTCTTTCTTAGCGAACCAAACCTAGTGGAAAATGACGACAACAAACCATACTAAAAAACTGCATTTACAGTATATCTGAATTGTATTTGTGAAATTTTTTAGAAAACTTTTAAAAATATGACTTAGTAAAACACTCTTATTTTTCGAGTTCTATGAGGGAAATGACCACTGTGGCCAAACCTTTCTTTCTCAGCGACTCAAACCTAGTGGAAAATGAAGACAACAAATTATACTAAAAAACTGCATTTACAGTATATCTGAATTGTATTTGTGAAAAATTTTTGGAAAACTTTTAAAAATATGACTTAGTAAAACACTCTTATTTTTCGAGTTTTATGAGGGAAATGACCACTGTGGCCAAACCTTTCTTTCTCAGCGAATCAAACCTAGTGGGAAATGAAGACAACAAATCATACTAAAAAACTGCATTAACAGTATATCTGAATTATATTTGTGAAATTTTTTAGAAAACTTTTAAAAATATGACTTAGTAAAATACTCTTATTTTTCGAGTTCTATGAGGGAAATGACCACTGTGGCCAAACCTTTCTTTCTCAGCGAATCAAACCTAGTGGCAAATAAAGACAACATTTCATACTAAAAAACTGCATTTACAATATATCTGAAGTGTATTTGTGAAATTTTTTAGAAAACTTCTAAAAATATGACTTAGTAAAACACTCTTATTTTTTGAGTTCTATGAGGAAAATGACCACTGTGGCCAAACCCTGCTTCCGAATCAAATCAAACCTAGTGAAAAATGCAGACAACAAATCATACTAAAAACTGCATTTACAGTATATCTAAATTGTATTTGTGAAATTTTTTAGAAAACTTTTAAAAATATGACTTAGTAAAACACTTTTATTTTTTGAGTTCTATGAGGGAAATGACCACTGTGGCCAAACCTTTATTTTTCAGCGAATCAAACCTAGTGGAAAATGAAGACAACAAATTATACTAAAAAACTGCATTTACAGTATATCTGAATTGTATTTGTGAAATTTTTTAGAAAACTTTTAAAAGTATGACTTAGTAAAACACTCTTATTTTTCGAGTTCTATGAGGGAAATGACCACTGTGGCCAAACCTTTCTTTCTCAGCGACTCAAACCTAGTGGGAAATGAAGACAACAAATCATACTAAAAAACTGCATTTACAGTATATCTGAATTGTATTTGTGAAAAATTTTTGGAAAACTTTTAAAAATATGACTTAGTAAAACACTCTTAATTTTTGAGTTTTATGAGGGAAATGACCACTGTGGCCAAACCTTTCTTTCTCAGCGACTCAAACCTAGTGGGAAATGAAGACAACAAATCATGCTAAAAAACTGCATTTACAGTATATCTGAATTGTATTTGTGAAAAATTTTTGGAAAACTTTTAAAAATATGACTTAGTAAAACACTCTTATTTTTTGAGTTTTATGAGGGAAATGACCACTGTGGCCAAACCTTTCTTTTTCAGCAAATCAAACCTAGTGGAAAATGAAGACAACAAATCATTCTAAAAAACTGCATTTACACTATATCTGAATTGTATTTGTGAAATTTTTTAGAAAACTTTTAAAAATATGACTTAGTAAAATACTCTTATTTTTCGAGTTCTATGAGGGAAATGACCACTGTGGCCAAACCTTTCTTTCTCAGCGAATTAAACCTAGTGGCAAATGGAGACAACAAACCATACTAAAAAACTACATTTACAGTATATCTGAATTGTACTTGTGAAATTTTTGAGAAAACTTTTAAAAATATGACTTAGTAAAACACTCTTATTTTTTGAGTTCTATGAGGAAAATGACCACTGTGGCTAAACCCTGCTTCCACATCAAATCAAAACTAGTGAAAAATGAACACAACAAATCATACTATAAAACTGCTTTTGCAGTATATCTGAATTGTACTTGTGAAATTTTTTAGAAAACTTTTAAAAATATGACTTAGTAAAACACTCTTATTTTTCGAGTTCTATGAGGGAAATGACCACTGTGGCCAAATCCTTTTTTCTCAGCAAATCAAACCTAGTGGGAAATGAAGACAACAAACCATACTAAAAAACTGCATTTACAGTATATCTGAATTGTATTTGTGACATTTTTGAGAAAACTTTTAAAAATATGACTTAGTAAAACACTCTTATTTTTCGAGTTCTATGAGGCAAATGACCACTGTGGCCAAACCCTGCTTTACCAGCAAATGCAACCTAATGGAAAGTGAAGACAACAAATTATGCTATAAAACTGCATTTACAGTATATCTAAATTGTATTTGTGAACTTTTTTAGAAAACTTTTAAAAATATGACTTAGTAAAACACTCTTATTTTTCGAGTTCTATGAGGGAAATGACCACTGTGGCCAAATCCTTTTTTCTCAGCAAATCAAACCTAGTGGGAAATGAAGACAACAAACCATACTAAAAAACTGCATTTACAGTATATCTGAGGTGTATTTCTGACATTTTTGAGAAAACTTTTGAAAATATGACTTGGTAAAACAATCTTATTTTTCGAGTTCTATGAGGGAAATGACCACTGTGGCCAAACCCTGCTTCCATAGCAAATCAAACCTAGTGGAAAGTGAAGACAACAAGTTATACTATAAAACTGCATTTACAGTATATCTGAATTGTACTTGTGAAATTTTTTTAGAAAACTTTTAAAAATATGACTTAGTAAAACACTCTTATTTTTTGAGTTCTATGAGGGAAATGACCACTGTGGCCAAACCTTTCTTTCTCAGCGAATCAAACCTAGTGGGAAATGAAGACAACAAATCATACTAAAAAACTGCATTTACAATATATCTAAAGTGTATTTGTGAAATTTTTTAGAAAACTTTTGAAAATATGACTTAGTAAAACACTCTTATTTTTTGAGTTCTATGAGGAAAATGACCACTGTGGCCAAACCCTTCTTTCCCAGCAAATCAAACCTAGTGGAAAGTGAAGACAACAGATCATGCTAAAAAACTGCATTTACAGTATATCTAAATTGTATTTGTGAAATTTTTTAAAAAACTTTTAAAAATATGACTTAGTAAAACACTCTTATTTTTCGAGTTCTATGAGGGAAATGACCACTGTGGCCAAACCTTTCTTTCTTAGCGAACTAAACCTAGTGGAAAATGACGACAACAAACCATACTAAAAAACTGCATTTACAGTATATCTGAATTGTATTTGTGAAATTTTTTAGAAAACTTTTAAAAATATGACTTAGTAAAACACTCTTATTTTTCGAGTTCTATGAAGGAAATGACCACTGTGGCCAAACCTTTCCTTCTCAGCGACTCAAACCTAGTGGAAAATGAAGACAACAAATTATACTAAAAAACTGCATTTACAGTATATCTGAATTGTATTTGTGAAAAATTTTTGGAAAACTTTTAAAAATATGACTTAGTAAAACACTCTTATTTTTCGAGTTTTATGAGGGAAATGACCACTGTGGCCAAACCTTTCTTTCTCAGCGAATCAAACCTAGTGGGAAATGAAGACAACAAATTATACTAAAAAACTGCATTAACAGTATATCTGAATTATATTTGTGAAATTTTTTAGAAAACTTTTAAAAATATGACTTAGTAAAATACTCTTATTTTTCGAGTTCTATGAGGGAAATGACCACTGTGGCCAAACCTTTCTTTCTCAGCGAATCAAACCTAGTGGCAAATGAAGACAACATTTTATACTAAAAAACTGCATTTACAATATATCTGAAGTGTATTTGTGAAATTTTTTAGAAAACTTCTAAAAATATGACTTAGTAAAACACTCTTATTTTTTGAGTTCTATGAGGAAAATGACCACTGTGGCCAAACCCTGCTTCCGAATCAAATCAAACCTAGTGAAAAATGCAGACAACAAATCATACTAAAAACTGCATTTACAGTATATCTAAATTGTATTTGTGAAATTTTTTAGAAAACTTTTAAAAATATGACTTAGTAAAACACTTTTATTTTTTGAGTTCTATGAGGGAAATGACCACTGTGGCCAAACCTTTATTTCTCAGCGAATCAAACCTAGTGGAAAATGAAGACAACAAATTATACTAAAAAACTGCATTTACAGTATATCTGAATTGTATTTGTGAAATTTTTTAGAAAACTTTTAAAAGTATGACTTAGTAAAACACTCTTATTTTTCGAGTTCTATGAGGGAAATGACCACTGTGGCCAAACCTTTCTTTCTCAGCGACTCAAGCCTAGTGGGAAATGAAGACAACAAATCATACTAAAAAACTGCATTTACAGTATATCTGAATTGTATTTGTGAAAAATTTTTGGAAAACTTTTAAAAATATGACTTAGTAAAACACTCTTAATTTTTGAGTTTTATGAGGGAAATGACCACTTTGGCCAAACCTTTCTTTCTCAGCGACTCAAACCTAGTGGGAAATGAAGACAACAAATCATGCTAAAAAACTGCATTTACAGTATATCTGAATTGTATTTGTGAAAAATTTTTGGAAAACTTTTAAAAATATGACTTAGTAAAACACTCTTATTTTTTGAGTTTTATGAGGGAAATGACCACTGTGGCCAAACCTTTCTTTTTCAGCAAATCAAACCTAGTGGAAAATGAAGACAACAAATCATTCTAAAAAACTGCATTTACACTATATCTGAATTGTATTTGTGAAATTTTTTAGAAAACTTTTAAAAATATGACTTAGTAAAATACTCTTATTTTTCGAGTTCTATGAGGGAAATGACCACTGTGGCCAAACCTTTCTTTCTCAGCGAACTAAACCTAGTGGCAAATGGAGACAACAAACCATACTAAAAAACTACATTTACAGTATATCTGAATTGTACTTGTGAAATTTTTGAGAAAACTTTTAAAAATATGACTTAGTAAAACACTCTTATTTTTTGAGTTTTATGAGGGAAATGACCACTGTGGCCAAACCTTTCTTTTTCAGCAAATCAAAACTAGTGAAAAATGAACACAACAAATCATACTATAAAACTGCTTTTGCAGTATATCTGAATTGTACTTGTGAAATTTTTTAGAAAACTTTTAAAAATATGACTTAGTAAAACACTCTTATTTTTCGAGTTCTATGAGGGAAATGACCACTGTGGCCAAATCCTTTTTTCTCAGCAAATCAAACCTAGTGGGAAATGAAGACAACAAACCATACTAAAAAACTGCATTTACAGTATATCTGAATTGTATTTGTGACATTTGTGAGAAAACTTTTAAAAATATGACTTAGTAAAACACTCTTATTTTTCGAGTTCTATGAGGCAAATGACCACTGTGGCCAAACCCTGCTTTACCAGCAAATGAAACCTAATGGAAAGTGAAGACAACAAATTATGCTATAAAACTGCATTTACAGTATATCTAAATTGTATTTGTGAACGTTTTTAGAAAACTTTTAAAAATATGACTTAGTAAAACACTCTTATTTTTCGAGTTCTATGAGGGAAATGACCACTGTGGCCAAACCTTTCTTTCTCAGCGACTCAAACCTAGTGGGAAATGAAGACAACAAATCATACTAAAAAACTGCATTTACAGTATATCTGAATTGTATTTGTGAAAAATTTTTGGAAAACTTTTAAAAATATGACTTAGTAAAACACTCTTAATTTTTGAGTTTTATGAGGGAAATGACCACTGTGGCCAAACCTTTTTTTCTCAGCGACTCAAACCTAGTGGGAAATGAAGACAACAAATCATGCTAAAAAACTGCATTTACAGTATATCTGAATTGTATTTGTGAAAAATTTTTGGAAAACTTTTAAAAATATGACTTAGTAAAACACTCTTATTTTTTGAGTTTTATGAGGGAAATGACCACTGTGGCCAAACCTTTCTTTTTCAGCAAATCAAACCTAGTGGAAAATGAAGACAAAAAATCATTCTAAAAAACTGCATTTACACTATATCTGAATTGTATTTGTGAAATTTTTTAGAAAACTTTTAAAAATATGACTTAGTAAAATACTCTTATTTTTCGAGTTCTATGAGGGAAATGACCACTGTGGCCAAACCTTTCTTTCTCAGCGAATTAAACCTAGTGGCGAATGGAGACAACAAACCATACTAAAAAACTGCATTTACAGTATATCTGAATTGTACTTGTGAAATTTTTGAGAAAACTTTTAAAAATATGACTTAGTAAAACACTCTTATTTTTTGAGTTCTATGAGGAAAATGACCACTGTGGCTAAACCCTGCTTCCACATCAAATCAAAACTAGTGAAAAATGAACACAACAAATCATACTATAAAACTGCTTTTGCAGTATATCTGAATTGTACTTGTGACATTTTTGAGAAAACTTTTAAAAATATGACTTAGTAAAACACTCTTATTTTTCGAGTTCTATGAGGCAAATGACCACTGTGGCCAAACCCTGCTTTACCAGCAAATGAAACCTAGTGGGAAATGAAGACAACAAATCATACTAAAAAACTGCATTTACAATATATCTAAAGTGTATTTGTGAAATTTTTTAGAAAACTTTTGAAAATATGACTTAGTAAAACACTCTTATTTTTTGAGTTCTATGAGGAAAATGACCACTGTGGCCAAACCCTTCTTTCTCAGCAAATCAAACCTAGTGAAAAGTGAAGACAACAGATCATGCTAAAAAACTGCATTTACAGTATATCTAAATTGTATTTGTGAAATTTTTTAAAAAACTTTTAAAAATATGACTTAGTAAAACACTCTTATTTTTCGAGTTCTATGAGGGAAATGACCACTGTGGCCAAAACTTTCTTTCTTAGCGAACCAAACCTAGTGGAAAATGACGCCAACAAACCATACTAAAAAACTGCATTTACAGTATATCTGAATTGTATTTGTGAAATTTTTTAGAAAACTTTTAAAAATATGACTTAGTAAAACACTCTTATTTTTCGAGTTCTATGAGGGAAATGACCACTGTGGCCAAACCTTTCTTTCTCAGCGACTCAAACCTAGTGGAAAATGAAGACAACAAATTATACTAAAAAACTGCATTTACAGTATATCTGAATTGTATTTGTGAAAATTTTTTGGAAAACTTTTAAAAATATGACTTAGTAAAACACTCTTATTTTTCGAGTTTTATGAGGGAAATGACCACTGTGGCCAAACCTTTCTTTCTCAGCGAATCAAACCTAGTGGGAAATGAAGACAACAAATCATACTAAAAAACTGCATTAACAGTATATCTGAATTATATTTGTGAAATTTTTTAGAAAACTTTTAAAAATATGACTTAGTAAAATACTCTTATTTTTCGAGTTCTATGAGGGAAATGACCACTGTGGCCAAACCTTTCTTTCTCAGCGAATCAAACCTAGTGGCAAATGAAGACAACATTTCATACTAAAAAACTGCATTTACAATATATCTGAAGTGTATTTGTGAAATTTTTTAGAAAACTTTTAAAAGTATGACTTAGTAAAACACTCTTATTTTTCGAGTTCTATGAGGGAAATGACCACTGTGGCCAAACCTTTCTTTCTCAGCGACTCAAACCTAGTGGGAAATGAAGACAACAAATCATACTAAAAAACTGCATTTACAGTATATCTGAATTGTATTTGTGAAAAATTTTTGGAAAACTTTTAAAAATATGACTTAGTAAAACACTCTTAATTTTTGAGTTTTATGAGGGAAATGACCACTGTGGCCAAACCTTTTTTTCTCAGCGGCTCAAACCTAGTGGGAAATGAAGACAACAAATCATGCTAAAAAACTGCATTTACAGTATATCTGAATTGTATTTGTGAAAAATTTTTGGAAAACTTTTAAAAATATGACTTAGTAAAACACTCTTATTTTTTGAGTTTTATGAGGGAAATGACCACTGTGGCCAAACCTTTCTTTTTCAGCAAATCAAACCTAGTGGAAAATGAAGACAACAAATCATTCTAAAAAACTGCATTTACACTATATCTGAATTGTATTTGTGAAATTTTTTAGAAAACTTTTAAAAATATGACTTAGTAAAATACTCTTATTTTTCGAGTTCTATGAGGGAAATGACCACTGTGGCCAAACCTTTCTTTCTCAGCGAATTAAACCTAGTGGCAAATGGAGACAACAAACCATACTAAAAAACTACATTTACAGTATATCTGAATTGTACTTGTGAAATTTTTGAGAAAACTTTTAAAAATATGACTTAGTAAAACACTCTTATTTTTTGAGTTCTATGAGGAAAATGACCACTGTGGCTAAACCCTGCTTCCACATCAAATCAAAACTAGTGGAAAATGAACACAACAAATTATACTATAAAACTGCTTTTGCAGTATATCTGAATTGTACTTGTGAAATTTTTTAGAAAACTTTTAAAAATATGACTTAGTAAAACACTCTTATTTTTCGAGTTCTATGAGGGAAATGACGACTGTGGCCAAATCCTTTTTTCTCAGCAAATCAAACCTAGTGGGAAATGAAGACAACAAACCATACTAAAAAACTGCATTTACAGTATATCTGAATTGTATTTGTGACATTTTTGAGAAAACTTTTAAAAATATGACTTAGTAAAACACTCTTATTTTTCGAGTTCTATGAGGCAAATGACCACTGTGGCCAAACCCTGCTTTACCAGCAAATGAAACCTAATGGAAAGTGAAGACAACAAATTATGCTATAAAACTGCATTTACAGTATATCTAAATTGTATTTGTGAACTTTTTTAGAAAACTTTTAAAAATATGACTTAGTAAAACACTCTTATTTTTCGAGTTCTATGAGGGAAATGACCACTGTGGCCAAATCCTTTTTTCTCAGCAAATCAAACCTAGTGGGAAATGAAGACAACAAACCATACTAAAAAACTGCATTTACAGTATATCTGAGGTGTATTTCTGACATTTTTGAGAAAACTTTTAAAAATATGACTTGGTAAAACAATCTTATTTTTCGAGTTCTATGAGGGAAATGACCACTGTGGCCAAACCTTTCTCTCTCAGCGAACCAAACCTAGTGGAAAATGAAAACAACAAATCATGCTAAAAAACTGCATTTACAGTATATCTGAATTGTATTTGTGAAATTTTTTACAAAACTTTTAAAAATATGACTTAGTAAAACACTCTTATTTTTCGAGTTCTATGAGGCAAATGACCACTGTGGCCAAACCCTGCTTCCCCAGCAAATCAAACGTAGTGGAAAGTGAAGACAACAAATTATGCTATAAAACTGCTTTTACAGTATATCTGAATTGTACTTGTGAAATTTTTTAGAAAACTTTTAAAAATATGACTTAGTAAAACACTCTTATTTTTCGAGTTCTATGAGGGAAATGACCACTGTGGCCAAACCTTTCTCTCTCAGCGAACCAAACCTAGTGGAAAATGAAAACAACAAATCATGCTAAAAAACTGCATTTACAGTATATCTGAATTGTATTTGTGAAATTTTTTACAAAACTTTTAAAAATATGACTTAGTAAAACACTCTTATTTTTCGAGTTCTATGAGGCAAATGACCACTGTGGCCAAACCCTGCTTCCCCAGCAAATCAAACGTAGTGGAAAGTGAAGACAACAGATCATGCTAAAAAACTGCATTTACAGTATATCTAAATTGTATTTGTGAAATTTTTTAAAAAACTTTTAAAAATATGACTTAGTAAAACACTCTTATTTTTCGAGTTCTATGAGGGAAATGACCACTGTGGCCAAACCTTTCTTTCTTAGCGAACTAAACCTAGTGGAAAATGACGACAACAAACCATACTAAAACACTGCATTTACAGTATATCTGAATTGTATTTGTGAAATTTTTTAGAAAACTTTTAAAAATATGACTTAGTAAAACACTCTTATTTTTCGAGTTCTATGAGGGAAATGACCACTGTGGCCAAACCTTTCTTTCTCAGCGACTCAAACCTAGTGGAAAATGAAGACAACAAATTATACTAAAAAACTGCATTTACAGTATATCTGAATTGTATTTGTGAAAAATTTTTGGAAAACTTTTAAAAATATGACTTAGTAAAACACTCTTATTTTTCGAGTTTTATGAGGGAAATGACCACTGTGGCCAAACCTTTCTTTCTCAGCGAATCAAACCTAGTGGGAAATGAAGACAACAAATCATACTAAAAAACTGCATTAACAGTATATCTGAATTATATTTGTGAAATTTTTTAGAAAACTTTTAAAAATATGACTTAGTAAAATACTCTTATTTTTCGAGTTCTATGAGGGAAATGACCACTGTGGCCAAACCTTTCTTTCTCAGCGAATCAAACCTAGTGGCAAATGAAGACAACATTTCATACTAAAAAACTGCATTTACAATATATCTGAAGTGTATTTGTGAAATTTTTTAGAAAACTTCTAAAAATATGACTTAGTAAAACACTCTTATTTTTTGAGTTCTATGAGGAAAATGACCACTGTGGCCAAACCCTGCTTCCGAATCAAATCAAACCTAGTGAAAAATGCAAACAACAAATCATACTAAAAACTGCATTTACAGTATATCTAAATTGTATTTGTGAAATTTTTTAGAAAACTTTTAAAAATATGACTTAGTAAAACACTTTTATTTTTTGAGTTCTATGAGGGAAATGACCACTGTGGCCAAACCTCTCTTTCTCAGCGAATCAAACCTAGTGAAAAATGAAGACAACAAATTATACTAAAAAACTGCATTTACAGTATATCTGAATTGTATTTGTGAAATTTTTTAGAAAACTTTTAAAAGTATGACTTAGTAAAACACTCTTATTTTTCGAGTTCTATGAGGGAAATGACCACTGTGGCCAAACCTTTCTTTCTCAGCGACTCAAACCTAGTGGGAAATGAAGACAACAAATCATGCTAAAAAACTGCATTTACAGTATATCTGAATTGTATTTGTGAAAAATTTTTGGAAAACTTTTAAAAATATGACTTAGTAAAACACTCTTATTTTTTGAGTTTTATGAGGGAAATGACCACTGTGGCCAAACCTTTCTTTTTCAGCAAATCAAACCTAGTGGAAAATGAAGACAACAAATCATTCTAAAAAACTGCATTTACACTATATCTGAATTGTATTTGTGAAATTTTTTAGAAAACTTTTAAAAATATGACTTAGTAAAATACTCTTATTTTTCGAGTTCTATGAGGGAAATGACCACTGTGGCCAAACCTTTCTTTCTCAGCGAATTAAACCTAGTGGCAAATGGAGACAACAAACCATACTAAACAACTACATTTACAATATATCTGAATTGTACTTGTGAAATTTTTGAGAAAACTTTTAAAAATATGACTTAGTAAAACACTCTTATTTTTTGAGTTCTATGAGGAAAATGACCACTGTGGCTAAACCCTGCTTCCACATCAAATCAAAACTAGTGAAAAATGAACACAACAAATCATACTATAAAACTGCTTTTGCAGTATATCTGAATTGTACTTGTGAAATTTTTTAGAAAACTTTTAAAAATATGACTTAGTAAAACACTCTTATTTTTCGAGTTCTATGAGGGAAATGACCACTGTGGCCAAACCTTTCTTTCTCAGCGACTCAAACCTAGTGGAAAATGAAGACAACAAATTATACTAAAAAACTGCATTTACAGTATATCTGAATTGTATTTGTGAAAAATTTTTGGAAAACTTTTAAAAATATGACTTAGTAAAACACTCTTATTTTTCGAGTTTTATGAGGGAAATGACCACTGTGGCCAAACCTTTCTTTCTCAGCGAATCAAACCTAGTGGGAAATGAAGACAACAAATCATACTAAAAAACTGCATTAACAGTATATCTGAATTATATTTGTGAAATTTTTTAGAAAACTTTTAAAAATATGACTTAGTAAAATACTCTTATTTTTCGAGTTCTATGAGGGAAATGACCACTGTGGCCAAACCTTTCTTTCTCAGCGAATCAAACCTAGTGGCAAATGAAGACAACATTTCATACTAAAAAACTGCATTTACAATATATCTGAAGTGTATTTGTGAAATTTTTTAGAAAACTTCTAAAAATATGACTTAGTAAAACACTCTTATTTTTTGAGTTCTATGAGGAAAATGACCACTGTGGCCAAACCCTGCTTCCGAATCAAATCAAACCTAGTGAAAAATGCAAACAACAAATCATACTAAAAACTGCATTTACAGTATATCTAAATTGTATTTGTGAAATTTTTTAGAAAACTTTTAAAAATATGACTTAGTAAAACACTTTTATTTTTTGAGTTCTATGAGGGAAATGACCACTGTGGCCAAACCTTTATTGCTCAGCGAATCAAACCTAGTGGAAAATGAAGACAACAAATTATACTAAAAAACTGCATTTACAGTATATCTGAATTGTATTTGTGAAATTTTTTAGAAAACTTTTAAAAGTATGACTTAGTAAAACACTCTTATTTTTCGAGTTCTATGAGGGAAATGACCACTGTGGCCAAACCTTTCTTTCTCAGCGACTCAAACCTAGTGGGAAATGAAGACAACAAATCATACTAAAAAACTGCATTTACAGTATATCTGAATTGTATTTGTGAAAAATTTTTGGAAAACTTTTAAAAATATGACTTAGTAAAACACTCTTAATTTTTGAGTTTTATGAGGGAAATGACCACTGTGGCCAAACCTTTCTTTCTCAGCGACTCAAACCTAGTGGGAAATGAAGACAACAAATCATGCTAAAAAACTGCATTTACAGTATATCTGAATTGTATTTGTGAAAAATTTTTGGAAAACTTTTAAAAATATGACTTAGTAAAACACTCTTATTTTTTGAGTTTTATGAGGGAAATGACCACTGTGGCCAAACCTTTCTTTTTCAGCAAATCAAACCTAGTGGAAAATGAAGACAACAAATCATTCTAAAAAACTGCATTTACACTATATCTGAATTGTATTTGTGAAATTTTTTAGAAAACTTTTAAAAATATGACTTAGTAAAATACTCTTATTTTTCGAGTTCTATGAGGGAAATGACCACTGTGGCCAAACCTTTCTTTCTCAGCGAATTAAACCTAGTGGCAAATGGAGACAACAAACCATACTAAACAACTACATTTACAATATATCTGAATTGTACTTGTGAAATTTTTGAGAAAACTTTTAAAAATATGACTTAGTAAAACACTCTTATTTTTTGAGTTCTATGAGGAAAATGACCACTGTGGCTAAACCCTGCTTCCACATCAAATCAAAACTAGTGAAAAATGAACACAACAAATCATACTATAAAACTGCTTTTGCAGTATATCTGAATTGTACTTGTGAAATTTTTTAGAAAACTTTTAAAAATATGACTTAGTAAAACACTCTTATTTTTCGAGTTCTATGAGGGAAATGACCACTGTGGCCAAATCCTTTTTTCTCAGCAAATCAAACCTAGTGGAAAATGAAGACAACAAATCATTCTAAAAAACTGCATTTACACTATATCTGAATTGTATTTGTGAAAAATTTTTGGAAAACTTTTAAAAATATGACTTAGTAAAACACTCTTATTTTTCGAGTTTTATGAGGGAAATGACCACTGTGGCCAAACCTTTCTTTCTCAGCGAATCAAACCTAGTGGCAAATGAAGACAACATTTCATACTAAAAAACTGCATTTACAATATATCTGAAGTGTATTTGTGAAATTTTTTAGAAAACTTCTAAAAATATGACTTAGTAAAACACTCTTATTTTTTGAGTTCTATGAGGAAAATGACCACTGTGGCCAAACCCTGCTTCCGAATCAAATCAAACCTAGTGAAAAATGCAAACAACAAATCATACTAAAAACTGCATTTACAGTATATCTAAATTGTATTTGTGAAATTTTTTAGAAAACTTTTAAAAATATGACTTAGTAAAACACTTTTATTTTTTGAGTTCTATGAGGGAAATGACCACTGTGGCCAAACCTTTCTTGCTCAGCAAATCAAACCTAGTGGAAAATGAAGACAACAAATTATACTAAAAAACTGCATTTACAGTATATCTGAATTGTATTTGTGAAATTTTTTAGAAAACTTTTAAAAGTATGACTTAGTAAAACACTCTTATTTTTCGAGTTCTATGAGGGAAATGACCACTGTGGCCAAACCTTTCTTTCTCAGCGACTCAAGCCTAGTGGGAAATGAAGACAACAAATCATACTAAAAAACTGATTTACAGTATATCTGAATTGTATTTGTGAAAAATTTTTGGAAAACTTTTAAAAATATGACTTAGTAAAACACTCTTAATTTTTGAGTTTTATGAGGGAAATGACCACTGTGGCCAAACCTTTCTTTCTCAGCGACTCAAACCTAGTGGGAAATGAAGACAACAAATCATGCTAAAAAACTGCATTTACAGTATATCTGAATTGTATTTGTGAAAAATTTTTGGAAAACTTTTAAAAATATGACTTAGTAAAACACTCTTATTTTTTGAGTTTTATGAGGGAAATGACCACTGTGGCCAAACCTTTCTTTTTCAGCAAATCAAACCTAGTGGAAAATGAAGACAACAAATCATTCTAAAAAACTGCATTTACACTATATCTGAATTGTATTTGTGAAATTTTTTAGAAAACTTTTAAAAATATGACTTAGTAAAATACTCTTATTTTTCGAGTTCTATGAGGGAAATGACCACTGTGGCCAAACCTTTCTTTCTCAGCGAATTAAACCTAGTGGCAAATGGAGACAACAAACCATACTAAACAACTACATTTACAATATATCTGAATTGTACTTGTGAAATTTTTGAGAAAACTTTTAAAAATATGACTTAGTAAAACACTCTTATTTTTTGAGTTCTATGAGGAAAATGACCACTGTGGCTAAACCCTGCTTCCACATCAAATCAAAACTAGTGAAAAATGAACACAACAAATCATACTATAAAACTGCTTTTGCAGTATATCTGAATTGTACTTGTGAAATTTTTTAGAAAACTTTTAAAAATATGACTTAGTAAAACACTCTTATTTTTCGAGTTCTATGAGGGAAATGACCACTGTGGCCAAATCCTTTTTTCTCAGCAAATCAAACCTAGTGGGAAATGAAGACAACAAACCATACTAAAAAACTGCATTTACAGTATATCTGAGGTGTATTTCTGACATTTTTGAGAAAACTTTTAAAAATATGACTTGGTAAAACAATCTTATTTTTCGAGTTCTATGAGGGAAATGACCACTGTGGCCAAACCCTGCTTCCGTAGCAAATCAAACCTAGTGGAAAGTGAAGACAACAAGTTATCCTATAAAACTGCATTTACAGTATATCTAAATTGTATTTGTGAACTTTTTTAGAAAACTTTTAAAAATATGACTTAGTAAAACACTCTTATTTTTCGAGTTCTATGAGGGAAATGACCACTGTGGCCAAATCCTTTTTTCTCAGCAAATCAAACCTAGTGGGAAATGAAGACAACAAACCATACTAAAAAACTGCATTTACAGTATATCTGAGGTGTATTTCTGACATTTTTGAGAAAACTTTTAAAAATATGACTTGGTAAAACAATCTTATTTTTCGAGTTCTATGAGGGAAATGACCACTGTGGCCAAACCCTGCTTCCATAGCAAATCAAACCTAGTGGAAAGTGAAGACAACAAGTTATCCTATAAAACTGCATTTACAGTATATCTGAATTGTATTTGTGAAATTTTTTTAGAAAACTTTTAAAAATATGACTTAGTAAAACACTCTTATTTTTTGAGTTCTATGAGGGAAATGACCACTGTGGCCAAACCTTTTTTCTCAGCAAATTAAACCTAGTGAGAAATAAAGACAACAAACCATACAAAAAAACTGCATTTACAGTATATCTGAATTGTATTTGTGAAATTTTTTAGAAAACTTTTAAAAATATGACTTAGTAAAACACTCTTATTTTTCGAGTTCTATGAGGGAAATGACCACTGTGGCCAAACCTTTCTCTCTCAGCGAACCAAACCTAGTGGAAAATGAAAACAACAAATCATGCTATAAAACTGCATTTACAGTATATCTGAATTGTATTTGTGAAATTTTTTACAAAACTTTTAAAAATATGACTTAGTAAAACACTCTTATTTTTCGAGTTCTATGAGGCAAATGACCACTGTGGCCAAACCCTGCTTCCCCAGCAAATCAAACGTAGTGGAAAGTGAAGACAACAAATTATGCTATAAAACTGCTTTTACAGTATATCTGAATTGTACTTGTGAAATTTTTTAGAAAACTTTTAAAAATATGACTTAGTAAAACACTCTTATTTTTCGAGTTCTATGAGGGAAATGACCACTGTGGCCAAACCTTTCTTTCTCAGCGAATCAAACCTAGTGGGAAATGAAGACAACAAATCATACTAAAAAACTGCATTTACAATATATCTAAAGTGTATTTGTGAAATTTTTTAGAAAACTTTTGAAAATATGACTTAGTAAAACACTCTTATTTTTTGAGTTCTATGAGGAAAATGACCACTGTGGCCAAACCCTTCTTTCTCAGCAAATCAAACCTAGTGGAAAGTGAAGACAACAGATCATGCTAAAAAACTGCATTTACAGTATATCTAAATTGTATTTGTGAAATTTTTTAAAAACTTTTAAAAATATGACTTAGTAAAACACTCTTATTTTTCGAGTTCTATGAGGGAAATGACCACTGTGGCCAAACCTTTCTTTCTTAGCGAACCAAACCTAGTGGAAAATGACGACAACAAACCATACTAAAAAACTGCATTTACAGTATATCTGAATTGTATTTGTGAAATTTTTTAGAAAACTTTTAAAAATATGACTTAGTAAAACACTCTTATTTTTCGAGTTCTATGAGGGAAATGACCACTGTGGCCAAACCTTTCTTTCTCAGCGACTCAAACCTAGTGGAAAATGAAGACAACAAATTATACTAAAAAACTGCATTTACAGTATATCTGAATTGTATTTGTGAAAAATTTTTGGAAAACTTTTAAAAATATGACTTAGTAAAACACTCTTATTTTTCGAGTTTTATGAGGGAAATGACCACTGTGGCCAAACCTTTCTTTCTCAGCGAATCAAACCTAGTGGGAAATGAAGACAACAAATCATACTAAAAAACTGCATTAACAGTATATCTGAATTATATTTGTGAAATTTTTTAGAAAACTTTTAAAAATATGACTTAGTAAAATACTCTTATTTTTCGAGTTCTATGAGGGAAATGACCACTGTGGCCAAACCTTTCTTTCTCAGCGAATCAAACCTAGTGGCAAATGAAGACAACATTTCATACTAAAAAACTGCATTTACAATATATCTGAAGTGTATTTGTGAAATTTTTTTAGAAAACTTCTAAAAATATGACTTAGTAAAACACTCTTATTTTTTGAGTTCTATGAGGAAAATGACCACTGTGGCCAAACCCTGCTTCCGAATCAAATCAAACCTAGTGAAAAATGCAGACAACAAATCATACTAAAAACTGCATTTACAGTATATCTAAATTGTATTTGTGAAATTTTTTAGAAAACTTTTAAAAATATGACTTAGTAAAACACTTTTATTTTTTGAGTTCTATGAGGGAAATGACCACTGTGGCCAAACCTTTATTTTTCAGCGAATCAAACCTAGTGGAAAATGAAGACAACAAATTATACTAAAAAACTGCATTTACAGTATATCTGAATTGTATTTGTGAAATTTTTTAGAAAACTTTTAAAAGTATGACTTAGTAAAACACTCTTATTTTTCGAGTTCTATGAGGGAAATGACCACTGTGGCCAAACCTTTCTTTCTCAGCGACTGAAACCTAGTGGGAAATGAAGACAACAAATCATACTAAAAAACTGCATTTACAGTATATCTGAATTGTATTTGTGAAAAATTTTTGGAAAACTTTTAAAAATATGACTTAGTAAAACACTCTTAATTTTTGAGTTTTATGAGGGAAATGACCACTGTGGCCAAACCTTTCTTTCTCAGCGACTCAAACCTAGTGGGAAATGAAGACAACAAATCATGCTAAAAAACTGCATTTACAGTATATCTGAATTGTATTTGTGAAAAATTTTTGGAAAACTTTTAAAAATATGACTTAGTAAAACACTCTTATTTTTTGAGTTTTATGAGGGAAATGACCACTGTGGCCAAACCTTTCTTTTTCAGCAAATCAAACCTAGTGGAAAATGAAAACAACAAATCATTCTAAAAAACTGCATTTACACTATATCTGAATTGTATTTGTGAAATTTTTTAGAAAACTTTTAAAAATATGACTTAGTAAAATACTCTTATTTTTCGAGTTCTATGAGGGAAATGACCACTGTGGCCAAACCTTTCTTTCTCAGCGAATTAAACCTAGTGGCAAATGGAGACAACAAACCATACTAAAAAACTACATTTACAGTATATCTGAATTGTACTTGTGAAATTTTTGAGAAAACTTTTAAAAATATGACTTAGTAAAACACTCTTATTTTTTGAGTTCTATGAGGAAAATGACCACTGTGGCTAAACCCTGCTTCCACATCAAATCAAAACTAGTGAAAAATGAACACAACAAATCATACCATAAAAGTGCTTTTGCAGTATATCTGAATTGTACTTGTGAAATTTTTTAGAAAACTTTTAAAAATATGACTTAGTAAAACACTCTTATTTTTCGAGTTCTATGAGGGAAATGACCACTGTGGCCAAATCCTTTTTTCTCAGCAAATCAAACCTAGTGGGAAATGAAGACAACAAACCATACTAAAAAACTGCATTTACAGTATATCTGAATTGTATTTGTGACATTTTTGAGAAAACTTTTAAAAATATGACTTAGTAAAACACTCTTATTTTTCGAGTTCTATGAGGCAAATGACCACTGTGGCCAAACCCTGCTTTACCAGCAAATGAAACCTAATGGAAAGTGAAGACAACAAATTATGCTATAAAACTGCATTTACAGTATATCTAAATTGTATTTGTGAACTTTTTTAGAAAACTTTTAAAAATATGACTTAGTAAAACACTCTTATTTTTCGAGTTCTATGAGGGAAATGACCACTGTGGCCAAATCCTTTTTTCTCAGCAAATCAAACCTAGTGGGAAATGAAGACAACAAACCATACTAAAAAACTGCATTTACAGTATATCTGAGGTGTATTTCTGACATTTTTGAGAAAACTTTTAAAAATATGACTTGGTAAAACAATCTTATTTTTCGAGTTCTATGAGGGAAATGACCACTGTGGCCAAACCCTGCTTCCATAGCAAATCAAACCTAGTGGAAAGTGAAGACAACAAGTTATCCTATAAAACTGCATTTACAGTATATCTGAATTGTATTTGTGAAATTTTTTTAGAAAACTTTGAAAAATATGACTTAGTAAAACACTCTTAATTTTTGAGTTTTATGAGGGAAATGACCACTGTGGCCAAACCTTTCTTTCTCAGCGACTCAAACCTAGTGGGAAATGAAGACAACAAATCATGCTAAAAAACTGCATTTACAGTATATCTGAATTGTATTTGTGAAAAATTTTTGGAAAACTTTTAAAAATATGACTTAGTAAAACACTCTTATTTTTTGAGTTTTATGAGGGAAATGACCACTGTGGCCAAACCTTTCTTTTTCAGCAAATCAAACCTAGTGGGAAATGAAGACAACAAATCATTCTAAAAAACTGCATTTACACTATATCTGAATTGTATTTGTGAAATTTTTTAGAAAACTTTTAAAAATATGACTTAGTAAAATACTCTTATTTTTCGAGTTCTATGAGGGAAATGACCACTGTGGCCAAACCTTTCTTTCTCAGCGAATTAAACCTAGTGGCAAATGGAGACAACAAACCATACTAAAAAACTACATTTACAGTATATCTGAATTGTACTTGTGAAATTTTTGAGAACACTTTTAAAAATATGACTTAGTAAAACACTCTTATTTTTTGAGTTCTATGAGGAAAATGACCACTGTGGCTAAACCCTGCTTCCACATCAAATCAAAACTAGTGAAAAATGAACACAACAAATCATACTATAAAACTGCTTTTGCAGTATATCTGAATTGTACTTGTGAAATTTTTTAGAAAACTTTTAAAAATATGACTTAGTAAAACACTCTTATTTTTCGAGTTCTATGAGGGAAATGACCACTGTGGCCAAATCCTTTTTTCTCAGCAAATCAAACCTAGTGGGAAATAAAGACAACAAACTATACTAAAAAACTGCATTTACAGTATATCTGAATTGTATTTGTGACATTTTTGAGAAAACTTTTAAAAATATGACTTAGTAAAACACTCTTATTTTTCGAGTTCTATGAGGCAAATGACCACTGTGGCCAAACCCTGCTTTACCAGCAAATGAAACCTAATGGAAAGTGAAGACAACAAATTATGCTATAAAACTGCATTTAAAGTATATCTAAATTGTATTTGTGAACTTTTTTAGAAAACTTTTAAAAATATGACTTAGTAAAACACTCTTATTTTTCGAGTTCTATGAGGGAAATGACCACTGTGGCCAAATCCTTTTTTCTCAGCAAATCAAACCTAGTGGGAAATGAAGACAACAAACCATACTAAAAAACTGCATTTACAGTATATCTGAGGTGTATTTCTGACATTTTTGAGAAAACTTTTAAAAATATGACTTGGTAAAACAATCTTATTTTTCGAGTTCTATGAGGGAAATGACCACTGTGGCCAAACCCTGCTTCCATAGCAAATCAAACCTAGTGGAAAGTGAAGACAACAAGTTATCCTATAAAACTGCATTTACAGTATATCTGAATTGTATTTGTGAAATTTTTTTAGAAAACTTTTAAAAATATGACTTAGTAAAACACTCTTATTTTTTGAGTTCTATGAGGGAAATGACCACTGTGGCCAAACCTTTTTTCTCAGCAAATTAAACCTAGTGAGAAATAAAGACAACAAACCATACAAAAAAACTGCATTTACAGTATATCTGAATTGTATTTGTGAAATTTTTTAGAAAACTTTTAAAAATATGACTTAGTAAAACACTCTTATTTTTCGAGTTCTATGAGGGAAATGACCACTGTGGCCAAACCTTTCTCTCTCAGCGAACCAAACCTAGTGGAAAATGAAAACAACAAATCATGCTAAAAAACTGCATTTACAGTATATCTGAATTGTATTTGTGAAATTTTTTACAAAACTTTTAAAAATATGACTTAGTAAAACACTCTTATTTTTCGAGTTCTATGAGGCAAATGACCACTGTGGCCAAACCCTGCTTCCCCAGCAAATCAAACCTAGTGAAAAATGCAGACAACAAATCATACTAAAAACTGCATTTACAGTATATCTAAATTGTATTTGTGAAATTTTTTAGAAAACTTTTAAAAATATGACTTAGTAAAACACTTTTATTTTTTGAGTTCTATGAGGGAAATGACCACTGTGGCCAAACCTTTATTTCTCAGCGAATCAAACCTAGTGGAAAATGAAGACAACAAATTATACTAAAAAACTGTATTTACAGTATATCTGAATTGTATTTGTGAAATTTTTTAGAAAACTTTTAAAAGTATGACGTAGTAAAACACTCTTATTTTTCGAGTTCTATGAGGGAAATGACCACTGTGGCCAAACCTTTCTTTCTCAGCGACTCAAACCTAGTGGGAAATGAAGACAACAAATCATACTAAAAAACTGCATTTACAGTATATCTGAATTGTATTTGTGAAAAATTTTTGGAAAACTTTTAAAAATATGACTTAGTAAAACACTCTTAATTTTTGAGTTTTATGAGGGAAATGACCACTGTGGCCAAACCTTTCTTTCTCAGCGACTCAAACCTAGTGGGAAATGAAGACAACAAATCATGCTAAAAAACTGCATTTACAGTATATCTGAATTGTATTTGTGAAAAATTTTTGGAAAACTTTTAAAAATATGACTTAGTAAAATAAAACACTCTTATTTTTTGAGTTTTATGAGGGAAATGACCACTGTGGCCAAACCTTTCTTTTTCAGCAAATCAAACCTAGTGGAAAATGAAGACAACAAATCATTCTAAAAAACTGCATTTACACTATATCTGAATTGTATTTGTGAAATTTTTTAGAAAACTTTTAAAAATATGACTTAGTAAAATACTCTTATTTTTCGAGTTCTATGAGGGAAATGACCACTGTGGCCAAACCTTTCTTTCTCAGCGAATTAAACCTAGTGGCAAATGGAGACAACAAACCATACTAAAAAACTACATTTACAGTATATCTGAATTTTACTTGTGACATTTTTGAGAAAACTTTTAAAAATATGACTTAGTAAAACACTCTTATTTTTCGAGTTCTATGAGGGAAATGACCACTGTGGCTAAACCCTGCTTCCACATCAAATCAAAACTAGTGAAAAATGAACACAACAAATCATACCATAAAAGTGCTTTTGCAGTATATCTGAATTGTACTTGTGAAATTTTTTAGAAAACTTTTAAAAATATGACTTAGTAAAACACTCTTATTTTTCGAGTTCTATGAGGGAAATGACCACTGTGGCCAAATCCTTTTTTCTCAGCAAATCAAACCTAGTGGGAAATGAAGACAACAAACCATACTAAAAAACTGCATTTACAGTATATCTGAATTGTATTTGTGACATTTTTGAGAAAACTTTTAAAAATATGACTTAGTAAAACACTCTTATTTTTCGAGTTCTATGAGGCAAATGACCACTGTGGCCAAACCCTGCTTTACCAGCAAATGAAACCTAATGGAAAGTGAAGACAACAAATTATGCTATAAAACTGCATTTACAGTATATCTAAATTGTATTTGTGAACTTTTTTAGAAAACTTTTAAAAATATGACTTAGTAAAACACTCTTATTTTTCGAGTTCTATGAGGGAAATGACCACTGTGGCCAAATCCTTTTTTCTCAGCAAATCAAACCTAGTGGGAAATGAAGACAACAAACCATACTAAAAAACTGCATTTACAGTATATCTGAGGTGTATTTCTGACATTTTTGAGAAAACTTTTAAAAATATGACTTGGTAAAACAATCTTATTTTTCGAGTTCTATGAGGGAAATGACCACTGTGGCCAAACCCTGCTTCCATAGCAAATCAAACCTAGTGGAAAGTGAAGACAACAAGTTATCCTATAAAACTGCATTTACAGTATATCTGAATTGTATTTGTGAAATTTTTTTAGAAAACTTTTAAAAATATGACTTAGTAAAACACTCTTAATTTTTGAGTTTTATGAGGGAAATGACCACTGTGGCCAAACCTTTCTTTCTCAGCGACTCAAACCTAGTGGGAAATGAAGACAACAAATCATGCTAAAAAACTGCATTTACAGTATATCTGAATTGTATTTGTGAAAAATTTTTGGAAAACTTTTAAAAATATGACTTAGTAAAACACTCTTATTTTTTGAGTTTTATGAGGGAAATGACCACTGTGGCCAAACCTTTCTTTTTCAGCAAATCAAACCTAGTGGAAAATGAAGACAACAAATCATTCTAAAAAACTGCATTTACACTATATCTGAATTGTATTTGTGAAATTTTTTAGAAAACTTTTAAAAATATGACTTAGTAAAATACTCTTATTTTTCGAGTTCTATGAGGGAAATGACCACTGTGGCCAAACCTTTCTTTCTCAGCGAATTAAACCTAGTGGCAAATGGAGACAACAAACCATACTAAAAAACTACATTTACAGTATATCTGAATTGTACTTGTGAAATTTTTGAGAACACTTTTAAAAATATGACTTAGTAAAACACTCTTATTTTTTGAGTTCTATGAGGAAAATGACCACTGTGGCTAAACCCTGCTTCCACATCAAATCAAAACTAGTGAAAAATGAACACAACAAATCATACTATAAAACTGCTTTTGCAGTATATCTGAATTGTACTTGTGAAATTTTTTAGAAAACTTTTAAAAATATGACTTAGTAAAACACTCTTATTTTTCGAGTTCTCTGAGGGAAATGACCACTGTGGCCAAATCCTTTTTTCTCAGCAAATCAAACCTAGTGGGAAATGAAGACAACAAACTATACTAAAAAACTGCATTTACAGTATATCTGAATTGTATTTGTGACATTTTTGAGAAAACTTTTAAAAATATGACTTAGTAAAACACTCTTATTTTTCGAGTTCTATGAGGCAAATGACCACTGTGGCCAAACCCTGCTTTACCAGCAAATGAAACCTAATGGAAAGTGAAGACAACAAATTATGCTATAAAACTGCATTTAAAGTATATCTAAATTGTATTTGTGAACTTTTTTAGAAAACTTTTAAAAATATGACTTAGTAAAACACTCTTATTTTTCGAGTTCTATGAGGGAAATGACCACTGTGGCCAAATCCTTTTTTCTCAGCAAATCAAACCTAGTGGGAAATGAAGACAACAAACCATACTAAAAAACTGCATTTACAGTATATCTGAGGTGTATTTCTGACATTTTTGAGAAAACTTTTAAAAATATGACTTGGTAAAACAATCTTATTTTTCGAGTTCTATGAGGGAAATGACCACTGTGGCCAAACCCTGCTTCCATAGCAAATCAAACCTAGTGGAAAGTGAAGACAACAAGTTATCCTATAAAACTGCATTTACAGTATATCTGAATTGTATTTGTGAAATTTTTTTAGAAAACTTTTAAAAATATGACTTAGTAAAACACTCTTATTTTTTGAGTTCTATGAGGGAAATGACCACTGTGGCCAAACCTTTTTTCTCAGCAAATTAAACCTAGTGAGAAATAAAGACAACAAACCATACAAAAAAACTGCATTTACAGTATATCTGAATTGTATTTGTGAAATTTTTTAGAAAACTTTTAAAAATATGACTTAGTAAAACACTCTTATTTTTCGAGTTCTATGAGGGAAATGACCACTGTGGCCAAACCTTTCTCTCTCAGCGAACCAAACCTAGTGGAAAATGAAAACAACAAATCATGCTAAAAAACTGCATTTACAGTATATCTGAATTGTATTTGTGAAATTTTTTACAAAACTTTTAAAAATATGACTTAGTAAAACACTCTTATTTTTCGAGTTCTATGAGGCAAATGACCACTGTGGCCAAACCCTGCTTCCCCAGCAAATCAAACCTAGTGAAAAATGCAGACAACAAATCATACTAAAAACTGCATTTACAGTATATCTAAATTGTATTTGTGAAATTTTTTAGAAAACTTTTAAAAATATGACTTAGTAAAACACTTTTATTTTTTGAGTTCTATGAGGGAAATGACCACTGTGGCCAAACCTTTATTTCTCAGCGAATCAAACCTAGTGGAAAATGAAGACAACAAATTATACTAAAAAACTGTATTTACAGTATATCTGAATTGTATTTGTGAAATTTTTTAGAAAACTTTTAAAAGTATGACTTAGTAAAACACTCTTATTTTTCGAGTTCTATGAGGGAAATGACCACTGTGGCCAAACCTTTCTTTCTCAGCGACTCAAACCTAGTGGGAAATGAAGACAACAAATCATACTAAAAAACGGCATTTACAGTATATCTGAATTGTATTTGTGAAAAATTTTTGGAAAACTTTTAAAAATATGACTTAGTAAAACACTCTTAATTTTTGAGTTTTATGAGGGAAATGACCACTGTGGCCAAACCTTTCTTTCTCAGCGACTCAAACCTAGTGGGAAATGAAGACAACAAATCATGCTAAAAAACTGCATTTACAGTATATCTGAATTGTATTTGTGAAAAATTTTTGGAAAACTTTTAAAAATATGACTTAGTAAAATAAAACACTCTTATTTTTTGAGTTTTATGAGGGAAATGACCACTGTGGCCAAACCTTTCTTTTTCAGCAAATCAAACCTAGTGGAAAATGAAGACAACAAATCATTCTAAAAAACTGCATTTACACTATATCTGAATTGTATTTGTGAAATTTTTTAGAAAACTTTTAAAAATATGACTTAGTAAAATACTCTTATTTTTCGAGTTCTATGAGGGAAATGACCACTGTGGCCAAACCTTTCTTTCTCAGCGAATTAAACCTAGTGGCAAATGGAGACAACAAACCATACTAAAAAACTACATTTACAGTATATCTGAATTGTACTTGTGAAATTTTTTAGAAAACTTTTAAAAATATGACTTAGTAAAACACTATTATTTTTCGAGTTCTATGAGGGAAATGACCACTGTGGCCAAATCCTTTTTTCTCAGCAAATCAAACCTAGTGGGAAATGAAGACAACAAACCATACTAAAAAACTGCATTTACAGTATATCTGAATTGTATTTGTGACATTTTTGAGAAAACTTTTAAAAATATGACTTAGTAAAACACTCTTATTTTTCGAGTTCTATGAGGCAAATGACCACTGTGGCCAAACCCTGCTTTACCAGCAAATGAAACCTAATGGAAAGTGAAGACAACAAATTATGCTATAAAACTGCATTTACAGTATATCTAAATTGTATTTGTGAACTTTTTTAGAAAACTTTTAAAAATATGACTTAGTAAAACACTCTTATTTTTCGAGTTCTATGAGGGAAATGACCACTGTGGCCAAATCCTTTTTTCTCAGCAAATCAAACCTAGTGGGAAATGAAGACAACAAACCATACTAAAAAACTGCATTTACAGTATATCTGAGGTGTATTTCTGACATTTTTGAGAAAACTTTTAAAAATATGACTTGGTAAAACAATCTTATTTTTCGAGTTCTATGAGGGAAATGACCACTGTGGCCAAACCCTGCTTCCATAGCAAATCAAACCTAGTGGAAAGTGAAGACAACAAGTTATCCTATAAAACTGCATTTACAGTATATCTGAATTGTATTTGTGAAATTTTTTTAGAAAACTTTTAAAAATATGACTTAGTAAAACACTCTTATTTTTTGAGTTCTATGAGGGAAATGACCACTGTGGCCAAACCTTTTTTCTCAGCAAATTAAACCTAGTGAGAAATAAAGACAACAAACCATACAAAAAAACTGCATTTACAGTATATCTGAATTGTATTTGTGAAATTTTTTAGAAAACTTTTAAAAATATGACTTAGTAAAACACTCTTATTTTTCGAGTTCTATGAGGGAAATGACCACTGTGGCCAAACCTTTCTCTCTCAGCGAACCAAACCTAGTGGAAAATGAAAACAACAAATCATGCTAAAAAACTGCATTTACAGTATATCTGAATTGTATTTGTGAAATTTTTTACAAAACTTTTAAAAATATGACTTAGTAAAACACTCTTATTTTTCGAGTTCTATGAGGCAAATGACCACTGTGGCCAAACCCTGCTTCCCCAGCAAATCAAACCTAGTGAAAAATGCAGACAACAAATCATACTAAAAACTGCATTTACAGTATATCTAAATTGTATTTGTGAAATTTTTTAGAAAACTTTTAAAAATATGACTTAGTAAAACACTTTTATTTTTTGAGTTCTATGAGGGAAATGACCACTGTGGCCAAACCTTTATTTCTCAGCGAATCAAACCTAAAGGAAAATGAAGATAACAAATTATACTAAAAAACTGCATTTACAGTATATCTGAATTGTATTTGTGAAATTTTTTAGAAAACTTTTAAAAGTATGACTTAGTAAAACACTCTTATTTTTCGAGTTCTATGAGGGAAATGACCACTGTGGCCAAACCTTTCTTTCTCAGCGACTCAAACCTAGTGGGAAATGAAGACAACAAATCATACTAAAAAACTGCATTTACAGTATATCTGAATTGTATTTGTGAAAAATTTTTGGAAAACTTTTAAAAATATGACTTAGTAAAACACTCTTAATTTTTGAGTTTTATGAGGGAAATGACCACTGTGGCCAAACCTTTCTTTCTCAGCGACTCAAACCTAGTGGGAAATGAAGACAACAAATCATGCTAAAAAACTGCATTTACAGTATATCTGAATTGTATTTGTGAAAAATTTTTGGAAAACTTTTAAAAATATGACTTAGTAAAACACTCTTATTTTTTGAGTTTTATGAGGGAAATGACCACTGTGGCCAAACCTTTCTTTTTCAGCAAATCAAACCTAGTGGAAAATGAAGACAACAAATCATTCTAAAAAACTGCATTTACACTATATCTGAATTGTATTTGTGAAATTTTTTAGAAAACTTTTAAAAATATGACTTAGTAAAATACTCTTATTTTTCGAGTTCTATGAGGGAAATGACCACTGTGGCCAAACCTTTCTTTCTCAGCGAATTAAACCTAGTGGCAAATGGAGACAACAAACCATACTAAAAAACTACATTTACAGTATATCTGAATTGTACTTGTGAAATTTTTGAGAAAACTTTTAAAAATATGACTTAGTAAAACACTCTTATTTTTTGAGTTCTATGAGGAAAATGACCACTGTGGCTAAACCCTGCTTCCACATCAAATAAAAACTAGTGAAAAATGAACACAACAAATTATACTATAAAACTGCTTTTGCAGTATATCTGAATTGTACTTGTGAAATTTTTTAGAAAACTTTTAAAAATATGACTTAGTAAAACACTCTTATTTTTCGAGTTCTATGAGGGAAATGACCACTGTGGCCAAATCCTTTTTTCTCAGCAAATCAAACCTAGTGGGAAATGAAGACAACAAACCATACTAAAAAACTGCATTTACAGTATATCTGAATTGTATTTGTGACATTTTTGAGAAAACTTTTAAAAATATGACTTAGTAAAACACTCTTATTTTTCGAGTTCTATGAGGCAAATGACCACTGTGGCCAAACCCTGCTTTACCAGCAAATGAAACCTAATGGAAAGTGAAGACAACAAATTATGCTATAAAACTGCATTTACAGTATATCTAAATTGTATTTGTGAACTTTTTTAGAAAACTTTTAAAAATATGACTTAGTAAAACACTCTTATTTTTCGAGTTCTATGAGGGAAATGACCACTGTGGCCAAACCTTTCTTTCTCAGCGAATTAAACCTAGTGGCAAATGGAGACAACAAACCATACTAAAAAACTACATTTACAGTATATCTGAATTGTACTTGTGAAATTTTTTAGAAAACTTTTAAAAATATGACTTAGTAAAACACTATTATTTTTCGAGTTCTATGAGGGAAATGACCACTGTGGCCAAATCCTTTTTTCTCAGCAAATCAAACCTAGTGGGAAATGAAGACAACAAACCATACTAAAAAACTGCATTTACAGTATATCTGAATTGTATTTGTGACATTTTTGAGAAAACTTTTAAAAATATGACTTAGTAAAACACTCTTATTTTTCGAGTTCTATGAGGCAAATGACCACTGTGGCCAAACCCTGCTTTACCAGCAAATGAAACCTAATGGAAAGTGAAGACAACAAATTATGCTATAAAACTGCATTTACAGTATATCTAAATTGTATTTGTGAACTTTTTTAGAAAACTTTTAAAAATATGACTTAGTAAAACACTCTTATTTTTCGAGTTCTATGAGGGAAATGACCACTGTGGCCAAATCCTTTTTTCTCAGCAAATCAAACCTAGTGGGAAATGAAGACAACAAACCATACTAAAAAACTGCATTTACAGTATATCTGAGGTGTATTTCTGACATTTTTGAGAAAACTTTTAAAAATATGACTTGGTAAAACAATCTTATTTTTCGAGTTCTATGAGGGAAATGACCACTGTGGCCAAACCCTGCTTCCATAGCAAATCAAACCTAGTGGAAAGTGAAGACAACAAGTTATCCTATAAAACTGCATTTACAGTATATCTGAATTGTATTTGTGAAATTTTTTTAGAAAACTTTTAAAAATATGACTTAGTAAAACACTCTTATTTTTTGAGTTCTATGAGGGAAATGACCACTGTGGCCAAACCTTTTTTCTCAGCAAATTAAACCTAGTGAGAAATAAAGACAACAAACCATACAAAAAAACTGCATTTACAGTATATCTGAATTGTATTTGTGAAATTTTTTAGAAAACTTTTAAAAATATGACTTAGTAAAACACTCTTATTTTTCGAGTTCTATGAGGGAAATGACCACTGTGGCCAAACCTTTCTCTCTCAGCGAACCAAACCTAGTGGAAAATGAAAACAACAAATCATGCTAAAAAACTGCATTTACAGTATATCTGAATTGTATTTGTGAAATTTTTTACAAAACTTTTAAAAATATGACTTAGTAAAACACTCTTATTTTTCGAGTTCTATGAGGCAAATGACCACTGTGGCCAAACCCTGCTTCCCCAGCAAATCAAACCTAGTGAAAAATGCAGACAACAAATCATACTAAAAACTGCATTTACAGTATATCTAAATTGTATTTGTGAAATTTTTTAGAAAACTTTTAAAAATATGACTTAGTAAAACACTTTTATTTTTTGAGTTCTATGAGGGAAATGACCACTGTGGCCAAACCTTTATTTCTCAGCGAATCAAACCTAAAGGAAAATGAAGATAACAAATTATACTAAAAAACTGCATTTACAGTATATCTGAATTGTATTTGTGAAATTTTTTAGAAAACTTTTAAAAGTATGACTTAGTAAAACACTCTTATTTTTCGAGTTCTATGAGGGAAATGACCACTGTGGCCAAACCTTTCTTTCTCAGCGACTCAAACCTAGTGGGAAATGAAGACAACAAATCATACTAAAAAACTGCATTTACAGTATATCTGAATTGTATTTGTGAAAAATTTTTGGAAAACTTTTAAAAATATGACTTAGTAAAACACTCTTAATTTTTGAGTTTTATGAGGGAAATGACCACTGTGGCCAAACCTTTCTTTCTCAGCGACTCAAACCTAGTGGGAAATGAAGACAACAAATCATGCTAAAAAACTGCATTTACAGTATATCTGAATTGTATTTGTGAAAAATTTTTGGAAAACTTTTAAAAATATGACTTAGTAAAACACTCTTATTTTTTGAGTTTTATGAGGGAAATGACCACTGTGGCCAAACCTTTCTTTTTCAGCAAATCAAACCTAGTGGAAAATGAAGACAACAAATCATTCTAAAAAACTGCATTTACACTATATCTGAATTGTATTTGTGAAATTTTTTAGAAAACTTTTAAAAATATGACTTAGTAAAATACTCTTATTTTTCGAGTTCTATGAGGGAAATGACCACTGTGGCCAAACCTTTCTTTCTCAGCGAATTAAACCTAGTGGCAAATGGAGACAACAAACCATACTAAAAAACTACATTTACAGTATATCTGAATTGTACTTGTGAAATTTTTGAGAAAACTTTTAAAAATATGACTTAGTAAAACACTCTTATTTTTTGAGTTCTATGAGGAAAATGACCACTGTGGCTAAACCCTGCTTCCACATCAAATAAAAACTAGTGAAAAATGAACACAACAAATTATACTATAAAACTGCTTTTGCAGTATATCTGAATTGTACTTGTGAAATTTTTTAGAAAACTTTTAAAAATATGACTTAGTAAAACACTCTTATTTTTCGAGTTCTATGAGGGAAATGACCACTGTGGCCAAATCCTTTTTTCTCAGCAAATCAAACCTAGTGGGAAATGAAGACAACAAACCATACTAAAAAACTGCATTTACAGTATATCTGAATTGTATTTGTGACATTTTTGAGAAAACTTTTAAAAATATGACTTAGTAAAACACTCTTATTTTTCGAGTTCTATGAGGCAAATGACCACTGTGGCCAAACCCTGCTTTACCAGCAAATGAAACCTAATGGAAAGTGAAGACAACAAATTATGCTATAAAACTGCATTTACAGTATATCTAAATTGTATTTGTGAACTTTTTTAGAAAACTTTTAAAAATATGACTTAGTAAAACACTCTTATTTTTCGAGTTCTATGAGGGAAATGACCACTGTGGCCAAATCCTTTTTTCTCAGCAAATCAAACCTAGTGGGAAATGAAGACAACAAACCATACTAAAAAACTGCATTTACAGTATATCTGAGGTGTATTTCTGACATTTTTGAGAAAACTTTTAAAAATATGACTTGGTAAAACAATCTTATTTTTCGAGTTCTATGAGGGAAATGACCACTGTGGCCAAACCCTGCTTCCATAGCAAATCAAACCTAGTGGAAAGTGAAGACAACAAGTTATCCTATAAAACTGCATTTACAGTATATCTGAATTGTATTTGTGAAATTTTTTTAGAAAACTTTTAAAAATATGACTTAGTAAAACACTCTTATTTTTTGAGTTCTATGAGGGAAATGACCACTGTGGCCAAACCTTTTTTCTCAGCAAATTAAACCTAGTGAGAAATAAAGACAACAAACCATACAAAAAAACTGCATTTACAGTATATCTGAATTGTATTTGTGAAATTTTTTAGAAAACTTTTAAAAATATGACTTAGTAAAACACTCTTATTTTTCGAGTTCTATGAGGGAAATGACCACTGTGGCCAAACCTTTCTCTCTCAGCGAACCAAACCTAGTGGAAAATGAAAACAACAAATCATGCTAAAAAACTGCATTTACAGTATATCTGAATTGTATTTGTGAAATTTTTTACAAAACTTTTAAAAATATGACTTAGTAAAACACTCTTATTTTTCGAGTTCTATGAGGCAAATGACCACTGTGGCCAAACCCTGCTTCCCCAGCAAATCAAACGTAGTGGAAAGTGAAGACAACAAATTATGCTATAAAACTGCTTTTACAGTATATCTGAATTGTACTTGTGAAATTTTTTAGAAAACTTTTAAAAATATGACTTAGTAAAACACTCTTATTTTTCGAGTTCTATGAGGGAAATGACCACTGTGGCCAAACCTTTCTTTCTCAGCGAATCAAACCTAGTGGGAAATGAAGACAACAAACCATACTAAAAAACTGCATTTACAGTATATCTGAATTGTATTTGTGAAATTTTTTAGAAAACTTTTAAAAATATGACTTAGTAAAACACTCTTATTTTTTGAGTTCTATGAGGAAAATGACCACTGTGGCCAAACCCTTCTTTCTCAGCGAATCAAACCTAGTGGCAAATGAAGACAACATTTCATACTAAAAAACTGCATTTACAATATATCTGAAGTGTATTTGTGAAATTTTTTAGAAAACTTCTAAAAATATGACTTAGTAAAACACTCTTATTTTTTGAGTTCTATGAGGAAAATGACCACTGTGGCCAAACCCTGCTTCCGAATCAAATCAAACCTAGTGAAAAATGCAGACAACAAATCATACTAAAAACTGCATTTACAGTATATCTAAATTGTATTTGTGAAATTTTTTAGAAAACTTTTAAAAATATGACTTAGTAAAACACTTTTATTTTTTGAGTTCTATGAGGGAAATGACCACTGTGGCCAAACCTTTATTTCTCAGCGAATCAAACCTAGTGGAAAATGAAGACAACAAATTATACTAAAAAACTGCATTTACAGTATATCTGAATTGTATTTGTGAAATTTTTTAGAAAACTTTTAAAAATATGACTTAGTAAAACACTCTTATTTTTTGAGTTCTATGAGGAAAATGACCACTGTGGCCAAACCCTTCTTTCTCAGCGAATCAAACCTAGTGGCAAATGAAGACAACATTTCATACTAAAAAACTGCATTTACAATATATCTGAAGTGTATTTGTGAAATTTTTTAGAAAACTTTTAAAAATATGACTTGGTAAAACAATCTTATTTTTCGAGTTCTATGAGGGAAATGACCACTGTGGCCAAACCCTGCATCCATAGCAAATCAAACCTAGTGGAAAGTGAAGACAACAAGTTATCCTATAAAACTGCATTTACAGTATATCTGAATTGTATTTGTGAAATTTTTTTAGAAAACTTTTAAAAATATGACTTAGTAAAACACTCTTAATTTTTGAGTTTTATGAGGGAAATGACCACTGTGGCCAAACCTTTCTTTCTCAGCGACTCAAACCTAGTGGGAAATGAAGACAACAAATCATGCTAAAAAACTGCATTTACAGTATATCTGAATTGTATTTGTGAAAAATTTTTGGAAAACTTTTAAAAATATGACTTAGTAAAACACTCTTATTTTTTGAGTTTTATGAGGGAAATGACCACTGTGGCCAAACCTTTCTTTTTCAGCAAATCAAACCTAGTGGAAAATGAAGACAACAAATCATTCTAAAAAACTGCATTTACACTATATCTGAATTGTATTTGTGAAATTTTTTAGAAAACTTTTAAAAATATGACTTAGTAAAATACTCTTATTTTTCGAGTTCTATGAGGGAAATGACCACTGTGGCCAAACCTTTCTTTCTCAGCGAATTAAACCTAGTGGCAAATGGAGACAACAAACCATACTAAAAAACTACATTTACAGTATATCTGAATTGTACTTGTGAAATTTTTGAGAACACTTTTAAAAATATGACTTAGTAAAACACTCTTATTTTTTGAGTTCTATGAGGAAAATGACCACTGTGGCTAAACCCTGCTTCCACATCAAATCAAAACTAGTGAAAAATGAACACAACAAATCATACTATAAAACTGCTTTTGCAGTATATCTGAATTGTACTTGTGAAATTTTTTAGAAAACTTTTAAAAATATGACTTAGTAAAACACTCTTATTTTTCGAGTTCTATGAGGGAAATGACCACTGTGGCCAAATCCTTTTTTCTCAGCAAATCAAACCTAGTGGGAAATGAAGACAACAAACTATACTAAAAAACTGCATTTACAGTATATCTGAATTGTATTTGTGACATTTTTGAGAAAACTTTTAAAAATATGACTTAGTAAAACACTCTTATTTTTCGAGTTCTATGAGGCAAATGACCACTGTGGCCAAACCCTGCTTTACCAGCAAATGAAACCTAATGGAAAGTGAAGACAACAAATTATGCTATAAAACTGCATTTAAAGTATATCTAAATTGTATTTGTGAACTTTTTTAGAAAACTTTTAAAAATATGACTTAGTAAAACACTCTTATTTTTCGAGTTCTATGAGGGAAATGACCACTGTGGCCAAATCCTTTTTTCTCAGCAAATCAAACCTAGTGGGAAATGAAGACAACAAACCATACTAAAAAACTGCATTTACAGTATATCTGAGGTGTATTTCTGACATTTTTGAGAAAACTTTTAAAAATATGACTTGGTAAAACAATCTTATTTTTCGAGTTCTATGAGGGAAATGACCACTGTGGCCAAACCCTGCTTCCATAGCAAATCAAACCTAGTGGAAAGTGAAGACAACAAGTTATCCTATAAAACTGCATTTACAGTATATCTGAATTGTATTTGTGAAATTTTTTTAGAAAACTTTTAAAAATATGACTTAGTAAAACACTCTTATTTTTTGAGTTCTATGAGGGAAATGACCACTGTGGCCAAACCTTTTTTCTCAGCAAATTAAACCTAGTGAGAAATAAAGACAACAAACCATACAAAAAAACTGCATTTACAGTATATCTGAATTGTATTTGTGAAATTTTTTAGAAAACTTTTAAAAATATGACTTAGTAAAACACTCTTATTTTTCGAGTTCTATGAGGGAAATGACCACTGTGGCCAAACCTTTCTCTCTCAGCGAACCAAACCTAGTGGAAAATGAAAACAACAAATCATGCTAAAAAACTGCATTTACAGTATATCTGAATTGTATTTGTGAAATTTTTTACAAAACTTTTAAAAATATGACTTAGTAAAACACTCTTATTTTTCGAGTTCTATGAGGCAAATGACCACTGTGGCCAAACCCTGCTTCCCCAGCAAATCAAACCTAGTGAAAAATGCAGACAACAAATCATACTAAAAACTGCATTTACAGTATATCTAAATTGTATTTGTGAAATTTTTTAGAAAACTTTTAAAAATATGACTTAGTAAAACACTTTTATTTTTTGAGTTCTATGAGGGAAATGACCACTGTGGCCAAACCTTTATTTCTCAGCGAATCAAACCTAGTGGAAAATGAAGACAACAAATTATACTAAAAAACTGTATTTACAGTATATCTGAATTGTATTTGTGAAATTTTTTAGAAAACTTTTAAAAGTATGACTTAGTAAAACACTCTTATTTTTCGAGTTCTATGAGGGAAATGACCACTGTGGCCAAACCTTTCTTTCTCAGCGACTCAAACCTAGTGGGAAATGAAGACAACAAATCATACTAAAAAACGGCATTTACAGTATATCTGAATTGTATTTGTGAAAAATTTTTGGAAAACTTTTAAAAATATGACTTAGTAAAACACTCTTAATTTTTGAGTTTTATGAGGGAAATGACCACTGTGGCCAAACCTTTCTTTCTCAGCGACTCAAACCTAGTGGGAAATGAAGACAACAAATCATGCTAAAAAACTGCATTTACAGTATATCTGAATTGTATTTGTGAAAAATTTTTGGAAAACTTTTAAAAATATGACTTAGTAAAATAAAACACTCTTATTTTTTGAGTTTTATGAGGGAAATGACCACTGTGGCCAAACCTTTCTTTTTCAGCAAATCAAACCTAGTGGAAAATGAAGACAACAAATCATTCTAAAAAACTGCATTTACACTATATCTGAATTGTATTTGTGAAATTTTTTAGAAAACTTTTAAAAATATGACTTAGTAAAATACTCTTATTTTTCGAGTTCTATGAGGGAAATGACCACTGTGGCCAAACCTTTCTTTCTCAGCGAATTAAACCTAGTGGCAAATGGAGACAACAAACCATACTAAAAAACTACATTTACAGTATATCTGAATTGTACTTGTGAAATTTTTTAGAAAACTTTTAAAAATATGACTTAGTAAAACACTATTATTTTTCGAGTTCTATGAGGGAAATGACCACTGTGGCCAAATCCTTTTTTCTCAGCAAATCAAACCTAGTGGGAAATGAAGACAACAAACCATACTAAAAAACTGCATTTACAGTATATCTGAATTGTATTTGTGACATTTTTGAGAAAACTTTTAAAAATATGACTTAGTAAAACACTCTTATTTTTCGAGTTCTATGAGGCAAATGACCACTGTGGCCAAACCCTGCTTTACCAGCAAATGAAACCTAATGGAAAGTGAAGACAACAAATTATGCTATAAAACTGCATTTACAGTATATCTAAATTGTATTTGTGAACTTTTTTAGAAAACTTTTAAAAATATGACTTAGTAAAACACTCTTATTTTTCGAGTTCTATGAGGGAAATGACCACTGTGGCCAAATCCTTTTTTCTCAGCAAATCAAACCTAGTGGGAAATGAAGACAACAAACCATACTAAAAAACTGCATTTACAGTATATCTGAGGTGTATTTCTGACATTTTTGAGAAAACTTTTAAAAATATGACTTGGTAAAACAATCTTATTTTTCGAGTTCTATGAGGGAAATGACCACTGTGGCCAAACCCTGCTTCCATAGCAAATCAAACCTAGTGGAAAGTGAAGACAACAAGTTATCCTATAAAACTGCATTTACAGTATATCTGAATTGTATTTGTGAAATTTTTTTAGAAAACTTTTAAAAATATGACTTAGTAAAACACTCTTATTTTTTGAGTTCTATGAGGGAAATGACCACTGTGGCCAAACCTTTTTTCTCAGCAAATTAAACCTAGTGAGAAATAAAGACAACAAACCATACAAAAAAACTGCATTTACAGTATATCTGAATTGTATTTGTGAAATTTTTTAGAAAACTTTTAAAAATATGACTTAGTAAAACACTCTTATTTTTCGAGTTCTATGAGGGAAATGACCACTGTGGCCAAACCTTTCTCTCTCAGCGAACCAAACCTAGTGGAAAATGAAAACAACAAATCATGCTAAAAAACTGCATTTACAGTATATCTGAATTGTATTTGTGAAATTTTTTACAAAACTTTTAAAAATATGACTTAGTAAAACACTCTTATTTTTCGAGTTCTATGAGGCAAATGACCACTGTGGCCAAACCCTGCTTCCCCAGCAAATCAAACCTAGTGAAAAATGCAGACAACAAATCATACTAAAAACTGCATTTACAGTATATCTAAATTGTATTTGTGAAATTTTTTAGAAAACTTTTAAAAATATGACTTAGTAAAACACTTTTATTTTTTGAGTTCTATGAGGGAAATGACCACTGTGGCCAAACCTTTATTTCTCAGCGAATCAAACCTAAAGGAAAATGAAGATAACAAATTATACTAAAAAACTGCATTTACAGTATATCTGAATTGTATTTGTGAAATTTTTTAGAAAACTTTTAAAAGTATGACTTAGTAAAACACTCTTATTTTTCGAGTTCTATGAGGGAAATGACCACTGTGGCCAAACCTTTCTTTCTCAGCGACTCAAACCTAGTGGGAAATGAAGACAACAAATCATACTAAAAAACTGCATTTACAGTATATCTGAATTGTATTTGTGAAAAATTTTTGGAAAACTTTTAAAAATATGACTTAGTAAAACACTCTTAATTTTTGAGTTTTATGAGGGAAATGACCACTGTGGCCAAACCTTTCTTTCTCAGCGACTCAAACCTAGTGGGAAATGAAGACAACAAATCATGCTAAAAAACTGCATTTACAGTATATCTGAATTGTATTTGTGAAAAATTTTTGGAAAACTTTTAAAAATATGACTTAGTAAAACACTCTTATTTTTTGAGTTTTATGAGGGAAATGACCACTGTGGCCAAACCTTTCTTTTTCAGCAAATCAAACCTAGTGGAAAATGAAGACAACAAATCATTCTAAACAACTGCATTTACACTATATCTGAATTGTATTTGTGAAATTTTTTAGAAAACTTTTAAAAATATGACTTAGTAAAATACTCTTATTTTTCGAGTTCTATGAGGGAAATGACCACTGTGGCCAAACCTTTCTTTCTCAGCGAATTAAACCTAGTGGCAAATGGAGACAACAAACCATACTAAAAAACTACATTTACAGTATATCTGAATTGTACTTGTGAAATTTTTGAGAAAACTTTTAAAAATATGACTTAGTAAAACACTCTTATTTTTTGAGTTCTATGAGGAAAATGACCACTGTGGCTAAACCCTGCTTCCACATCAAATAAAAACTAGTGAAAAATGAACACAACAAATTATACTATAAAACTGCTTTTGCAGTATATCTGAATTGTACTTGTGAAATTTTTTAGAAAACTTTTAAAAATATGACTTAGTAAAACACTCTTATTTTTCGAGTTCTATGAGGGAAATGACCACTGTGGCCAAATCCTTTTTTCTCAGCAAATCAAACCTAGTGGGAAATGAAGACAACAAACCATACTAAAAAACTGCATTTACAGTATATCTGAATTGTATTTGTGACATTTTTGAGAAAACTTTTAAAAATATGACTTAGTAAAACACTCTTATTTTTCGAGTTCTATGAGGCAAATGACCACTGTGGCCAAACCCTGCTTTACCAGCAAATGAAACCTAATGGAAAGTGAAGACAACAAATTATGCTATAAAACTGCATTTACAGTATATCTAAATTGTATTTGTGAACTTTTTTAGAAAACTTTTAAAAATATGACTTAGTAAAACACTCTTATTTTTCGAGTTCTATGAGGGAAATGACCACTGTGGCCAAATCCTTTTTTCTCAGCAAATCAAACCTAGTGGGAAATGAAGACAACAAACCATACTAAAAAACTGCATTTACAGTATATCTGAGGTGTATTTCTGACATTTTTGAGAAAACTTTTAAAAATATGACTTGGTAAAACAATCTTATTTTTCGAGTTCTATGAGGGAAATGACCACTGTGGCCAAACCCTGCTTCCATAGCAAATCAAACCTAGTGGAAAGTGAAGACAACAAGTTATCCTATAAAACTGCATTTACAGTATATCTGAATTGTATTTGTGAAATTTTTTTAGAAAACTTTTAAAAATATGACTTAGTAAAACACTCTTATTTTTTGAGTTCTATGAGGGAAATGACCACTGTGGCCAAACCTTTTTTCTCAGCAAATTAAACCTAGTGAGAAATAAAGACAACAAACCATACAAAAAAACTGCATTTACAGTATATCTGAATTGTATTTGTGAAATTTTTTAGAAAACTTTTAAAAATATGACTTAGTAAAACACTCTTATTTTTCGAGTTCTATGAGGGAAATGACCACTGTGGCCAACCTTTCTCTCTCAGCGAACCAAACCTATAGGAAAATGAAAACAACAAATCATGCTAAAAAACTGCATTTACAGTATATCTGAATTGTATTTGTGAAATTTTTTACAAAACTTTTAAAAATATGACTTAGTAAAACACTCTTATTTTTCGAGTTCTATGAGGCAAATGACCACTGTGGCCAAACCCTGCTTCCCCAGCAAATCAAACGTAGTGGAAAGTGAAGACAACAAATTATGCTATAAAACTGCTTTTACAGTATATCTGAATTGTACTTGTGAAATTTTTTAGAAAACTTTTAAAAATATGACTTAGTAAAACACTCTTATTTTTCGAGTTCTATGAGGGAAATGACCACTGTGGCCAAACCTTTCTTTCTCAGCGAATCAAACCTAGTGGGAAATGAAGACAACAAACCATACTAAAAAACTGCATTTACAGTATATCTGAATTGTATTTGTGAAATTTTTTAGAAAACTTTTAAAAATATGACTTAGTAAAACACTCTTATTTTTTGAGTTCTATGAGGAAAATGACCACTGTGGCCAAACCCTTCTTTCTCAGCGAATCAAACCTAGTGGCAAATGAAGACAACATTTCATACTAAAAAACTGCATTTACAATATATCTGAAGTGTATTTGTGAAATTTTTTAGAAAACTTCTAAAAATATGACTTAGTAAAACACTCTTATTTTTTGAGTTCTATGAGGAAAATGACCACTGTGGCCAAACCCTGCTTCCGAATCAAATCAAACCTAGTGAAAAATGCAGACAACAAATCATACTAAAAACTGCATTTACAGTATATCTAAATTGTATTTGTGAAATTTTTTAGAAAACTTTTAAAAATATGACTTAGTAAAACACTTTTATTTTTTGAGTTCTATGAGGGAAATGACCACTGTGGCCAAACCTTTATTTCTCAGCGAATCAAACCTAGTGGAAAATGAAGACAACAAATTATACTAAAAAACTGCATTTACAGTATATCTGAATTGTATTTGTGAAATTTTTTAGAAAACTTTTAAAAGTATGACTTAGTAAAACACTCTTATTTTTCGAGTTCTATGAGGGAAATGACCACTGTGGCCAAACCTTTCTTTCTCAGCGACTCAAACCTAGTGGGAAATGAAGACAACAAATCATACTAAAAAACTGCATTTACAGTATATCTGAATTGTATTTGTGAAAAATTTTTGGAAAACTTTTAAAAATATGACTTAGTAAAACACTCTTAATTTTTGAGTTTTATGAGGGAAATGACCACTGTGGCCAAACCTTTCTTTCTCAGCGACTCAAACCTAGTGGGAAATGAAGACAACAAATCATGCTAAAAAACTGCATTTACAGTATATCTGAATTGTATTTGTGAAAAATTTTTGGAAAACTTTTAAAAATATGACTTAGTAAAACACTCTTATTTTTTGAGTTTTATGAGGGAAATGACCACTGTGGCCAAACCTTTCTTTTTCAGCAAATCAAACCTAGTGGAAAATGAAGACAACAAATCATTCTAAAAACTGCATTTACACTATATCTGAATTGTATTTGTGAAATTTTTTAGAAAACTTTTAAAAATATGACTTAGTAAAATACTCTTATTTTTCGAGTTCTATGAGGGAAATGACCACTGTGGCCAAACCTTTCTTTCTCAGCGAACTAAACCTAGTGGCAAATGGAGACAACAAACCATACTAAAAAACTACATTTACAGTATATCTGAATTGTACTTGTGAAATTTTTGAGAAAACTTTTAAAAATATGACTTAGTAAAACACTCTTATTTTTTGAGTTCTATGAGGAAAATGACCACTGTGGCTAAACCCTGCTTCCACATCAAATCAAAACTAGTGAAAAATGAACACAACAAATCATACTATAAAACTGCTTTTGCAGTATATCTGAATTGTACTTGTGAAATTTTTTAGAAAACTTTTAAAAATATGACTTAGTAAAACACTCTTATTTTTCGAGTTCTATGAGGGAAATGACCACTGTGGCCAAATCCTTTTTTCTCAGCAAATCAAACCTAGTGGGAAATGAAGACAACAAACTATACTAAAAAACTGCATTTACAGTATATCTGAATTGTATTTGTGACATTTTTGAGAAAACTTTTAAAAATATGACTTAGTAAAACACTCTTATTTTTCGAGTTCTATGAGGCAAATGACCACTGTGGCCAAACCCTGCTTTACCAGCAAATGAAACCTAATGGAAAGTGAAGACAACAAATTATGCTATAAAACTGCATTTACAGTATATCTAAATTGTATTTGTGAACTTTTTTAGAAAACTTTTAAAAATATGACTTAGTAAAACACTCTTATTTTTCGAGTTCTATGAGGGAAATGACCACTGTGGCCAAATCCTTTTTTCTCAGCAAATCAAACCTAGTGGGAAATGAAGACAACAAACCATACTAAAAAACTGCATTTACAGTATATCTGAGGTGTATTTCTGACATTTTTGAGAAAACTTTTAAAAATATGACTTGGTAAAACAATCTTATTTTTCGAGTTCTATGAGGGAAATGACCACTGTGGCCAAACCCTGCTTCCATAGCAAATCAAACCTAGTGGAAAGTGAAGACAACAAGTTATCCTATAAAACTGCATTTACAGTATATCTGAATTGTATTTGTGAAATTTTTTTAGAAAACTTTTAAAAATATGACTTAGTAAAACACTCTTATTTTTTGAGTTCTATGAGGGAAATGACCACTGTGGCCAAACCTTTTTTCTCAGCAAATTAAACCTAGTGAGAAATAAAGACAACAAACCATACAAAAAAACTGCATTTACAGTATATCTGAATTGTATTTGTGAAATTTTTTAGAAAACTTTTAAAAATATGACTTAGTAAAACACTCTTATTTTTCGAGTTCTATGAGGGAAATGACCACTGTGGCCAAACCTTTCTCTCTCAGCGAACCAAACCTAGTGGAAAATGAAAACAACAAATCATGCTAAAAAACTGCATTTACAGTATATCTGAATTGTATTTGTGAAATTTTTTACAAAACTTTTAAAAATATGACTTAGTAAAACACTCTTATTTTTCGAGTTCTATGAGGCAAATGACCACTGTGGCCAAACCCTGCTTCCCCAGCAAATCAAACGTAGTGGAAAGTGAAGACAACAAATTATGCTATAAAACTGCTTTTACAGTATATCTGAATTGTACTTGTGAAATTTTTTAGAAAACTTTTAAAAATATGACTTAGTAAAACACTCTTATTTTTCGAGTTCTATGAGGGAAATGACCACTGTGGCCAAACCTTTCTTTCTCAGCGAATCAAACCTAGTGGGAAATAAAGACAACAAATCATACTAAAAAACTGCATTTACAATATATCTAAAGTGTATTTGTGAAATTTTTCAGAAAACTTTTGAAAATATGACTTAGTAAAACACTCTTATTTTTTGAGTTCTATGAGGAAAATGACCACTGTGGCCAAACCCTTCTTTCTCAGCAAATCAAACCTAGTGGAAAGTGAAGACAACAGATCATGCTAAAAAACTGCATTTACAGTATATCTAAATTGTATTTGTGAAATTTTTTAAAAAACTTTTAAAAATATGACTTAGTAAAACACTCTTATTTTTCGAGTTCTATGAGGGAAATGACCACTGTGGCCAAACCTTTCTTTCTTAGCGAACCAAACCTAGTGGAAAATGACGACAACAAACCATACTAAAAAACTGCATTTACAGTATATCTGAATTGTATTTGTGAAATTTTTTAGAAAACTTTTAAGAATATGACTTAGTAAAACACTCTTATTTTTCGAGTTCTATGAGGGAAATGACCACTGTGGCCAAACCTTTCTTTCTCAGCGACTCAAACCTAGTGGAAAATGAAGACAACAAATTATACTAAAAAACTGCATTTACAGTATATCTGAATTGTATTTGTGAAAAATTTTTGGAAAACTTTTAAAAATATGACTTAGTAAAACACTCTTATTTTTCGAGTTTTATGAGGGAAATGACCACTGTGGCCAAACCTTTCTTTCTCAGCGAATCAAACCTAGTGGGAAATGAAGACAACAAATCATACTAAAAAACTGCATTAACAGTATATCTGAATTATATTTGTGAAATTTTTTAGAAAACTTTTAAAAATATGACTTAGTAAAATACTCTTATTTTTTGAGTTCTATGAGGGAAATGACCACTGTGGCCAAACCTTTCTTTCTCAGCGAATCAAACCTAGTGGCAAATGAAGACAACATTTCATACTAAAAAACTGCATTTACAATATATCTGAAGTGTATTTGTGAAATTTTTTAGAAAACTTCTAAAAATATGACTTAGTAAAACACTCTTATTTTTTGAGTTCTATGAGGAAAATGACCACTGTGGCCAAACCCTGCTTCTGAATCAAATCAAACCTAGTGAAAAATGCAGACAACAAATCATACTAAAAAGCGCATTTACAGTATATCTAAATTGTATTTGTGAAATTTTTTAGAAAACTTTTAAAAATATGACTTAGTAAAACACTTTTATTTTTTGAGTTCTATGAGGGAAATGACCACTGTGGCCAAACCTTTATTTCTCAGCGAATCAAACCTAGTGGAAAATGAAGACAACAAATTATACTAAGAAACTGCATTTACAGTATATCTGAATTGTATTTGTGAAATTTTTTAGAAAACTTTTAAAAGTATGACTTAGTAAAACACTCTTATTTTTCGAGTTCTATGAGGGAAATGACCACTGTGGCCAAACCTTTCTTTCTCAGCGACTCAAACCTAGTGGGAAATGAAGACAACAAATCATACTAAAAAACTGCATTTACAGTATATCTGAATTGTATTTGTGAAAAATTTTTGGAAAACTTTTAAAAATATGACTTAGTAAAACACTCTTAATTTTTGAGTTTTATGAGGGAAATGACCACTGTGGCCAAACCTTTCTTTCTCAGCGACTCAAACCTAGTGGGAAATGAAGACAATAAATCATGCTAAAAAACTGCATTTACAGTATATCTGAATTGTATTTGTGAAAAATTTTTGGAAAACTTTTAAAAATATGACTTAGTAAAACACTCTTATTTTTTGAGTTTTATGAGGGAAATGACCACTGTGGCCAAACCTTTCTTTTTCAGCAAATCAAACCTAGTGGAAAATGAAGACAACAAATCATTCTAAAAAACTGCATTTACATTACATCTGAATTGTATTTGTGAAATTTTTTAGAAAACTTTTAAAAATATGACTTAGTAAAATACTCTTATTTTTCGAGTTCTATGAGGGAAATGACCACTGTGGCCAAACCTTTCTTTCTCAGCGAATTAAACCTAGTGGCAAATGGAGACAACAAACCATACTAAAAAACTACATTTACAGTATATCTGAATTGTACTTGTGAAATTTTTGAGAAAACTTTTAAAAATATGACTTAGTAAAACACTCTTATTTTTTGAGTTCTATGAGGAAAATGACCACTGTGGCTAAACCCTGCTTCCACATCAAATCAAAACTAGTGAAAAATGAACACAACAAATCATACTATAAAACTGCTTTTGCAGTATATCTGAATTGTACTTGTGAAATTTTTTAGAAAACTTTTAAAAATATGACTTAGTAAAACACTCTTATTTTTCGAGTTCTATGAGGGAAATGGCCACTGTGGCCAAATCCTTTTTTCTCAGCAAATCAAACCTAGTGGGAAATGAAGACAACAAACCATACTAAAAAACTGCATTTACAGTATATCTGAATTGTATTTGTGACATTTTTGAGAAAACTTTTAAAAATATGACTTAGTAAAACACTCTTATTTTTCGAGTTCTATGAGGCAAATGACCACTGTGGCCAAACCCTGCTTTACCAGCAAATGAAACCTAATGGAAAGTGAAGACAACAAATTATGCTATAAAACTGCATTTACAGTATATCTAAATTGTATTTGTGAACTTTTTTAGAAAACTTTTAAAAATATGACTTAGTAAAACACTCTTATTTTTCGAGTTCTATGAGGGAAATGACCACTGTGGCCAAATCCTTTTTTCTCAGCAAATCAAACCTAGTGGGAAATGAAGACAACAAACCATACTAAAAAACTGCATTTACAGTATATCTGAGGTGTATTTCTGACATTTTTGAGAAAACTTTTAAAAATATGACTTGGTAAAACAATCTTATTTTTCGAGTTCTATGAGGGAAATGACCACTGTGGCCAAACCCTGCTTCCATAGCAAATCAAACCTAGTGGAAAGTGAAGACAACAAGTTATCCTATAAAACTGCATTTACAGTATATCTGAATTGTATTTGTGAAATTTTTTTAGAAAACTTTTAAAAATATGACTTAGTAAAACACTCTTATTTTTTGAGTTCTATGAGGGAAATGACCACTGTGGCCAAACCTTTTTTCTCAGCAAATTAAACCTAGTGAGAAATAAAGACAACAAACCATACAAAAAAACTGCATTTACAGTATATCTGAATTGTATTTGTGAAATTTTTTAGAAAACTTTTAAAAATATGACTTAGTAAAACACTCTTATTTTTCGAGTTCTATGAGGGAAATGACCACTGTGGCCAAACCTTTCTCTCTCAGCGAACCAAACCTAGTGGAAAATGAAAACAACAAATCATGCTAAAAAACTGCATTTACAGTATATCTGAATTGTATTTGTGAAATTTTTTACAAAACTTTTAAAAATATGACTTAGTAAAACACTCTTATTTTTCGAGTTCTATGAGGCAAATGACCACTGTGGCCAAACCCTGCTTCCCCAGCAAATCAAACGTAGCAGAAAGTGAAGACAACAAATTATGCTATAAAACTGCTTTTACAGTATATCTGAATTGTACTTGTGAAATTTTTTAGAAAACTTTTAAAAATATGACTTAGTAAAACACTCTTATTTTTCGAGTTCTATGAGGGAAATGACCACTGTGGACAAACCTTTCTTTCTCAGCGAATCAAACCTAGTGGGAAATGAAGACAACAAATCATACTAAAAAACTGCATTTACAATATATCTAAAGTGTATTTGTGAAATTTTTGAGAAAACTTTTGAAAATATGACTTAGTAAAACACTCTTATTTTTTGAGTTCTATGAGGAAAATGACCACTGTGGCTAAACCCTGCTTCCACATCAAATCAAAACTAGTGAAAAATGAACACAACAAATCATACTATAAAACTGCTTTTGCAGTATATCTGAATTGTACTTGTGAAATTTTTTAGAAAACTTTTAAAAATATGACTTAGTAAAACACTCTTATTTTTCGAGTTCTATGAGGGAAATGGCCACTGTGGCCAAATCCTTTTTTCTCAGCAAATCAAACCTAGTGGGAAATGAAGACAACAAACCATACTAAAAAACTGCATTTACAGTATATCTGAATTGTATTTGTGACATTTTTGAGAAAACTTTTAAAAATATGACTTAGTAAAACACTCTTATTTTTCGAGTTCTATGAGGCAAATGACCACTGTGGCCAAACCCTGCTTTACCAGCAAATGAAACCTAATGGAAAGTGAAGACAACAAATTATGCTATAAAACTGCATTTACAGTATATCTAAATTGTATTTGTGAACTTTTTTAGAAAACTTTTAAAAATATGACTTAGTAAAACACTCTTATTTTTCGAGTTCTATGAGGGAAATGACCACTGTGGCCAAATCCTTTTTTCTCAGCAAATCAAACCTAGTGGGAAATGAAGACAACAAACCATACTAAAAAACTGCATTTACAGTATATCTGAGGTGTATTTCTGACATTTTTGAGAAAACTTTTAAAAATATGACTTGGTAAAACAATCTTATTTTTCGAGTTCTATGAGGGAAATGACCACTGTGGCCAAACCCTGCTTCCATAGCAAATCAAACCTAGTGGAAAGTGAAGACAACAAGTTATCCTATTAAACTGCATTTACAGTATATCTGAATTGTATTTGTGAAATTTTTTTAGAAAACTTTTAAAAATATGACTTAGTAAAACACTCTTATTTTTTGAGTTCTATGAGGGAAATTACCACTGTGGCCAAACCTTTTTTCTCAGCAAATTAAACCTAGTGAGAAATAAAGACAACAAACCATACAAAAAAACTGCATTTACAGTATATCTGAATTGTATTTGTGAAATTTTTTAGAAAACTTTTAAAAATATGACTTAGTAAAACACTCTTATTTTTCGAGTTCTATGAGGGAAATGACCACTGTGGCCAAACCTTTCTCTCTCAGCGAACCAAACCTAGTGGAAAATGAAAACAACAAATCATGCTAAAAAACTGCATTTACAGTATATCTGAATTGTATTTGTGAAATTTTTTACAAAACTTTTAAAAATATGACTTAGTAAAACACTCTTATTTTTCGAGTTCTATGAGGCAAATGACCACTGTGGCCAAACCCTGCTTTCCCAGCAAATCAAACGTAGCAGAAAGTGAAGACAACAAATTATGCTATAAAACTGCTTTTACAGTATATCTGAATTGTACTTGTGAAATTTTTTAGAAAACTTTTAAAAATATGACTTAGTAAAACACTCTTATTTTTCGAGTTCTATGAGGGAAATGACCACTGTGGACAAACCTTTCTTTCTCAGCGAATCAAACCTAGTGGGAAATGAAGACAACAAATCATACTAAAAAACTGCATTTACAATATATCTAAAGTGTATTTGTGAAATTTTTGAGAAAACTTTTGAAAATATGACTTAGTAAAACACTCTTATTTTTTGAGTTCTATGAGGAAAATGACCACTGTGGCTAAACCCTGCTTCCACATCAAATCAAAACTAGTGAAAAATGAACACAACAAATCATACTATAAAACTGCTTTTGCAGTATATCTGAATTGTACTTGTGAAATTTTTTAGAAAACTTTTAAAAATATGACTTAGTAAAACACTCTTATTTTTCGAGTTCTATGAGGGAAATGGCCACTGTGGCCAAATCCTTTTTTCTCAGCAAATCAAACCTAGTGGGAAATGAAGACAACAAACCATACTAAAAAACTGCATTTACAGTATATCTGAATTGTATTTGTGACATTTTTGAGAAAACTTTTAAAAATATGACTTAGTAAAACACTCTTATTTTTCGAGTTCTATGAGGCAAATGACCACTGTGGCCAAACCCTGCTTTACCAGCAAATGAAACCTAATGGAAAGTGAAGACAACAAATTATGCTATAAAACTGCATTTACAGTATATCTAAATTGTATTTGTGAACTTTTTTAGAAAACTTTTAAAAATATGACTTAGTAAAACACTCTTATTTTTCGAGTTCTATGAGGGAAATGACCACTGTGGCCAAATCCTTTTTTCTCAGCAAATCAAACCTAGTGGGAAATGAAGACAACAAACCATACTAAAAAACTGCATTTACAGTATATCTGAGGTGTATTTCTGACATTTTTGAGAAAACTTTTAAAAATATGACTTGGTAAAACAATCTTATTTTTCGAGTTCTATGAGGGAAATGACCACTGTGGCCAAACCCTGCTTCCATAGCAAATCAAACCTAGTGGAAAGTGAAGACAACAAGTTATCCTATAAAACTGCATTTACAGTATATCTGAATTGTATTTGTGAAATTTTTTTAGAAAACTTTTAAAAATATGACTTAGTAAAACACTCTTATTTTTTGAGTTCTATGAGGGAAATGACCACTGTGGCCAAACCTTTTTTCTCAGCAAATTAAACCTAGTGAGAAATAAAGACAACAAACCATACAAAAAAACTGCATTTACAGTATATCTGAATTGTATTTGTGAAATTTTTTAGAAAACTTTTAAAAATATGACTTAGTAAAACACTCTTATTTTTCGAGTTCTATGAGGGAAATGACCACTGTGGCCAAACCTTTCTCTCTCAGCGAACCAAACCTAGTGGAAAATGAAAACAACAAATCATGCTAAAAAACTGCATTTACAGTATATCTGAATTGTATTTGTGAAATTTTTTACAAAACTTTTAAAAATATGACTTAGTAAAACACTCTTATTTTTCGAGTTCTATGAGGCAAATGACCACTGTGGCCAAACCCTGCTTCCCCAGCAAATCAAACGTAGCAGAAAGTGAAGACAACAAATTATGCTATAAAACTGCTTTTACAGTATATCTGAATTGTACTTGTGAAATTTTTTAGAAAACTTTTAAAAATATGACTTAGTAAAACACTCTTATTTTTCGAGTTCTATGAGGGAAATGACCACTGTGGACAAACCTTTCTTTCTCAGCGAATCAAACCTAGTGGGAAATAAAGACAACAAATCATACTAAAAAACTGCATTTACAATATATCTAAAGTGTATTTGTGAAATTTTTTAGAAAACTTTTGAAAATATGACTTAGTAAAACACTCTTATTTTTTGAGTTCTATGAGGAAAATGACCACTGTGGCCAAACCCTTCTTTCTCAGCAAATCAAACCTAGTGGAAAGTGAAGACAACAGATCATGCTAAAAAACTGCATTTACAGTATATCTAAATTGTATTTGTGAAATTTTTTAAAAAACTTTTAAAAATATGACTTAGTAAAACACTCTTATTTTTCGAGTTCTATGAGGGAAATGACCACTGTGGCCAAACCTTTCTTTCTTAGCGAACCAAACCTAGTGGAAAATGACGACAACAAACCATACTAAAAAACTGCATTTACAGTATATCTGAATTGTATTTGTGAAATTTTTTAGAAAACTTTTAAAAATATGACTTAGTAAAACACTCTTATTTTTCGAGTTCTATGAGGGAAATGACCACTGTGGCCAAACCTTTCTTTCTCAGCGACTCAAACCTAGTGGAAAATGAAGACAACAAATTATACTAAAAAACTGCATTTACAGTATATCTGAATTGTATTTGTGAAAAATTTTTGGAAAACTTTTAAAAATATGACTTAGTAAAACACTCTTATTTTTCGAGTTTTATGAGGGAAATGACCACTGTGGCCAAACCTTTCTTTCTCAGCGAATCAAACCTAGTGGGAAATGAAGACAACAAATTATACTAAAAAACTGCATTAACAGTATATCTGAATTATATTTGTGAAATTTTTTAGAAAACTTTTAAAAATATGACTTAGTAAAATACTCTTATTTTTCGAGTTCTATGAGGGAAATGACCACTGTGGCCAAACCTTTCTTTCTCAGCGAATCAAACCTAGTGGCAAATGAAGACAACATTTCATTCTAAAAAACTGCATTTACAATATATCTGAAGTGTATTTGTGAAATTTTTTATAAAACTTCTAAAAATATGACTTAGTAAAACACTCTTATTTTTTGAGTTCTATGAGGAAAATGACCACTGTGGCCAAACCCTGCCTCCGAATCAAATCACACCTAGTGAAAAATGCAGACAACAAATCATACTAAAAACTGCATTTACAGTATATCTAAATTGTATTTGTGAAATTTTTTAGAAAACTTTTAAAAATATGACTTAGTAAAACACTTTTATTTTTTGAGTTCTATGAGGGAAATGACCACTGTGGCCAAACCTTTATTTCTCAGCGAATCAAACCTAGTGGAAAATGAAGACAACAAATTATACTAAAAAACTGCATTTACAGTATATCTAAATTGTATTTGTGAAATTTTTTAGAAAACTTTTAAAAGTATGACTTAGTAAAACACTCTTATTTTTCGAGTTCTATGAGGGAAATGACCACTGTGGCCAAACCTTTCTTTCTCAGCGACTCAAACCTAGTGGGAAATGAAGACAACAAATCATACTAAAAAACTGCATTTACAGTATATCTGAATTGTATTTGTGAAAAATTTTTGGAAAACTTTTAACAATATGACTTAGTAAAACACTCTTAATTTTTGAGTTTTATGAGGGAAATGACCACTGTGGCCAAACCTTTCTTTCTCAGCGACTCAAACCTAGTGGGAAATGAAGACAACAAATCATGCTAAAAAACTGCATTTACAGTATATCTGAATTGTATTTGTGAAAAATTTTTGGAAAACTTTTAAAAATATGACTTAGTAAAACACTCTTATTTTTTGAGTTTTATGAGGGAAATGACCACTGTGGCCAAAGCTTTCTTTTTCAGCAAATCAAACCTAGTGGAAAATGAAGACAACAAATCATTCTAAAAAACTGCATTTACACTATATCTGAATTGTATTTGTGAAATTTTTTAGAAAACTTTTAAAAATATGACTTAGTAAAATACTCTTATTTTTCGAGTTCTATGAGGGAAATGACCACTGTGGCCAAACCTTTCTTTCTCAGCGAATTAAACCTAGTGGCAAATGGAGACAACAAACCATACTAAAAAACTACATTTACAGTATATCTGAATTGTACTTGTGAAATTTTTGAGAAAACTTTTAAAAATATGACTTAGTAAAACACTCTTATTTTTTTAGTTCTATGAGGAAAATGACCACTGTGGCTAAACCCTGCTTCCACATCAAATCAAAACTAGTGAAAAATGAACACAACAAATCATACTATAAAACTGCTTTTGCAGTATATCTGAATTGTACTTGTGAAATTTTTTAGAAAACTTTTAAAAATATGACTTAGTAAAACACTCTTATTTTTCGAGTTCTATGAGGCAAATGACCACTGTGGCCAAACCCTGCTTCCCCAGCAAATCAAACGTAGCAGAAAGTGAAGACAACAAATTATGCTATAAAACTGCTTTTACAGTATATCTGAATTGTACTTGTGAAATTTTTTAGAAAACTTTTAAAAATATGACTTAGTAAAACACTCTTATTTTTCGAGTTCTATGAGGGAAATGACCACTGTGGACAAACCTTTCTTTCTCAGCGAATCAAACCTAGTGGGAAATGAAGACAACAAATCATACTAAAAAACTGCATTTACAATATATCTAAAGTGTATTTGTGAAATTTTTGAGAAAACTTTTGAAAATATGACTTAGTAAAACACTCTTATTTTTTGAGTTCTATGAGGAAAATGACCACTGTGGCTAAACCCTGCTTCCACATCAAATCAAAACTAGTGAAAAATGAACACAACAAATCATACTATAAAACTGCTTTTGCAGTATATCTGAATTGTACTTGTGAAATTTTTTAGAAAACTTTTAAAAATATGACTTAGTAAAACACTCTTATTTTTCGAGTTCTATGAGGGAAATGGCCACTGTGGCCAAATCCTTTTTTCTCAGCAAATCAAACCTAGTGGGAAATGAAGACAACAAACCATACTAAAAAACTGCATTTACAGTATATCTGAATTGTATTTGTGACATTTTTGAGAAAACTTTTAAAAATATGACTTAGTAAAACACTCTTATTTTTCGAGTTCTATGAGGCAAATGACCACTGTGGCCAAACCCTGCTTTACCAGCAAATGAAACCTAATGGAAAGTGAAGACAACAAATTATGCTATAAAACTGCATTTACAGTATATCTAAATTGTATTTGTGAACTTTTTTAGAAAACTTTTAAAAATATGACTTAGTAAAACACTCTTATTTTTCGAGTTCTATGAGGGAAATGACCACTGTGGCCAAATCCTTTTTTCTCAGCAAATCAAACCTAGTGGGAAATGAAGACAACAAACCATACTAAAAAACTGCATTTACAGTATATCTGAGGTGTATTTCTGACATTTTTGAGAAAACTTTTAAAAATATGACTTGGTAAAACAATCTTATTTTTCGAGTTCTATGAGGGAAATGACCACTGTGGCCAAACCCTGCTTCCATAGCAAATCAAACCTAGTGGAAAGTGAAGACAACAAGTTATCCTATAAAACTGCATTTACAGTATATCTGAATTGTATTTGTGAAATTTTTTTAGAAAACTTTTAAAAATATGACTTAGTAAAACACTCTTATTTTTTGAGTTCTATGAGGGAAATTACCACTGTGGCCAAACCTTTTTTCTCAGCAAATTAAACCTAGTGAGAAATAAAGACAACAAACCATACAAAAAAACTGCATTTACAGTATATCTGAATTGTATTTGTGAAATTTTTTAGAAAACTTTTAAAAATATGACTTAGTAAAACACTCTTATTTTTCGAGTTCTATGAGGGAAATGACCACTGTGGCCAAACCTTTCTCTCTCAGCGAACCAAACCTAGTGGAAAATGAAAACAACAAATCATGCTAAAAAACTGCATTTACAGTATATCTGAATTGTATTTGTGAAATTTTTTACAAAACTTTTAAAAATATGACTTAGTAAAACACTCTTATTTTTCGAGTTCTATGAGGCAAATGACCACTGTGGCCAAACCCTGCTTCCCCAGCAAATCAAACGTAGCAGAAAGTGAAGACAACAAATTATGCTATAAAACTGCTTTTACAGTATATCTGAATTGTACTTGTGAAATTTTTTAGAAAACTTTTAAAAATATGACTTAGTAAAACACTCTTATTTTTCGAGTTCTATGAGGGAAATGACCACTGTGGACAAACCTTTCTTTCTCAGCGAATCAAACCTAGTGGGAAATGAAGACAACAAATCATACTAAAAAACTGCATTTACAATATATCTAAAGTGTATTTGTGAAATTTTTGAGAAAACTTTTGAAAATATGACTTAGTAAAACACTCTTATTTTTTGAGTTCTATGAGGAAAATGACCACTGTGGCTAAACCCTGCTTTACCAGCAAATAAAACCTAATGGAAAGTGAAGACAACAAATTATGCTATAAAACTGCATTTACAGTATATCTAAATTGTATTTGTGAACTTTTTTAGAAAACTTTTAAAAATATGACTTAGTAAAACACTCTTATTTTTCGAGTTCTATGAGGGAAATGACCACTGTGGCCAAATCCTTTTTTCTCAGCAAATCAAACCTAGTGGGAAATGAAGACAACAAACCATACTAAAAAACTGCATTTACAGTATATCTGAGGTGTATTTCTGACATTTTTGAGAAAACTTTTAAAAATATGACTTGGTAAAACAATCTTATTTTTCGAGTTCTATGAGGGAAATGACCACTGTGGCCAAACCCTGCTTCCATAGCAAATCAAACCTAGTGGAAAGTGAAGACAACAAGTTATCCTATAAAACTGCATTTACAGTATATCTGAATTGTATTTGTGAAATTTTTTTAGAAAACTTTTAAAAATATGACTTAGTAAAACACTCTTATTTTTTGAGTTCTATGAGGGAAATGACCACTGTGGCCAAACCTTTTTTCTCAGCAAATTAAACCTAGTGAGAAATAAAGACAACAAACCATACAAAAAAACTGCATTTACAGTATATCTGAATTGTATTTGTGAAATTTTTTAGAAAACTTTTAAAAATATGACTTAGTAAAACACTCTTATTTTTCGAGTTCTATGAGGGAAATGACCACTGTGGCCAAACCTTTCTCTCTCAGCGAACCAAACCTAGTGGAAAATGAAAACAACAAATCATGCTAAAAAACTGCATTTACAGTATATCTGAATTGTATTTGTGAAATTTTTTACAAAACTTTTAAAAATATGACTTAGTAAAACACTCTTATTTTTCGAGTTCTATGAGGCAAATGACCACTGTGGCCAAACCCTGCTTCCCCAGCAAATCAAACGTAGCAGAAAGTGAAGACAACAAATTATGCTATAAAACTGCTTTTACAGTATATCTGAATTGTACTTGTGAAATTTTTTAGAAAACTTTTAAAAATATGACTTAGTAAAACACTCTTATTTTTCGAGTTCTATGAGGGAAATGACCACTGTGGACAAACCTTTCTTTCTCAGCGAATCAAACCTAGTGGGAAATAAAGACAACAAATCATACTAAAAAACTGCATTTACAATATATCTAAAGTGTATTTGTGAAATTTTTTAGAAAACTTTTGAAAATATGACTTAGTAAAACACTCTTATTTTTTGAGTTCTATGAGGAAAATGACCACTGTGGCCAAACCCTTCTTTCTCAGCAAATCAAACCTAGTGGAAAGTGAAGACAACAGATCATGCTAAAAAACTGCATTTACAGTATATCTAAATTGTATTTGTGAAATTTTTTAAAAAACTTTTAAAAATATGACTTAGTAAAACACTCTTATTTTTCGAGTTCTATGAGGGAAATGACCACTGTGGCCAAACCTTTCTTTCTTAGCGAACCAAACCTAGTGGAAAATGACGACAACAAACCATACTAAAAAACTGCATTTACAGTATATCTGAATTGTATTTGTGAAATTTTTTAGAAAACTTTTAAAAATATGACTTAGTAAAACACTCTTATTTTTCGAGTTCTATGAGGGAAATGACCACTGTGGCCAAACCTTTCTTTCTCAGCGACTCAAACCTAGTGGAAAATGAAGACAACAAATTATACTAAAAAACTGCATTTACAGTATATCTGAATTGTATTTGTGAAAAATTTTTGGAAAACTTTTAAAAATATGACTTAGTAAAACACTCTTATTTTTCGAGTTTTATGAGGGAAATGACCACTGTGGCCAAACCTTTCTTTCTCAGCGAATCAAACCTAGTGGGAAATGAAGACAACAAATTATACTAAAAAACTGCATTAACAGTATATCTGAATTATATTTGTGAAATTTTTTAGAAAACTTTTAAAAATATGACTTAGTAAAATACTCTTATTTTTCGAGTTCTATGAGGGAAATGACCACTGTGGCCAAACCTTTCTTTCTCAGCGAATCAAACCTAGTGGCAAATGAAGACAACATTTCATTCTAAAAAACTGCATTTACAATATATCTGAAGTGTATTTGTGAAATTTTTTATAAAACTTCTAAAAATATGACTTAGTAAAACACTCTTATTTTTTGAGTTCTATGAGGAAAATGACCACTGTGGCCAAACCCTGCATCCGAATCAAATCACACCTAGTGAAAAATGCAGACAACAAATCATACTAAAAACTGCATTTACAGTATATCTAAATTGTATTTGTGAAATTTTTTAGAAAACTTTTAAAAATATGACTTAGTAAAACACTTTTATTTTTTGAGTTCTATGAGGGAAATGACCACTGTGGCCAAACCTTTATTTCTCAGCGAATCAAACCTAGTGGAAAATGAAGACAACAAATTATACTAAAAAACTGCATTTACAGTATATCTAAATTGTATTTGTGAAATTTTTTAGAAAACTTTTAAAAGTATGACTTAGTAAAACACTCTTATTTTTCGAGTTCTATGAGGGAAATGACCACTGTGGCCAAACCTTTCTTTCTCAGCGACTCAAACCTAGTGGGAAATGAAGACAACAAATCATACTAAAAAACTGCATTTACAGTATATCTGAATTGTATTTGTGAAAAATTTTTGGAAAACTTTTAACAATATGACTTAGTAAAACACTCTTAATTTTTGAGTTTTATGAGGGAAATGACCACTGTGGCCAAACCTTTCTTTCTCAGCGACTCAAACCTAGTGGGAAATGAAGACAACAAATCATGCTAAAAAACTGCATTTACAGTATATCTGAATTGTATTTGTGAAAAATTTTTGGAAAACTTTTAAAAATATGACTTAGTAAAACACTCTTATTTTTTGAGTTTTATGAGGGAAATGACCACTGTGGCCAAAGCTTTCTTTTTCAGCAAATCAAACCTAGTGGAAAATGAAGACAACAAATCATTCTAAAAAACTGCATTTACACTATATCTGAATTGTATTTGTGAAATTTTTTAGAAAACTTTTAAAAATATGACTTAGTAAAATACTCTTATTTTTCGAGTTCTATGAGGGAAATGACCACTGTGGCCAAACCTTTCTTTCTCAGCGAATTAAACCTAGTGGCAAATGGAGACAACAAACCATACTAAAAAACTACATTTACAGTATATCTGAATTGTACTTGTGAAATTTTTGAGAAAACTTTTAAAAATATGACTTAGTAAAACACTCTTATTTTTTGAGTTCTATGAGGAAAATGACCACTGTGGCTAAACCCTGCTTCCACATCAAATCAAAACTAGTGAAAAATGAACACAATAAATCATACTATAAAACTGCTTTTGCAGTATATCTGAATTGTACTTGTGAAATTTTTTAGAAAACTTTTAAAAATATGACTTAGTAAAACACTCTTATTTTTCGAGTTCTATGAGGGAAATGACCACTGTGGCCAAATCCTTTTTTCTCAGCAAATCAAACCTAGTGGGAAATGAAGACAACAAACCATACTAAAAAACTGCATTTACAGTATATCTGAATTGTATTTGTGACATTTTTGAGAAAACTTTTAAAAATATGACTTAGTAAAACACTCTTATTTTTCGAGTTCTATGAGGCAAATGACCACTGTGGCCAAACCCTGCTTTACCAGCAAATGAAACCTAATGGAAAGTGAAGACAACAAATTATGCTATAAAACTGCATTTACAGTATATCTAAATTGTATTTGTGAACTTTTTTAGAAAACTTTTAAAAATATGACTTAGTAAAACACTCTTATTTTTCGAGTTCTATGAGGGAAATGACCACTGTGGCCAAATTCTTTTTTCTCAGCAAATCAAACCTAGTGGGAAATGAAGACAACAAACCATACTAAAAAACTGCATTTACAGTATATCTGAGGTGTATTTCTGACATTTTTGAGAAAACTTTTAAAAATATGACTTGGTAAAACAATCTTATTTTTCGAGTTCTATGAGGGAAATGACCACTGTGGCCAAACCCTGCTTCCATAGCAAATCAAACCTAGTGGAAAGTGAAGACAACAAGTTATCCTATAAAACTGCATTTACAGTATATCTGAATTGTATTTGTGAAATTTTTTTAGAAAACTTTTAAAAATATGACTTAGTAAAACACTCTTATTTTTTGAGTTCTATGAGGGAAATGACCACTGTGGCCAAACCTTTTTTCTCAGCAAATTAAACCTAGTGAGAAATAAAGACAACAAACCATACAAAAAAACTGCATTTACAGTATATCTGAATTGTATTTGTGAAATTTTTTAGAAAACTTTTAAAAATATGACTTAGTAAAACACTCTTATTTTTCGAGTTCTATGAGGGAAATGACCACTGTGGCCAAACCTTTCTCTCTCAGCGAACCAAACCTAGTGGAAAATGAAAACAACAAATCATGCTAAAAAACTGCATTTACAGTATATCTGAATTGTATTTGTGAAATTTTTTACAAAACTTTTAAAAATATGACTTAGTAAAACACTCTTATTTTTCGAGTTCTATGAGGCAAATGACCACTGTGGCCAAACCCTGCTTCCCCAGCAAATCAAACGTAGCAGAAAGTGAAGACAACAAATTATGCTATAAAACTGCTTTTACAGTATATCTGAATTGTACTTGTGAAATTTTTTAGAAAACTTTTAAAAATATGACTTAGTAAAACACTCTTATTTTTCGAGTTCTATGAGGGAAATGACCACTGTGGACAAACCTTTCTTTCTCAGCGAATCAAACCTAGTGGGAAATGAAGACAACAAATCATACTAAAAAACTGCATTTACAATATATCTAAAGTGTATTTGTGAAATTTTTTAGAAAACTTTTGAAAATATGACTTAGTAAAACACTCTTATTTTTTGAGTTCTATGAGGAAAATGACCACTGTGGCCAAACCCTTCTTTCTCAGCAAATCAAACCTAGTGGAAAGTGAAGACAACAGATCATGCTAAAAAACTGCATTTACAGTATATCTAAATTGTATTTGTGAAATTTTTTAAAAAACTTTTAAAAATATGACTTAGTAAAACACTCTTATTTTTCGAGTTCTATGAGGGAAATGACCACTGTGGCCAAACCTTTCTTTCTCAGCGACTCAAACCTAGTGGAAAATGAAGACAACAAATTATACTAAAAAACTGCATTTACAGTATATCTGAATTGTATTTGTGAAAAATTTTTGGAAAACTTTTAAAAATATGACTTAGTAAAACACTCTTATTTTTCGAGTTTTATGAGGGAAATGACCACTGTGGCCAAACCTTTCTTTCTCAGCGAATCAAACCTAGTGGGAAATGAAGACAACAAATTATACTAAAAAACTGCATTAACAGTATATCTGAATTATATTTGTGAAATTTTTTAGAAAACTTTTAAAAATATGACTTAGTAAAATACTCTTATTTTTCGAGTTCTATGAGGGAAATGACCACTGCGGCCAAACCTTTCTTTCTCAGCGAATCAAACCTAGTGGCAAATGAAGACAACATTTCATACTAAAAAACTGCATTTACAATATATCTGAAGTGTATTTGTGAAATTTTTTAGAAAACTTCTAAAAATATGACTTAGTAAAACACTCTTATTTTTTGAGTTCTATGAGGAAAATGACCACTGTGGCCAAACCCTGCCTCCGAATCAAATCACACCTAGTGAAAAATGCAGACAACAAATCATACTAAAAACTGCATTAACAGTATATCTAAATTGTATTTGTGAAATTTTTTAGAAAACTTTTAAAAATATGACTTAGTAAAACACTTTTATTTTTTGAGTTCTATGAGGGAAATGACCACTGTGGCCAAACCTTTATTTCTCAGCGAATCAAACCTAGTGGAAAATGAAGACAACAAATTATACTAAAAAACTGCATTTACAGTATATCTAAATTGTATTTGTGAAATTTTTTAGAAAACTTTTAAAAGTATGACTTAGTAAAACACTCTTATTTTTCGAGTTCTATGAGGGAAATGACCACTGTGGCCAAACCTTTCTTTCTCAGCGACTCAAACCTAGTGGGAAATGAAGACAACAAATCATACTAAAAAACTGCATTTACAGTATATCTGAATTGTATTTGTGAAAAATTTTTGGAAAACTTTTAACAATATGACTTAGTAAAACACTCTTAATTTTTGAGTTTTATGAGGGAAATGACCACTGTGGCCAAACCTTTCTTTCTCAGCGACTCAAACCTAGTGGGAAATGAAGACAACAAATCATGCTAAAAAACTGCATTTACAGTATATCTGAATTGTATTTGTGAAAAATTTTTGGAAAACTTTTAAAAATATGACTTAGTAAAACACTCTTATTTTTTGAGTTTTATGAGGGAAATGACCACTGTGGCCAAAGCTTTCTTTTTCAGCAAATCAAACCTAGTGGAAAATGAAGACAACAAATCATTCTAAAAAACTGCATTTACACTATATCTGAATTGTATTTGTGAAATTTTTTAGAAAACTTTTAAAAATATGACTTAGTAAAATACTCTTATTTTTCGAGTTCTATGAGGGAAATGACCACTGTGGCCAAACCTTTCTTTCTCAGCGAATTAAACCTAGTGGCAAATGGAGACAACAAACCATACTAAAAAACTACATTTACAGTATATCTGAATTGTACTTGTGAAATTTTTGAGAAAACTTTTAAAAATATGACTTAGTAAAACACTCTTATTTTTTGAGTTCTATGAGGAAAATGACCACTGTGGCTAAACCCTGCTTCCACATCAAATCAAAACTAGTGAAAAATGAACACAATAAATCATACTATAAAACTGCTTTTGCAGTATATCTGAATTGTACTTGTGAAATTTTTTAGAAAACTTTTAAAAATATGACTTAGTAAAACACTCTTATTTTTCGAGTTCTATGAGGGAAATGACCACTGTGGCCAAATCCTTTTTTCTCAGCAAATCAAACCTAGTGGGAAATGAAGACAACAAACCATACTAAAAAACTGCATTTACAGTATATCTGAATTGTATTTGTGACATTTTTGAGAAAACTTTTAAAAATATGACTTAGTAAAACACTCTTATTTTTCGAGTTCTATGAGGCAAATGACCACTGTGGCCAAACCCTGCTTTACCAGCAAATGAAACCTAATGGAAAGTGAAGACAACAAATTATGCTATAAAACTGCATTTACAGTATATCTAAATTGTATTTGTGAACTTTTTTAGAAAACTTTTAAAAATATGACTTAGTAAAACACTCTTATTTTTCGAGTTCTATGAGGGAAATGACTACTGTGGCCAAATTCTTTTTTCTCAGCAAATCAAACCTAGTGGGAAATGAAGACAACAAACCATACTAAAAAACTGCATTTACAGTATATCTGAGGTGTATTTCTGACATTTTTGAGAAAACTTTTAAAAATATGACTTGGTAAAACAATCTTATTTTTCGAGTTCTATGAGGGAAATGACCACTGTGGCCAAACCCTGCTTCCATAGCAAATCAAACCTAGTGGAAAGTGAAGACAACAAGTTATCCTATAAAACTGCATTTACAGTATATCTGAATTGTATTTGTGAAATTTTTTTAGAAAACTTTTAAAAATATGACTTAGTAAAACACTCTTATTTTTTGAGTTCTATGAGGGAAATGACCACTGTGGCCAAACCTTTTTTCTCAGCAAATTAAACCTAGTGAGAAATAAAGACAACAAACCATACAAAAAAACTGCATTTACAGTATATCTGAATTGTATTTGTGAAATTTTTTAGAAAACTTTTAAAAATATGACTTAGTAAAACACTCTTATTTTTCGAGTTCTATGAGGGAAATGACCACTGTGGCCAAACCTTTCTCTCTCAGCGAACCAACCCTAGTGGAAAATGAAAACAACAAATCATGCTAAAAAACTGCATTTACAGTATATCTGAATTGTATTTGTGAAATTTTTTACAAAACTTTTAAAAATATGACTTAGTAAAACACTCTTATTTTTCGAGTTCTATGAGGCAAATGACCACTGTGGCCAAACCCTGCTTCCCCAGCAAATCAAACGTAGTGGAAAGTGAAGACAACAAATTATGCTATAAAACTACTTTTACAGTATATCTGAATTGTACTTGTGAAATTTTTTAGAAAACTTTTAAAAATATGACTTAGTAAAACACTCTTATTTTTCGAGTTCTATGAGGGAAATGACCACTGTGGCCAAACCTTTCTTTCTCAGCGAATCAAACCTAGTGGGAAATGAAGACAACAAATCATACTAAAAAACTGCATTTACAATATATCTAAAGTGTATTTGTGAAATTTTTTAGAAAACTTTTGAAAATATGACTTAGTAAAACACTCTTATTTTTTGAGTTCTATGAGGAAAATGACCACTGTGGCCAAACCCTTCTTTCTCAGCAAATCAAACCTAGTGGAAAGTGAAAACAACAGATCATGCTAAAAAACTGCATTTACAGTATATCTAAATTGTATTTGTGAAATTTTTTAAAAAACTTTTAAAAATATGACTTAGTAAAACACTCTTATTTTTCGTGTTCTATGAGGGAAATGACCACTGTGGCCAAACCTTTCTTTCTTAGCGAACCAAACCTAGTGGAAAATGACGACAACAAACCATACTAAAAAACTGCATTTACAGTATATCTGAATTGTATTTGTGAAATTTTTTAGAAAACTTTTAAAAGTATGACTTAGTAAAACACTCTTATTTTTCGAGTTCTATGAGGGAAATGACCACTGTGGCCAAACCTTTCTTTCTCAGCGACTCAAACCTAGTGGGAAATGAAGACAACAAATCGTACTAAAAAACTGCATTTACAGTATATCTGAATTGTATTTGTGAAAAATTTTTGGAAAACTTTTAAAAATATGACTTAGTAAAACACTCTTAATTTTTGAGTTTTATGAGGGAAATGACCACTGTGGCCAAACCTTTCTTTCTCAGCGACTCAAACCTAGTGGGAAATGAAGACAATAAATCATGCTAAAAAACTGCATTTACAGTATATCTGAATTGTATTTGTGAAAAATTTTTGGAAAACTTTTAAAAATATGACTTAGTAAAACACTCTTATTTTTTGAGTTTTATGAGGGAAATGACCACTGTGGCCAAACCTTTCTTTTTCAGCAAATCAAACCTAGTGGAAAATGAAGACAACAAATCATTCTAAAAAACTGCATTTACACTACATCTGAATTGTATTTGTGAAATTTTTTAGAAAACTTTTAAAAATATGACTTAGTAAAATACTCTTATTTTTCGAGTTCTATGAGGGAAATGACCACTGTGGCCAAACCTTTCTTTCTCAGCGAATTAAACCTAGTGGCAAATGGAGACAACAAACCATACTAAAAAACTACATTTACAGTATATCTGAATTGTACTTGTGAAATTTTTGAGAAAACTTTTAAAAATATGACTTAGTAAAACACTCTTATTTTTTGAGTTCTATGAGGAAAATGACCACTGTGGCTAAACCCTGCTTCCACATCAAATCAAAACTAGTGAAAAATGAACACAACAAATCATACTATAAAATTGCTTTTGCAGTATATCTGAATTGTACTTGTGAAATTTTTTAGAAAACTTTTAAAAATATGACTTAGTAAAACACTCTTATTTTTCGAGTTCTATGAGGGAAATGGCCACTGTGGCCAAATCCTTTTTTCTCAGCAAATCAAACCTAGTGGGAAATGAAGACAACAAACCATACTAAAAAACTGCATTTACAGTATATCTGAATTGTATTTGTGACATTTTTGAGAAAACTTTTAAAAATATGACTTAGTAAAACACTCTTATTTTTCGAGTTCTATGAGGCAAATGACCACTGTGGCCAAACCCTGCTTTACCAGCAAATGAAACCTAATGGAAAGTGAAGACAACAAATTATGCTATAAAACTGCATTTACAGTATATCTAAATTGTATTTGTGAACTTTTTTAGAAAACTTTTAAAAATATGACTTAGTAAAACACTCTTATTTTTCGAGTTCTATGAGGGAAATGACCACTGTGGCCAAATCCTTTTTTCTCAGCAAATCAAACCTAGTGGGAAATGAAGACAACAAACCATACTAAAAAACTGCATTTACAGTATATCTGAGGTGTATTTCTGACATTTTTGAGAAAACTTTTAAAAATATGACTTGGTAAAACAATCTTATTTTTCGAGTTCTATGAGGGAAATGACCACTGTGGCCAAACCCTGCTTCCATAGCAAATCAAACCTAGTGGAAAGTGAAGACAACAAGTTATCCTATAAAACTGCATTTACAGTATATCTGAATTGTATTTGTGAAATTTTTTTAGAAAACTTTTAAAAATATGACTTAGTAAAACACTCTTATTTTTTGAGTTCTATGAGGGAAATGACCACTGTGGCCAAACCTTTTTTCTCAGCAAATTAAACCTAGTGAGAAATAAAGACAACAAACCATACAAAAAAACTGCATTTACAGTATATCTGAATTGTATTTGTGAAATTTTTTAGAAAACTTTTAAAAATATGACTTAGTAAAACACTCTTATTTTTCGAGTTCTATGAGGGAAATGACCACTGTGGCCAAACCTTTCTCTCTCAGCGAACCAAACCTAGTGGAAAATGAAAACAACAAATCATGCTAAAAAACTGCATTTACAGTATATCTGAATTGTATTTGTGAAATTTTTTACAAAACTTTTAAAAATATGACTTAGTAAAACACTCTTATTTTTCGAGTTCTATGAGGCAAATGACCACTGTGGCCAAACCCTGCTTCCCCAGCAAATCAAACGTAGCAGAAAGTGAAGACAACAAATTATGCTATAAAACTGCTTTTACAGTATATCTGAATTGTACTTGTGAAATTTTTTAGAAAACTTTTAAAAATATGACTTAGTAAAACACTCTTATTTTTCGAGTTCTATGAGGGAAATGACCACTGTGGACAAACCTTTCTTTCTCAGCGAATCAAACCTAGTGGGAAATGAAGACAACAAATCATACTAAAAAACTGCATTTACAATATATCTAAAGTGTATTTGTGAAATTTTTTAGAAAACTTTTGAAAATATGACTTAGTAAAACACTCTTATTTTTTGAGTTCTATGAGGAAAATGACCACTGTGGCCAAACCCTTCTTTCTCAGCAAATCAAACCTAGTGGAAAGTGAAGACAACAGATCATGCTAAAAAACTGCATTTACAGTATATCTAAATTGTATTTGTGAAATTTTTTAAAAAACTTTTAAAAATATGACTTAGTAAAACACTCTTATTTTTCGAGTTCTATGAGGGAAATGACCACTGTGGCCAAACCTTTCTTTCTTAGCAAACCAAACCTAGTGGAAAATGACGACAACAAACCATACTAAAAAACTGCATTTACAGTATATCTGAATTGTATTTGTGAAATTTTTTAGAAAACTTTTAAAAATATGACTTAGTAAAACACTCTTATTTTTCGAGTTCTATGAGGGAAATGACCACTGTGGCCAAACCTTTCTTTCTCAGCGACTCAAACCTAGTGGAAAATGAAGACAACAAATTATACTAAAAAACTGCATTTACAGTATATCTGAATTGTATTTGTGAAAAATTTTTGGAAAACTTTTAAAAATATGACTTAGTAAAACACTCTTATTTTTCGAGTTTTATGAGGGAAATGACCACTGTGGCCAAACCTTTCTTTCTCAGCGAATCAAACCTAGTGGGAAATGAAGACAACAAATTATACTAAAAAACTGCATTAACAGTATATCTGAATTATATTTGTGAAATTTTTTAGAAAACTTTTAAAAATATGACTTAGTAAAATACTCTTATTTTTCGAGTTCTATGAGGGAAATGACCACTGTGGCCAAACCTTTCTTTCTCAGCGAATCAAACCTAGTGGCAAATGAAGACAACAAATCATACTAAAAAACTGCATTTACAGTATATCTGAACTGTATTTGTGAAAAATTTTAGGAAAACTTTTAAAAATATGACTTAGTAAAACACTCTTAATTTTTGAGTTTTATGAGGGAAATGACCACTGTGGCCAAACCTTTCTTTCTCAGCGACTCAAACCTAGTGGGAAATGAAGACAACAAATCATACTAAAAAACTGCATTTACAGTATATCTAAATTGTATTTGTGAAAAATTTTTGGAAAACTTTTAAAAATATGACTTAGTAAAACACTTTTATTTTTTGAGTTCTATGAGGGAAATGACCACTGTGGCCAAACCCTGCCTCCGAATCAAATCACACCTAGTGAAAAATGCAGACAACAAATCATACTAAAAACTGCATTTACAGTATATCTAAATTGTATTTGTGAAATTTTTTAGAAAACTTTTAAAAATATGACTTAGTAAAACACTTTTATTTTTTGAGTTCTATGAGGGAAATGACCACTGTGGCCAAACCTTTATTTCTCAGCGAATCAAACCTAGTGGAAAATGAAGACAACAAATTATACTAAAAAACTGCATTTACAGTATATCTAAATTGTATTTGTGAAATTTTTTAGAAAACTTTTAAAAGTATGACTTAGTAAAACACTCTTATTTTTCGAGTTCTATGAGGGAAATGACCACTGTGGCCAAACCTTTCTTTCTCAGCGACTCAAACCTAGTGGGAAATGAAGACAACAAATCATACTAAAAAACTGCATTTACAGTATATCTGAATTGTATTTGTGAAAAATTTAAGGAAAACTTTTAAAAATATGACTTAGTAAAACACTCTTAATTTTTGAGTTTTATGAGGGAAATGACCACTGTGGCCAAACCTTTCTTTCTCAGCGACTCAAACCTAGTGGGAAATGAAGACAACAAATCATGCTAAAAAACTGCATTTACAGTATATCTGAATTGTATTTGTGAAAATTTTTTGGAAAACTTTTAAAAATATGACTTAGTAAAACACTCTTATTTTTTGAGTTTTATGAGGGAAATGACCACTGTGGCCAAACCTTTCTTTTTCAGCAAATCAAACCTAGTGGAAAATGAAGACAACAAATCATTCTAAAAAACTGCATTTACACTATATCTGAATTGTATTTGTGAAATTTTTTAGAAAACTTTTAAAAATATGACTTAGTAAAATACTCTTATTTTTCGAGTTCTATGAGGGAAATGACCACTGTGGCCAAACCTTTCTTTCTCAGCGAATTAAACCTAGTGGCAAATGGAGACAACAAACCATACTAAAAAACTACATTTACAGTATATCTGAATTGTACTTGTGAAATTTTTGAGAAAACTTTTAAAAATATGACTTAGTAAAACACTCTTATTTTTTGAGTTCTATGAGGAAAATGACCACTGTGGCTAAACCCTGCTTCCACATCAAATCAAAACTAGTGAAAAATGAACACAATAAACCATACTATAAAACTGCTTTTGCAGTATATCTGAATTGTACTTGTGAAATTTTTTAGAAAACTTTTAAAAATATGACTTAGTAAAACACTCTTATTTTTCGAGTTCTATGAGGGAAATGAACACTGTGGCCAAATCCTTTTTTCTCAGCAAATCAAACCTAGTGGGAAATGAAGACAACAAACCATACTAAAAAACTGCATTTACAGTATATCTGAATTGTATTTGTGACATTTTTGAGAAAACTTTTAAAAATATGACTTAGTAAAACACTCTTATTTTTCGAGTTCTATGAGGCAAATGACCACTGTGGCCAAACCCTGCTTTACCAGCAAATGAAACCTAATGGAAAGTGAAGACAACAAATTATGCTATAAAACTGCATTTACAGTATATCTAAATTGTATTTGTGAACTTTTTTAGAAAACTTTTAAAAATATGACTTAGTAAAACACTCTTATTTTTCGAGTTCTATGAGGGAAATGACCACTGTGGCCAAATTCTTTTTTCTCAGCAAATCAAACCTAGTGGGAAATGAAGACAACAAACCATACTAAAAAACTGCATTTACAGTATATCTGAGGTGTATTTCTGACATTTTTGAGAAAACTTTTAAAAATATGACTTGGTAAAACAATCTTATTTTTCGAGTTCTATGAGGGAAATGACCACTGTGGCCAAACCCTGCTTCCATAGCAAATCAAACCTAGTGGAAAGTGAAGACAACAAGTTATCCTATAAAACTGCATTTACAGTATATCTGAATTGTATTTGTGAAATTTTTTTAGAAAACTTTTAAAAATATGACTTAGTAAAACACTCTTATTTTTTGAGTTCTATGAGGGAAATGACCACTGTGGCCAAACCTTTTTTCTCAGCAAATTAAACCTAGTGAGAAATAAAGACAACAAACCATACAAAAAAACTGCATTTACAGTATATCTGAATTGTATTTGTGAAATTTTTTAGAAAACTTTTAAAAATATGACTTAGTAAAACACTCTTATTTTTCGAGTTCTATGAGGGAAATGACCACTGTGGCCAAACCTTTCTCTCTCAGCGAACCAACCCTAGTGGAAAATGAAAACAACAAATCATGCTAAAAAACTGCATTTACAGTATATCTGAATTGTATTTGTGAAATTTTTTACAAAACTTTTAAAAATATGACTTAGTAAAACACTCTTATTTTTCGAGTTCTATGAGGCAAATGACCACTGTGGCCAAACCCTGCTTCCCCAGCAAATCAAACGTAGTGGAAAGTGAAGACAACAAATTATGCTATAAAACTACTTTTACAGTATATCTGAATTGTACTTGTGAAATTTTTTAGAAAACTTTTAAAAATATGACTTAGTAAAACACTCTTATTTTTCGAGTTCTATGAGGGAAATGACCACTGTGGCCAAACCTTTCTTTCTCAGCGAATCAAACCTAGTGGGAAATGAAGACAACAAATCATACTAAAAAACTGCATTTACAATATATCTAAAGTGTATTTGTGAAATTTTTTAGAAAACTTTTGAAAATATGACTTAGTAAAACACTCTTATTTTTTGAGTTCTATGAGGAAAATGACCACTGTGGCCAAACCCTTCTTTCTCAGCAAATCAAACCTAGTGGAAAGTGAAAACAACAAATCATACTAAAAACTGCATTTACAGTATATCTAAATTGTATTTGTGAAATTTTTTAGAAAACTTTTAAAAATATGACTTAGTAAAACACTTTTATTTTTTGAGTTCTATGAGGGAAATGACCACTGTGGCCAAACCTTTATTTCTCAGCGAATCAAACCTAGTGGAAAATGAAGACAACAAATTATACTAAAAAACTGCATTTACAGTATATCTTAATTGTATTTGTGAAATTTTTTAGAAAACTTTTAAAAGTATGACTTAGTAAAACACTCTTATTTTTCGAGTTCTATGAGGGAAATGACCACTGTGGCCAAACCTTTCTTTCTCAGCGACTCAAACCTAGTGGGAAATGAAGACAACAAATCATACTAAAAAACTGCATTTACAGTATATCTGAATTGTATTTGTGAAAAATTTTAGGAAAACTTTTAAAAATATGACTTAGTAAAACACTCTTAATTTTTGAGTTTTATGAGGGAAATGACCACTGTGGCCAAACCTTTCTTTCTCAGCGACTCAAACCTAGTGGGAAATGAAGACAACAAATCATGCTAAAAAACTGCATTTACAGTATATCTGAATTGTATTTGTGAAAAATTTTTGGAAAACTTTTAAAAATATGACTTAGTAAAACACTCTTATTTTTTGAGTTTTATGAGGGAAATGACCACTGTGGCCAAACCTTTCTTTTTCAGCAAATCAAACCTAGTGGAAAATGAAGACAACAAATCATTCTAAAAAACTGCATTTACACTATATCTGAATTGTATTTGTGAAATTTTTTAGAAAACTTTTAAAAATATGACTTAGTAAAATACTCTTATTTTTCGAGTTCTATGAGGGAAATGACCACTGTGGCCAAACCTTTCTTTCTCAGCGAATTAAACCTAGTGGCAAATGGAGACAACAAACCATACTAAAAAACTACATTTACAGTATATCTGAATTGTACTTGTGAAATTTTTGAGAAAACTTTTAAAAATATGACTTAGTAAAACACTCTTATTTTTTGAGTTCTATGAGGAAAATGACCACTGTGGCTAAACCCTGCTTCCACATCAAATCAAAACTAGTGAAAAATGAACACAATAAATCATACTATAAAACTGTTTTTGCAGTATATCTGAATTGTACTTGTGAAATTTTTTAGAAAACTTTTAAAAATATGACTTAGTAAAACACTCTTATTTTTCGAGTTCTATGAGGGAAATGACCACTGTGGCCAAATCCTTTTTTCTCAGCAAATCAAACCTAGTGGGAAATGAAGACAACAAACCATACTAAAAAACTGCATTTACAGTATATCTGAATTGTATTTGTGACATTTTTGAGAAAACTTTTAAAAATATGACTTAGTAAAACACTCTTATTTTTCGAGTTCTATGAGGCAAATGACCACTGTGGCCAAACCCTGCTTTACCAGCAAATGAAACCTAATGGAAAGTGAAGACAACAAATTATGCTATAAAACTGCATTTACAGTATATCTAAATTGTATTTGTGAAATTTTTTACAAAACTTTTAAAAATATGACTTAGTAAAACACTCTTATTTTTCGAGTTCTATGAGGCAAATGACCACTGTGGCCAAACCCTGCTTCCCCAGCAAATCAAACGTAGTGGAAAGTGAAGACAACAAATTATGCTATAAAACTACTTTTACAGTATATCTGAATTGTACTTGTGAAATTTTTTAGAAAACTTTTAAAAATATGACTTAGTAAAACACTCTTATTTTTCGAGTTCTATGAGGGAAATGACCACTGTGGCCAAACCTTTCTTTCTCAGCGAATCAAACCTAGTGGGAAATGAAGACAACAAATCATACTAAAAAACTGCATTTACAATATATCTAAAGTGTATTTGTGAAATTTTTTAGAAAACTTTTGAAAATATGACTTAGTAAAACACTCTTATTTTTTGAGTTCTATGAGGAAAATGACCACTGTGGCCAAACCCTTCTTTCTCAGCAAATCAAACCTAGTGGAAAGTGAAAACAACAGATCATGCTAAAAAACTGCATTTACAGTATATCTAAATTGTATTTGTGAAATTTTTTAACAAACTTTTAAAAATATGACTTAGTAAAACACTCTTATTTTTCGAGTTCTATGAGGGAAATGACCACTGTGGCCAAACCTTTCTTTCTTAGCGAACCAAACCTAGTGGAAAATGACGACAACAAATCATACTAAAAAACTGCATTAACAGTATATCTGAATTATATTTGTGAAATTTTTTAGAAAACTTTTAAAAATATGACTTAGTAAAATACTCTTATTTTTCGAGTTCTATGAGGGAAATGACCACTGTGGCCAAACCTTTCTTTCTCAGCGAATCAAACCTAGTGGCAAATGAAGACAACATTTCATACTAAAAAACTGCATTTACAATATATCTGAAGTGTATTTGTGAAATTTTTTAGAAAACTTCTAAAAATATGACTTAGTAAAACACTCTTATTTTTTGAGTTCTATGAGGAAAATGACCACTGTGGCCAAACCCTGCTTCCGAATCAAATCAAACCTAGTGAAAAATGCAGACAACAAATCATACTAAAAACTGCATTTACAGTATATCTAAATTGTATTTGTGAAATTTTTTAGAAAACTTTTAAAAATATGACTTAGTAAAACACTTTTATTTTTTGAGTTCTATGAGGGAAATGACCACTGTGGCCAAACCTTTATTTCTCAGCGAATCAAACCTAGTGGAAAATGAAGACAACAAATTATACTAAAAAACTGCATTTACAGTATATCTGAATTGTATTTGTGAAATTTTTTAGAAAACTTTTAAAAGTATGACTTAGTAAAACACTCTTATTTTTCGAGTTCTATGAGGGAAATGACCACTGTGGCCAAACCTTTCTTTCTCAGCGACTCAAACCTAGTGGGAAATGAAGACAACAAATCATACTAAAAAACTGCATTTACAGTATATCTGAATTGTATTTGTGAAAAATTTTTGGAAAACTTTTAGAAATATGACTTAGTAAAACACTCTTAATTTTTGAGTTTTATGAGGGAAATGACCACTGTGGCCAAACCTTTCTTTCTCAGCGACTCAAACCTAGTGGGAAATGAAGACAACAAATCATGCTAAAAAACTGCATTTACAGTATATCTGAATTGTATTTGTGAAAAATTTTTGGAAAACTTTTAAAAATATGACTTAGTAAAACACTCTTATTTTTTGAGTTTTATGAGGGAAATGACCACTGTGGCCAAACCTTTCTTTTTCAGCAAATCAAACCTAGTGGAAAATAAAGACAACAAATCATTCTAAAAAACTGCATTTACACTATATCTGAATTGTATTTGTGAAATTTTTTAGAAAACTTTTAAAAATATGACTTAGTAAAATACTCTTATTTTTCGAGTTCTATGAGGGAAATGACCACTGTGGCCAAACCTTTATTTCTCAGCGAATTAAACCTAGTGGCAAATGGAGACAACAAACCATACTAAAAAACTACATTTACAGTATATCTGAATTGTACTTGTGAAATTTTTGAGAAAACTTTTAAAAATATGACTTAGTAAAACACTCTTATTTTTTGAGTTCTATGAGGAAAATGACCACTGTGGCTAAACCCTGCTTCCACATCAAATCAAAACTAGTGAAAAATGAACACAACAAATCATACTATAAAACTGCATTTACAGTATATCTGAGGTGTATTTCTGACATTTTTGAGAAAACTTTTAAAAATATGACTTGGTAAAACAATCTTATTTTTCGAGTTCTATGAGGGAAATGACCACTGTGGCCAAACCCTGCTTCCATAGCAAATCAAACCTAGTGGAAAGTGAAGACAACAAGTTATCCTATAAAACTGCATTTACAGTATATCTGAATTGTATTTGTGAAATTTTTTTAGAAAACTTTTAAAAATATGACTTAGTAAAACACTCTTATTTTTTGAGTTCTATGAGGGAAATGACCACTGTGGCCAAACCTTTTTTCTCAGCAAATTAAACCTAGTGAGAAATAAAGACAACAAACCATACAAAAAAACTGCATTTACAGTATATCTGAATTGTATTTGTGAAATTTTTTAGAAAACTTTTAAAAATATGACTTAGTAAAACACTCTTATTTTTCGAGTTCTATGAGGGAAATGACCACTGTGGCCAAACCTTTCTCTCTCAGCGAACCAAACCTAGTGGAAAATGAAAACAACAAATCATGCTAAAAAACTGCATTTACAGTATATCTGAATTGTATTTGTGAAATTTTTTACAAAACTTTTAAAAATATGACTTAGTAAAACACTCTTATTTTTCGAGTTCTATGAGGCAAATGACCACTGTGGCCAAACCCTGCTTCCCCAGCAAATCAAACGTAGTGGAAAGTGAAGACAACAAATTATGCTATAAAACTGCTTTTACAGTATATCTGAATTGTACTTGTGAAATTTTTTAGAAAACTTTTAAAAATATGACTTAGTAAGACACTCTTATTTTTCGAGTTCTATGAGGGAAATGACCACTGTGGCCAAACCTTTCTTTCTCAGCGAATCAAACCTAGTGGGAAATGAAGACAACAAATCATACTAAAAACTGCATTTACAGTATATCTAAATTGTATTTGTGAAATTTTTTAGAAAACTTTTAAAAATATGACTTAGTAAAACACTCTTATTTTTCGAGTTCTATGAGGGAAATGACCACTGTGGCCAAACCTTTCTTTCTCAGCGACTCAAACCTAGTGGAAAATGAAGACAACAAATTATACTAAAAAACTGCATTTACAGTATATCTGAATTGTATTTGTGAAAAATTTTTGGAAAACTTTTAAAAATATGACTTAGTAAAACACTCTTAATTTTCGAGTTTTAGGAGGGAAATGACCACTGTGGCCAAACCTTTCTTTCTCAGCGAATCAAACCTAGTGGGAAATGAAGACAACAAATCATACTAAAAAACTGCATTAACAGTATATCTGAATTATATTTGTGAAATTTTTTAGAAAACTTTTAAAAATATGACTTAGTAAAATACTCTTATTTTTCGAGTTCTATGAGGGAAATGACCACTGTGGCCAAACCTTTCTTTCTAAGCGAATCAAACCTAGTGGCAAATGAAGACAACATTTCATACTAAAAAACTGCATTTACAATATATCTGAAGTGTATTTGTGAAATTTTTTAGAAAACTTCTAAAAATATGACTTAGTAAAACACTCTTATTTTTTGAGTTCTATGAGGAAAATGACCACTGTGGCCAAACCCTGCTTCCGAATCAAATCAAACCTAGTGAAAAATGCAGACAACAAATCATACTTAAAACTGCATTTACAGTATATCTAAATTGTATTTGTGAAATTTTTTAGAAAACTTTTAAAAATATGACTTAGTAAAACACTTTTATTTTTTGAGTTCTATGAGGGAAATGACCACTGTGGCCAAACCTTTATTTCTCAGCGAATCAAACCTAGTGAAAAATGAAGACAACAAATTATACTAAAAAACTGCATTTACAGTATATCTGAATTGTATTTGTGAAATTTTTTAGAAAACTTTTAAAAGTATGACTTAGTAAAACACTCTTATTTTTCGAGTTCTATGAGGGAAATGACCACTGTGGCCAAACCTTTCTTTCTCAGCGACTCAAACCTAGTGGGAAATGAAGACAACAAATCAAAATAAAAAACTGCATTTACAGTATATCTGAATTGTATTTGTGAAAAATTTTTGGAAAACTTTTAAAAATATGACTTAGTAAAACACTCTTAATTTTTGAGTTTTATGAGGGAAATGACCACTGTGGCCAAACCTTTCTTTCTCAGCGACTCAAACCTAGTGGGAAATGAAGACAACAAATCATGCTAAAAAACTGCATTTACAGTATATCTGAATTGTATTTGTGAAAAATTTTTGGAAAACTTTTAAAAATATGACTTAGTAAAACACTCTTATTTTTTGAGTTTTATGAGGGAAATGACCACTGTGGCCAAACCTTTCTTTTTCAGCAAATCAAACCTAGTGAAAAATGAAGACAACAAATCATTCTAAAAAACTGCATTTACACTATATCTGAATTGTATTTGTGAAATTTTTTAGAAAACTTTTAAAAATATGACTTAGTAAAACACTCTTATTTTTCGAGTTCTATGAGGGAAATGACCACTGTGGCCAAACCTTTCTCTCTCAGCAAACCAAACCTAGTGGAAAATGAAAACAACAAATCATGCTAAAAAACTGCATTTACAGTATATCTGAATTGTATTTGTGAAATTTTTTACAAAACTTTTAAAAATATGACTTAGTAAAACACTCTTATTTTTCGAGTTCTATGAGGGAAATGACCACTGTGGCCAAACCTTTCTTTCTCAGCGAATTAAACCTAGTGGCAAATGGAGACAACAAACCATACTAAAAAACTACATTTACAGTATATCTGAATTGTACTTGTGAAATTTTTGAGAAAACTTTTAAAAATATGACTTAGTAAAACACTCTTATTTTTTGAGTTCTATGAGGAAAATGACCACTGTGGCTAAACCCTGCTTCCACATCAAATCAAAACTAGTGAAAAATGAACACAACAAATCATTCTAAAAAACTGCATTTACACTATATCTGAATTGTATTTGTGAAATTTTTTAGAAAACTTTTAAAAATATGACTTAGTAAAATACTCTTATTTTTCGAGTTCTATGAGGGAAATGACCACTGTGGCCAAACCTTTCTTTCTCAGCGAATTAAACCTAGTGGCAAATGGAGACAACAAACCATACTAAAAAACTGCATTTACAGTATATCTGAGGTGTATTTCTGACATTTTTGAGAAAACTTTTAAAAATATGACTTGGTAAAACAATCTTATTTTTCGAGTTCTATGAGGGAAATGACCACTGTGGCCAAACCCTGCTTCCGTAGCAAATCAAACCTAGTGGAAAGTGAAGACAACAAGTTATCCTATAAAACTGCATTTACAGTATATCTGAATTGTATTTGTGAAATTTTTTTAGAAAACTTTTAAAAATATGACTTAGTAAAACACTCTTATTTTTTGAGTTCTATGAGGGAAATGACCACTGTGGCCAAACCTTTTTTCTCAGCAAATTAAACCTAGTGAGAAATAAAGACAACAAACCATACAAAAAAACTGCATTTACAGTATATCTGAATTGTATTTGTGAAATTTTTTAGAAAACTTTTAAAAATATGACTTAGTAAAACACTCTTATTTTTCGAGTTCTATGAGGGAAATGACCACTGTGGCCAAACCTTTCTTTCTCAGCAAACCAAACCTAGTGGAAAATGAAAACAACAAATCATGCTAAAAAACTGCATTTACAGTATATCTGAATTGTATTTGTGAAATTTTTTACAAAACTTTTAAAAATATGACTTAGTAAAACACTCTTATTTTTCGAGTTCTATGAGGCAAATGACCACTGTGGCCAAACCCTGCTTCCCCAGCAAATCAAACGTAGTGGAAAGTGAAGACAACAAATTATGCTATAAAACTGCTTTTACAGTATATCTAAATTGTACTTGTGAAATTTTTTAGAAAACTTTTAAAAATATGACTTAGTAAAACACTCTTATTTTTCGAGTTCTATGAGGGAAATGACCACTGTGGCCAAACCTTTCTTTCTCAGCGAATCAAACCTAGTGGGAAATGAAGACAACAAATCATACTAAAAAACTGCATTTACAATATATCTAAAGTGTATTTGTGAAATTTTTTAGAAAACTTTTGAAAATATGACTTAGTAAAACACTCTTATTTTTTGAGTTCTATGAGGAAAATGACCACTGTGGCCAAACCCTTCTTTCTCAGCAAATCAAACCTAGTGGAAAGTGAAGACAACAGATCATGCTAAAAAACTGCATTTACAGTATATCTAAATTGTATTTGTGAAATTTTTTAAAAAACTTTTAAAAATATGACTTAGTAAAACACTCTAATTTTTCGAGTTCTATGAGGGAAATGACCACTGTGGCCAAACCTTTCTTTCTTAGCGAACCAAACCTAGTGGAAAATGACGACAACAAACCATACTAAAAAACTGCATTTACAGTATATCTGAATTGTATTTGTGAAATTTTTTAGAAAACTTTTAAAAATATGACTTAGTAAAACACTCTTATTTTTCGAGTTCTATGAGGGAAATGACCACTGTGGCCAAACCTTTCTTTCTCAGCGACTCAAACCTAGTGGAAAATGAAGACAACAAATTATACTAAAAAACTGCATTTACAGTATATCTGAATTGTATTTGTGAAAAATTTTTGGAAAACTTTTAAAAATATGACTTAGTAAAACACTCTTATTTTTCGAGTTTTATGAGGGAAATGACCACTGTGGCCAAAGTTTTCTTTCTCAGCGAATCAAACCTAGTGGGAAATGAAGACAACAAATCATACTAAAAAACTGCATTAACAGTATATCTGAATTATATTTGTGAAATTTTTTAGAAAACTTTTAAAAATATGACTTAGTAAAATACTCTTATTTTTCGAGTTCTATGAGGGAAATGACCACTGTGGCCAAACCTTTCTTTCTCAGCGAATCAAACCTAGTGGCAAATGAAGACAACATTTCATACTAAAAAACTGCATTTACAATATATCTGAAGTGTATTTGTGAAATTTTTTAGAAAACTTCTAAAAATATGACTTAGTAAAACACTCTTATTTTTTGAGTTCTATGAGGAAAATGACCACTGTGGCCAAACCCTGCTTTCGAATCAAATCAAACCTAGTGAAAAATGAAGACAACAAATCATTCTAAAAAACTGCATTTACACTATATCTGAATTGTATTTGTGAAATTTTTTAGAAAACTTTTAAAAATATGACTTAGTAAAATACTCTTATTTTTCGAGTTCTATGAGGGAAATGACCACTGTGGCCAAACCTTTCTTTCCCAGCAAATTAAACCTAGTGGCAAATGGAGACAACAAACCATACTAAAAAACTACATTTACAGTATATCTGAATTGTACTTGTGAAATTTTTGAGAAAACTTTTAAAAATATGACTTAGTAAAACACTCTTATTTTTTGAGTTCTATGAGGAAAATGACCACTGTGGCTAAACCCTGCTTCCACATCAAATCAAAACTAGTGAAAAATGAACACAACAAATCATACTATAAAACTGCTTTTGCAGTATATCTGAATTGTACTTGTGAAATTTTTTAGAAAACTTTTAAAAATATGACTTAGTAAAACACTCTTATTTTTCGAGTTCTATGAGGGAAATGACCACTGTGGCCAAATCCTTTTTTCTCAGCAAATCAAACCTAGTGGGAAATGAAGACAACAAACCATACTAAAAAACTGCATTTACAGTATATCTGAGGTGTATTTCTGACATTTTTGAGAAAACTTTTAAAAATATGATTTGGTAAAACAATCTTATTTTTCGAGTTCTATGAGGGAAATGACCACTGTGGCCAAACCCTGCTTCCATAGCAAATCAAACCTAGTGGAAAGTGAAGACAACAAATTATGCTATAAAACTGCATTTACAGTATATCTAAATTGTATTTGTGAACTTTTTTAGAAAACTTTTAAAAATATGACTTAGTAAAACACTCTTATTTTTCGAGTTCTATGAGGGAAATGACCACTGTGGCCAAATCCTTTTTTCTCAGCAAATCAAACCTAGTGGGAAATGAAGACAACAAACCATACTAAAAAACTGCATTTACAGTATATCTGAGGTGTATTTCTGACATTTTTGAGAAAACTTTTAAAAATATGATTTGGTAAAACAATCTTATTTTTCGAGTTCTATGAGGGAAATGACCACTGTGGCCAAACCCTGCTTCCCCAGCAAATCAAACGTAGTGGAAAGTGAAGACAACAAATTATGCTATAAAACTGCTTTTACAGTATATCTGAATTGTACTTGTGAAATTTTTTAGAAAACTTTTAAAAATATGACTTAGTAAAACACTCTTATTTTTCGAGTTCTATGAGGGAAATGACCACTGTGGCCAAACCTTTCTTTCTCAGCGAATCAAACCTAGTGGGAAATGAAGACAACAAATCATACTAAAAAACTGCATTTACAATATATCTAAAGTGTATTTGTGAAATTTTTTAGAAAACTTTTGAAAATATGACTTAGTAAAACACTCTTATTTTTTGAGTTCTATGAGGAAAATGACCACTGTGGCCAAACCCTTCTTTCTCAGCAAATCAAACCTAGTGGAAAGTGAAGACAACAGATCATGCTAAAAAACTGCATTTACAGTATATATAAATTGTATTTGTGAAATTTTTTAAAAAACTTTTAAAAATATGACTTAGTAAAACACTCTTATTTTTCGAGTTCTATGAGGGAAATGACCACTGTGGCCAAACCTTTCTTTCTTAGCGAACCAAACCTAGTGGAAAATGACGACAACAAACCATACTAAAAAACTGCATTTACAGTATATCTGAATTGTATTTGTGAAATTTTTTAGAAAACTTTTAAAAATATGACTTAGTAAAACACTCTTATTTTTCGAGTTCTATGAGGGAAATGACCACTGTGGCCAAACCTTTCTTTCTCAGCGACTCAAACCTAGTGGAAAATGAAGACAACAAATTATACTAAAAAACTGCAATTACAGTATATCTGAATTGTATTTGTGAAAAATTTTTGGAAAACTTTTAAAAATATGACTTAGTAAAACACTCTTATTTTTCGAGTTTTATGAGGGAAATGACCACTGTGGCCAAACCTTTCTTTCTCAGCGAATCAAACCTAGTGGGAAATGAAGACAACAAATCATACTAAAAAACTGCATTAACAGTATATCTGAATTATATTTGTGAAATTTTTTAGAAAACTTTTAAAAATATGACTTAGTAAAATACTCTTATTTTTCGAGTTCTATGAGGGAAATGACCACTGCGGCCAAACCTTTCTTTCTCAGCGAATCAAACCTAGTGGCAAATGAAGACAACATTTCATACTAAAAAACTGCATTTACAATATATCTGAAGTGTATTTGTGAAATTTTTTAGAAAACTTCTAAAAATATGACTTAGTAAAACACTCTTATTTTTTGAGTTCTATGAGGAAAATGACCACTGTGGCCAAACCCTGCTTCCGAATCAAATCAAACCTAGTGAAAAATGCAGACAACAAATCATACTAAAAACTGCATTTACAGTATATCTAAATTGTATTTGTGAAATTTTTTAGAAAACTTTTAAAAATATGACTTAGTAAAACACTCTTATTTTTTGAGTTTTATGAGGGAAATGACCACTGTGGCCAAACCTTTCTTTTTCAGCAAATCAAACCTAGTGGAAAATGAAGACAACAAATTATACTAAAAAACTGCATTTACAGTATATCTGAATTGTATTTGTGAAATTTTTTAGAAAACTTTTAAAAGTATGACTTAGTAAAACACTCTTATTTTTCGAGTTCTATGAGGGAAATGACCACTGTGGCCAAACCTTTCTTTCTCAGCGACTCAAACCTAGTGGGAAATGAAGACAACAAATCATACTAAAAAACTGCATTTACAGTATATCTGAATTGTATTTGTGAAAAATTTTTGGAAAACTTTTAAAAATATGACTTAGTAAAACACTCTTAATTTTTGAGTTTTATGAGGGAAATGACCACTGTGGCCAAACCTTTCTTTCTCAGCGACTCAAACCTAGTGGGAAATGAAGACAACAAATCATGCTAAAAAACTGCATTTACAGTATATCTGAATTGTATTTGTGAAAAATTTTTGGAAAACTTTTAAAAATATGACTTAGTAAAACACTCTTATTTTTTGAGTTTTATGAGGGAAATGACCACTGTGGCCAAACCTTTCTTTTTCAGCAAATCAAACCTAGTGGAAAATGAAGACAACAAATCTTTCTAAAAAACTGCATTTACACTATATCTGAATTGTATTTGTGAAATTTTTTAGAAAACTTTTAAAAATATGACTTAGTAAAACACTCTTATTTTTCGAGTTCTATGAGGCAAATGACCACTGTGGCCAAACCCTGCTTCCCCAGCAAATCAAACGTAGTGGAAAGTGAAGACAACAAATTATGCTATAAAACTGCTTTTACAGTATATCTGAATTGTACTTGTGAAATTTTTTAGAAAACTTTTAAAAATATGACTTAGTAAAACACTCTTATTTTTCGAGTTCTATGAGGGAAATGACCACTGTGGCCAAACCTTTCTTTCTCAGCGAATCAAACCTAGTGGGAAATGAAGACAACAAATCATACTAAAAAACTGCATTTACAATATATCTAAAGTGTATTTGTGAAATTTTTTAGAAAACTTTTGAAAATATGACTTAGTAAAACACTCTTATTTTTTGAGTTCTATGAGGCAAATGACCACTGTGGCCAAACCCTGCTTCCCCAGCAAATCAAACGTAGTGGAAAGTGAAGACAACAAATTATGCTATAAAACTGCTTTTACAGTATATCTGAATTGTACTTGTGAAATTTTTTAGAAAACTTTTAAAAATATGACTTAGTAAAACACTCTTATTTTTCGAGTTCTATGAGGGAAATGACCACTGTGGCCAAACCTTTCTTTCTCAGCGACTCAAACCTAGTGGAAAATGAAGACAACAAATTATACTAAAAAACTGCATTTACAGTATATCTGAATTGTATTTGTGAAAAATTTTTGGAAAACTTTTAAAAATATGACTTAGTAAAACACTCTTATTTTTCGAGTTTTATGAGGGAAATGACCACTGTGGCCAAACCTTTCTTTCTCAGCGAATCAAACCTAGTGGGAAATGAAGACAACAAATCATACTAAAAAACTGCATTAACAGTATATCTGAATTATATTTGTGAAATTTTTTAGAAAACTTTTAAAAATATGACTTAGTAAAATACTCTTATTTTTCGAGTTCTATGAGGGAAATGACCACTGCGGCCAAACCTTTCTTTCTCAGCGAATCAAACCTAGTGGCAAATGAAGACAACATTTCATACTAAAAAACTGCATTTACAATATATCTGAAGTGTATTTGTGAAATTTTTTAGAAAACTTCTAAAAATATGACTTAGTAAAACACTCTTATTTTTTGAGTTCTATGAGGAAAATGACCACTGTGGCCAAACCCTGCTTCCGAATCAAATCAAACCTAGTGAAAAATGCAGACAACAAATCATACTAAAAACTGCATTTACAGTATATCTAAATTGTATTTGTGAAATTTTTTAGAAAACTTTTAAAAATATGACTTAGTAAAACACTCTTATTTTTTGAGTTTTATGAGGGAAATGACCACTGTGGCCAAACCTTTCTTTTTCAGCAAATCAAGCCTAGTGGAAAATGAAGACAACAAATTATACTAAAAAACTGCATTTACAGTATATCTGAATTGTATTTGTGAAATTTTTTAGAAAACTTTTAAAAGTATGACTTAGTAAAACACTCTTATTTTTCGAGTTCTATGAGGGAAATGACCACTGTGGCCAAACCTTTCTTTCTCAGCGACTCAAACCTAGTGGGAAATGAAGACAACAAATCATACTAAAAAACTGCATTTACAGTATATCTGAATTGTATTTGTGAAAAATTTTTGGAAAACTTTTAAAAATATGACTTAGTAAAACACTCTTAATTTTTGAGTTTTATGAGGGAAATGACCACTGTGGCCAAACCTTTCTTTCTCAGCGACTCAAACCTAGTGGGAAATGAAGACAACAAATCATGCTAAAAAACTGCATTTACAGTATATCTGAATTGTATTTGTGAAAAATTTTTGGAAAACTTTTAAAAATATGACTTAGTAAAACACTCTTATTTTTTGAGTTTTATGAGGGAAATGACCACTGTGGCCAAACCTTTCTTTTTCAGCAAATCAAACCTAGTGGAAAATGAAGACAACAAATCTTTCTAAAAAACTGCATTTACACTATATCTGAATTGTATTTGTGAAATTTTTTAGAAAACTTTTAAAAATATGACTTAGTAAAATACTCTTATTTTTCGAGTTCTATGAGGGAAATGACCACTGTGGCCAAACCTTTCTTTCTCAGCGAATTAAACCTAGTGGCAAATGGAGACAACAAACCATACTAAAAAACTACATTTACAGTATATCTGAATTGTACTTGTGAAATTTTTGAGAAAACTTTTAAAAATATGACTTAGTAAAACACTCTTATTTTTTGAGTTCTATGAGGGAAATGACCACTGTGGCCAAACCTTTCTTTTTCAGCAAATCAAACCTAGTGGAAAGTGAAGACAACAAATTATGCTATAAAACTGCTTTTACAGTATATCTGAATTGTACTTGTGAAATTTTTTAGAAAACTTTTAAAAATATGACTTAGTAAAACACTCTTATTTTTTGAGTTCTATGAGGGAAATGACCACTGTGGCCAAACCTTTTTTCTCAGCAAATTAAACCTAGTGAGAAATAAAGACAACAAACCATACAAAAAAACTGCATTTACAGTATATCTGAATTGTATTTGTGAAATTTTTTAGAAAACTTTTAAAAATATGACTTAGTAAAACACTCTTATTTTTCGAGTTCTATGAGGGAAATGACCACTGTGGCCAAACCTTTCTCTCTCAGCGAACCAAACCTAGTGGAAAATGAAAACAACAAATCATGCTAAAAAACTGCATTTACAGTATATCTGAATTGTATTTGTGAAATTTTTTACAAAACTTTTAAAAATATGACTTAGTAAAACACTCTTATTTTTCGAGTTCTATGAGGCAAATGACCACTGTGGCCAAACCCTGATTCCCCAGCAAATCAAACGTAGTGGAAAGTGAAGACAACAAATTATGCTATAAAACTGCTTTTACAGTATATCTGAATTGTACTTGTGAAATTTTTTAGAAAACTTTTAAAAATATGACTTAGTAAAACACTCTTATTTTTCGAGTTCTATGAGGGAAATGACCACTGTGGCCAAACCTTTCTTTCTCAGCGAATCAAGCCTAGTGGGAAATGAAGACAACAAATCATACTAAAAAACTGCATTTACAATATATCTAAAGTGTATTTGTGAAATTTTTTAGAAAACTTTTGAAAATATGACTTAGTAAAACACTCTTATTTTTTGAGTTCTATGAGGAAAATGACCACTGTGGCCAAACCCTTCTTTCTCAGCAAATCAAACCTAGTGGAAAGTGAAGACAACAGATCATGCTAAAAAACTGCATTTACAGTATATATAAATTGTATTTGTGAAATTTTTTAAAAAACTTTTAAAAATATGACTTAGTAAAACACTCTTATTTTTCGAGTTCTATGAGGGAAATGACCACTGTGGCCAAACCTTTCTTTCTTAGCGAACCAAACCTAGTGGAAAATGACGACAACAAACCATACTAAAAAACTGCATTTACAGTATATCTGAATTGTATTTGTGAAATTTTTTAGAAAACTTTTAAAAATATGACTTAGTAAAACACTCTTATTTTTCGAGTTCTATGAGGGAAATGACCACTGTGGCCAAACCTTTCTTTCTCAGCGACTCAAACCTAGTGGAAAATGAAGACAACAAATTATACTAAAAAACTGCATTTACAGTATATCTGAATTGTATTTGTGAAAAATTTTTGGAAAACTTTTAAAAATATGACTTAGTAAAACACTCTTATTTTTCGAGTTTTATGAGGGAAATGACCACTGTGGCCAAACCTTTCTTTCTCAGCGAATCAAACCTAGTGGGAAATGAAGACAACAAATCATACTAAAAAACTGCATTAACAGTATATCTGAATTATATTTGTGAAATTTTTTAGAAAACTTTTAAAAATATGACTTAGTAAAATACTCTTATTTTTCGAGTTCTATGAGGGAAATGACCACTGCGGCCAAACCTTTCTTTCTCAGCGAATCAAACCTAGTGGCAAATGAAGACAACATTTCATACTAAAAAACTGCATTTACAATATATCTGAAGTGTATTTGTGAAATTTTTTAGAAAACTTCTAAAAATATGACTTAGTAAAACACTCTTATTTTTTGAGTTCTATGAGGAAAATGACCACTGTGGCCAAACCCTGCTTCCGAATCAAATCAAACCTAGTGAAAAATGCAGACAACAAATCATACTAAAAACTGCATTTACAGTATATCTAAATTGTATTTGTGAAATTTTTTAGAAAACTTTTAAAAATATGACTTAGTAAAACACTCTTATTTTTTGAGTTTTATGAGGGAAATGACCACTGTGGCCAAACCTTTCATTTTCAGCAAATCAAGCCTAGTGGAAAATGAAGACAACAAATTATACTAAAAAACTGCATTTACAGTATATCTGAATTGTATTTGTGAAATTTTTTAGAAAACTTTTAAAAGTATGACTTAGTAAAACACTCTTATTTTTCGAGTTCTATGAGGGAAATGACCACTGTGGCCAAACCTTTCTTTCTCAGCGACTCAAACCTAGTGGGAAATGAAGACAACAAATCATACTAAAAAACTGCATTTACAGTATATCTGAATTGTATTTGTGAAAAATTTTTGGAAAACTTTTAAAAATATGACTTAGTAAAACACTCTTAATTTTTGAGTTTTATGAGGGAAATGACCACTGTGGCCAAACCTTTCTTTCTCAGCGACTCAAACCTAGTGGGAAATGAAGACAACAAATCATGCTAAAAAACTGCATTTACAGTATATCTGAATTGTATTTGTGAAAAATTTTTGGAAAACTTTTAAAAATATGACTTAGTAAAACACTCTTATTTTTTGAGTTTTATGAGGGAAATGACCACTGTGGCCAAACCTTTCTTTTTCAGCAAATCAATCCTAGTGGAAAATGAAGACAACAAATCTTTCTAAAAAACTGCATTTACACTATATCTGAATTGTATTTGTGAAATTTTTTAGAAAACTTTTAAAAATATGACTTAGTAAAATACTCTTATTTTTCGAGTTCTATGAGGGAAATGACCACTGTGGCCAAACCTTTCTTTCTCAGCGAATTAAACCTAGTGGCAAATGGAGACAACAAACCATACTAAAAAACTACATTTACAGTATATCTGAATTGTACTTGTGAAATTTTTGAGAAAACTTTTAAAAATATGACTTAGTAAAACACTCTTATTTTTTGAGTTCTATGAGGAAAATGACCACTGTGGCTAAACCCTGCTTCCACATCAAATCAAAACTAGTGAAAAATGAACACAACAAATCATACTATAAAACTGCTTTTGCAGTATATCTGAATTGTACTTGTGAAATTTTTTAGAAAACTTTTAAAAATATGACTTAGTAAAACACTCTTATTTTTCGAGTTCTATGAGGGAAATGACCACTGTGGCCAAATCCTTTTTTCTCAGCAAATCAAACCTAGTGGGAAATGAAGACAACAAACCATACTAAAAAACTGCATTTACAGTATATCTGAATTGTATTTGTGACATTTTTGAGAAAACTTTTAAAAATATGACTTAGTAAAACACTCTTATTTTTCGAGTTCTATGAGGCAAATGACCACTGTGGCCAAACCCTGCTTTACCAGCAAATGAAGCCTAATGGAAAGTGAAGACAACAAATTATGCTATAAAACTGCATTTACAGTATATCTAAATTGTATTTGTGAACTTTTTTAGAAAACTTTTAAAAATATGACTTAGTAAAACACTCTTATTTTTCGAGTTCTATGAGGGAAATGACCACTGTGGCCAAATCCTTTTTTCTCAGCAAATCAAACCTAGTGGAAAATGAAGACAACAAACCATACTAAAAAACTGCATTTACAGTATATCTGAGGTGTATTTCTGACATTTTTGAGAAAACTTTTAAAAATATGACTTGGTAAAACAATCTTATTTTTCGAGTTCTATGAGGGAAATGACCACTGTGGCCAAACCCTGCTTCCATAGCAAATCAAACCTAGTGGAAAGTGAAGACAACAAGTTATCCTATAAAACTGCATTTACAGTATATCTGAATTGTATTTGTGAAATTTTTTTAGAAAACTTTTAAAAATATGACTTAGTAAAACACTCTTATTTTTTGAGTTCTATGAGGGAAATGACCACTGTGGCCAAACCTTTTTTCTCAGCAAATTAAACCTAGTGAGAAATAAAGACAACAAACCATACAAAAAAACTGCATTTACAGTATATCTGAATTGTATTTGTGAAATTTTTTAGAAAACTTTTAAAAATATGACTTAGTAAAACACTCTTATTTTTCGAGTTCTATGAGGGAAATGACCACTGTGGCCAAACCTTTCTCTCTCAGCAAACCAAACCTAGTGGAAAATGAAAACAACAAATCATGCTAAAAAACTGCATTTACAGTATATCTGAATTGTATTTGTGAAATTTTTTACAAAACTTTTAAAAATATGACTTAGTAAAACACTCTTATTTTTCGAGTTCTATGAGGCAAACGACCACTGTGGCCAAACCCTGCTTCCCCAGCAAATCAAGCGTAGTGGAAAGTGAAGACAACAAATTATGCTATAAAACTGCTTTTACAGTATATCTGAATTGTACTTGTGAAATTTTTTAGAAAACTTTTAAAAATATGACTTAGTAAAACACTCTTATTTTTCGAGTTCTATGAGGGAAATGACCACTGTGGCCAAACCTTTCTTTCTCAGCGAATCAAACCTAGTGGGAAATGAAGACAACAAATCATACTAAAAAACTGCATTTACAATATATCTAAAGTGTATTTGTGAAATTTTTTTAGAAAACTTTTGAAAATATGACTTAGTAAAACACTCTTATTTTTTGAGTTCTATGAGGAAAATGACCACTGTGGCCAAACCCTTCTTTCTTAGCGAACCAAACCTAGTGGAAAATGACGACAACAAACCATACAAAAAAACTGCATTTACAGTATATCTGAATTGTATTTGTGAAATTTTTTAGAAAACTTTTAAAAATATGACTTAGTAAAACACTCTTATTTTTCGAGTTCTATGAGGGAAATGACCACTGTGGCCAAACCTTTTTTTTCAGCAAATTAAACCTAGTGAGAAATGAAGACAACAAACCGTACTAAAAAACTGCATTTACAGTATATCTGAATTGTATTTGTGAAATTTTTTAGAAAACTTTTAAAAATATGACTTAGTAAAACACTCTTATTTTTCGAGTTCTATGAGGGAAATGACCACTGTGGCCAAACACTTTTTTCTCAGCAAATCAAACCTAAAGGGAAATAAAGACAACAAATCATACTAAAAAACTGCATTTACAGTATATCTGAATTGTATTTGTGAAATTTTTTAGAAAACTTTTAAAAATATGACTTAGTAAAACACTCTTATTTTTCGAGTTCTATGAGGGAAATGACCACTGTGGCCAAACCTTTCTTTCTCAGCGACTCAAACCTAATGGGAAATGAAGACAACAAATTATGCTAGAAAACTGCATTTACAGTATATCTGAATTGTATTTGTGAAATTTTTTAGAAAACTTTTAAAAATATGACTTAGTAAAACACTCTTATTTTTCGAGTTCTATGAGCGAAATGACCACTGTGGCCAAATCCTTTTTTCTCAGCAAATCAAACCTAGTGGGAAATGAAGACAACAAACCATACTAAAAAACTGCATTTACAGTATATCTGAATTGTATTTGTGACATTTTTGAGAAAACTTTTAAAAATATGACTTAGTAAAACACTCTTATTTTTCGAGTTCTATGAGGCAAATGACCACTGTGGCCAAACCCTGCTTTACCAGCAAATGAAACCTAATGGAAAGTGAAGACAACAAATTATGCTATAAAACTGCATTTACAGTATATCTAAATTGTATTTGTGAACTTTTTTAGAAAACTTTTAAAAATATGACTTAGTAAAACACTCTTATTTTTCGAGTTCTATGAGGGAAATGACCACTGTGGCCAAATCCTTTTTTCTCAGCAAATCAAACCTAGTGGGAAATGAAGACAACAAACCATACTAAAAAACTGCATTTACAGTATATCTGAGGTGTATTTCTGACATTTTTGAGAAAACTTTTAAAAATATGACTTGGTAAAACAATCTTATTTTTCGAGTTCTATGAGGGAAATGACCACTGTGGCCAAACCCTGCTTCCATAGCAAATCAAACCTAGTGGAAAGTGAAGACAACAAGTTATCCTATAAAACTGCATTTACAGTATATCTGAATTGTATTTGTGAAATTTTTTTAGAAAACTTTTAAAAATATGACTTAGTAAAACACTCTTATTTTTTGAGTTCTATGAGGGAAATGACCACTGTGGCCAAACCTTTTTTCTCAGCAAATTAAACCTAGTGAGAAATAAAGACAACAAACCATACAAAAAAACTGCATTTACAGTATATCTGAATTGTATTTGTGAAATTTTTTAGAAAACTTTTAAAAATATGACTTAGTAAAACACTCTTATTTTTCGAGTTCTATGAGGGAAATGACCACTGTGGCCAAACCTTTCTCTCTCAGCGAACCAAACCTAGTGGAAAATGAAAACAACAAATCATGCTAAAAAACTGCATTTACAGTATATCTGAATTGTATTTGTGAAATTTTTTACAAAACTTTTAAAAATATGACTTAGTAAAACACTCTTATTTTTCGAGTTCTATGAGGCAAATGACCACTGTGGCCAAACCCTGCTTCCCCAGCAAATCAACCGTAGTGGAAAGTGAAGACAACAAATTATGCTATAAAACTGCTTTTACAGTATATCTGAATTGTACTTGTGAAATTTTTTAGAAAACTTTTAAAAATATGACTTAGTAAAACACTCTTATTTTTCGAGTTCTATGAGGGAAATGACCACTGTGGCCAAACCTTTCTTTCTCAGCGAATCAAACCTAGTGGGAAATGAAGACAACAAATCATACTAAAAAACTGCATTTACAATATATCTAAAGTGTATTTGTGAAATTTTTTAGAAAACTTTTGAAAATATGACTTAGTAAAACACTCTTATTTTTTGAGTTCTATGAGGAAAATGACCACTGTGGCCAAACCCTTCTTTCTCAGCAAATCAAACCTAGTGGAAAGTGAAGACAACAGATCATGCTAAAAAACTGCATTTACAGTATATCTAAATTGTATTTGTGAAATTTTTTAAAAAACTTTTAAAAATATGACTTAGTAAAACACTCTTATTTTTCGAGTTCTATGAGGGAAATGACCACTGTGGCCAAACCTTTCTTTCTTAGCGAACCAAACCTAGTGGAAAATGACGACAACAAACCATACTAAAAAACTGCATTTACAGTATATCTGAATTGTATTTGTGAAATTTTTTAGAAAACTTTTAAAAATATGACTTAGTAAAACACTCTTATTTTTCGAGTTCTATGAGGGAAATGACCACTGTGGCCAAACCTTTTTTTTCAGCAAATTAAACCTAGTGGGAAATGAAGACAACAAACCATACTAAAAAACTGCATTTACAGTATATCTGAATTGTATTTGTGAAATTTTTTAGAAAACTTTTAAAAATATGACTTAGTAAAACACTCTTATTTTTCGAGTTCTATGAGGGAAATGACCACTGTGGCCAAACCCTTTTTTCTCAGCAAATCAAACCTAAAGGGAAATAAAGACAACAAATTATACTAAAAAACTGCATTTACAGTATATCTGAATTGTATTTGTGAAATTTTTTAGAAAACTTTTAAAAATATGACTTAGTAAAACACTCTTATTTTTCGAGTTCTATGAGGGAAATGACCACTGTGGCCAAACCTTTCTTTCTCAGCGACTCAAACCTAATGGGAAATGAAGACAACAAATTATGCTAGAAAACTGCATTTACAGTATATCTGAATTGTATTTGTGAAATTTTTTAGAAAACTTTTAAAAATATGACTTAGTAAAAGACTTTTATTTTTCGAGTTCTATGAGGGAAATGACCACTGTGGCCAAACCTTTCTTTCTCAGCGAATTAAACCTAATGGAAAATGAAGACAACAAATCATACTAAAAAACCGCATTTACAGTATATCTGAAGTGTATTTGTGAAATTTTTTAGAAAACTTTTAAAAATATGACTTAGTAAAACACTCTTATTTTTTGAGTTCTATGAGGGAAATGACCACTGTGGCCAAACCTTTCTTTCTCAGCGAATCAAACGTAGTGGGAAATGAAGAAAACAAATCATACTAAAAAACAGCATTTACAGTATATCTGAATTGTATTTGTGACATTTTTGAGAAAACTTTTAAAAATATGACTTAGTAAAACACTCTTATTTTTCGAGTTCTATGAGGCAAATGACCACTGTGGCCAAACCCTGCTTTACCAGCAAATGAAACCTAATGGAAAGTGAAGACAACATATCATACTAAGAAACTGCATATACAGTATATCTGAAGTCTATTTGTGAAATTTCTTAGAAAACTTTTAAAAATGTGACTTAGTAAAACACTCTTATTTTTTGAGTTCTATGAGCAAAATGACCACTGTGGCCAAACCCTGCTTCCCCAGCAAATCAAACCTAATGAAAAATGAAGACAACAATTATGCTAAATAACTGCATTTACAGTATATCTGAATTGTATTTGTGAAATTTTTTAGAAAACTTTTAAAAATATGACTTAGTAAAACACTCTTATTTTTCGAGTTCTATGAGGCAAATGACCACTGTGGCCAAACCCTGCTTTCCCAGCAAATCAAACCTAGTGGGAAGTAAAGACAACAAGTTGTGCTATAAAACTGCTTTTACAGTATATCTGAATTGTACTTGTGAAATTTTTTAGAAAACTTTTAAAAATATGACTTAGTAAAACACTCTTATTTTTCAAGTTCTATGAGGGAAATGACCACTGTGGCCAAACCTTTCTTCCCCAGCGAATCAAACCTGGTGGGAAATGAAGACAACAAATCATACTCAAAAACTGCATTTACAGTATATCTGAATTGTGTTTGTGAAATTTTTTTAGAAAACTTTTAAAAATATGACTTAGTAAAACGCTCTTATTTTTCGAGTTCTATGAGGGAAATGACCACTGTGGCCAAACCTATCTTTCTCAGCGAATAAAATCTAGTGGAAAATGAAGACAACATATCATACTAAAAAACTGCATTTACAATATATCTGAAGTGTATTTGTGAAATTTTTTAGAAAACTTTTAAAAATATGACTTAGTAAAACACTCTTATTTTTTGAATTCTATGAGGAAAATGACCACTGTGGCCAAACCCTTCTTTCTCAGCAAATTAAACCTAGTGGAAAATGAAGACAACAAATCATACTAAAAAACTGCATTTACGGTATATCTGAATTGTATTTGTGACATTTTTGAGAAAACTTTTAAAAATATGACTTAGTAAAACAATCTTATTTTTTGAGTTCTATGAGGGAAATGACCACTGTGGCCAAACCTTTCTTTCTCAGCGACTCAAACCTAATGGGAAATGAAGACAACAAATTATGCTAGAAAACTGCATTTACAGTATATCTGAATTGTATTTGTGAAATTTTTTAGAAAACTTTTAAAAATATGACTTAGTAAAACACTCTTATTTTTCGAGTTCTATGAGCGAAATGACCACTGTGGCCAAATCCTTTTTTCTCAGCAAATCAAACCTAGTGGGAAATGAAGACAACAAACCATACTAAAAAACTGCATTTACAGTATATCTGAATTGTATTTGTGACATTTTTGAGAAAACTTTTAAAAATATGACTTAGTAAAACACTCTTATTTTTCGAGTTCTATGAGGCAAATGACCACTGTGGCCAAACCCTGCTTTACCAGCAAATGAAACCTAATGGAAAGTGAAGACAACAAATTATGCTATAAAACTGCATTTACAGTATATCTAAATTGTATTTGTGAACTTTTTTAGAAAACTTTTAAAAATATGACTTAGTAAAACACTCTTATTTTTCGAGTTCTATGAGGGAAATGACCACTGTGGCCAAATCCTTTTTTCTCAGCAAATCAAACCTAGTGGGAAATGAAGACAACAAACCATACTAAAAAACTGCATTTACAGTATATCTGAGGTGTATTTCTGACATTTTTGAGAAAACTTTTAAAAATATGACTTGGTAAAACAATCTTATTTTTCGAGTTCTATGAGGGAAATGACCACTGTGGCCAAACCCTGCTTCCATAGCAAATCAAACCTAGTGGAAAGTGAAGACAACAAGTTATCCTATAAAACTGCATTTACAGTATATCTGAATTGTACTTGTGAAATTTTTTACAAAACTTTTAAAAATATGACTTAGTAAAACACTCTTATTTTTCGAGTTCTATGAGGCAAATGACCACTGTGGCCAAACCCTGCTTCCCCAGCAAATCAAGCGTAGTGGAAAGTGAAGACAACAAATTATGCTATAAAACTGCTTTTACAGTATATCTGAATTGTACTTGTGAAATTTTTTAGAAAACTTTTAAAAATATGACTTAGTAAAACACTCTTATTTTTCGAGTTCTATGAGGGAAATGACCACTGTGGCCAAACCTTTCTTTCTCAGCGAATCAAACCTAGTGGGAAATGAAGACAACAAATCATACTAAAAAACTGCATTTACAATATATCTAAAGTGTATTTGTGAAATTTTTTAGAAAACTTTTGAAAATATGACTTAGTAAAACACTCTTATTTTTTGAGTTCTATGAGGAAAATGACCACTGTGGCCAAACCCTTCTTTCCCAGCAAATCAAACCTAGTGGGAAGTAAAGACAACAAGTTGTGCTATAAAACTGCTTTTACAGTATATCTGAATTGTACTTGTGAAATTTTTTAGAAAACTTTTAAAAATATGACTTAGTAAAACACTCTTATTTTTCAAGTTCTATGAGGGAAATGACCACTGTGGCCAAACCTTTCTTCCTCAGCGAATCAAACCTGGTGGGAAATGAAGACAACAAATCATACTCAAAAACTGCATTTACAGTATATCTGAATTGTGTTTGTGAAATTTTTTTAGAAAACTTTTAAAAATATGACTTAGTAAAACGCTCTTATTTTTCGAGTTCTATGAGGGAAATGACCACTGTGGCCAAACCTATCTTTCTCAGCGAATCAAATCTAGTGGAAAATGAAGACAACATATCATACTAAAAAACTGCATTTACAATATATCTGAAGTGTATTTGTGAAATTTTTTAGAAAACTTTTAAAAATATGACTTAGTAAAACACTCTTATTTTTTGAATTCTATGAGGAAAATGACCACTGTGGCCAAACCCTTCTTTCTCAGCAAATTAAACCTAGTGGAAAATGAAGACAACAAATCATACTAAAAAACTGCATTTACGGTATATCTGAATTGTATTTGTGACATTTTTGAGAAAACTTTTAAAAATATGACTTAGTAAAACAATCTTATTTTTTGAGTTCTATGAGGGAAATGACCACTGTGGCCAAACCTTTTTTCTCAGCAAATTAAACCTAGTAATAAATAAAAACAACAAACCATACTAAAAAACTGCATTTACAGTATATCTGAATTGTATTTGTGAAATTTTTTAGAAAACTTTTAAAAATATGACTTAGTAAAACACTCTTATTTTTCGAGTTCTATGAGGGAAATGACCACTGTGGCCAAACCTTTCTTTCTCAGCGACTCAAACCTAATGGGAAATGAAGACAACAAACCATACTAAAAAACTGCATTTACAGTATATCTGAATTGTATTTGTGACATTTTTGAGAAAACTTTTAAAAATATGACTTAGTAAAACACTCTTATTTTTCGAGTTCTATGAGCGAAATGACCACTGTGGCCAAATCCTTTTTTCTCAGCAAATCAAACCTAGTGGGAAATGAAGACAACAAACCATACTAAAAAACTGCATTTACAGTATATCTGAATTGTATTTGTGACATTTTTGAGAAAACTTTTAAAAATATGACTTAGTAAAACACTCTTATTTTTCGAGTTCTATGAGGCAAATGACCACTGTGGCCAAACCCTGCTTTACCAGCAAATGAAACCTAATGGAAAGTGAAGACAACAAATTATGCTATAAAACTGCATTTACAGTATATCTAAATTGTATTTGTGAACTTTTTTAGAAAACTTTTAAAAATATGACTTAGTAAAACACTCTTATTTTTCGAGTTCTATGAGGGAAATGACCACTGTGGCCAAATCCTTTTTTCTCAGCAAATCAAACCTAGTGGGAAATGAAGACAACAAACCATACTAAAAAACTGCATTTACAGTATATCTGAGGTGTATTTCTGACATTTTTGAGAAAACTTTTAAAAATATGACTTGGTAAAACAATCTTATTTTTCGAGTTCTATGAGGGAAATGACCACTGTGGCCAAACCCTGCTTCCATAGCAAATCAAACCTAGTGGAAAGTGAAGACAACAAGTTATCCTATAAAACTGCATTTACAGTATATCTGAATTGTACTTGTGAAATTTTTTACAAAACTTTTAAAAATATGACTTAGTAAAACACTCTTATTTTTCGAGTTCTATGAGGCAAATGACCACTGTGGCCAAACCCTGCTTCCCCAGCAAATCAAGCGTAGTGGAAAGTGAAGACAACAAATTATGCTATAAAACTGCTTTTACAGTATATCTGAATTGTACTTGTGAAATTTTTTAGAAAACTTTTAAAAATATGACTTAGTAAAACACTCTTATTTTTCGAGTTCTATGAGGGAAATGACCACTGTGGCCAAACCTTTCTTTCTCAGCGAATCAAACCTAGTGGGAAATGAAGACAACAAATCATACTAAAAAACTGCATTTACAATATATCTAAAGTGTATTTGTGAAATTTTTTAGAAAACTTTTGAAAATATGACTTAGTAAAACACTCTTATTTTTTGAGTTCTATGAGGAAAATGACCACTGTGGCCAAACCCTTCTTTCTCAGCAAATCAAACCAAGTGGAAAGTGAAGACAACAGATCATGCTAAAAAACTGCATTTACAGTATATCTAAATTGTATTTGTGAAATTTTTTAAAAAACTTTTAAAAATATGACTTAGTAAAACACTCTTATTTTTCGAGTTCTATGAAGGAAATGACCACTGTGGCCAAACCTTTTTTTTCAGCAAATTAAACCTAGTGAGAAATGAAGACAACAAACCATACTAAAAAACTGCATTTACAGTATATCTGAATTGTATTTGTGAAATTTTTTAGAAAACTTTTAAAAATATGACTTAGTAAAACACTCTTATTTTTCGAGTTCTATGAGGGAAATGACCACTGTGGCCAAACACTTTTTTCTCAGCAAATCAAACCTAAAGGGAAATAAAGACAACAAATCATACTAAAAAACTGCATTTACAGTATATCTGAATTGTATTTGTGAAATTTTTTAGAAAACTTTTAAAAATATGACTTAGTAAAACACTCTTATTTTTCGAGTTCTATGAGGGAAATGACCACTGTGGCCAAACCTTTCTTTCTCAGCGACTCAAACCTAATGGGAAATGAAGACAACAAATTATGCTAGAAAACTGCATTTACAGTATATCTGAATTGTATTTGTGAAATTTTTTAGAAAACTTTTAAAAATATGACTTAGTAAAACACTCTTATTTTTCGAGTTCTATGAGGGAAATGACCACTGTGGCCAAACCTTTCTTTCTCAGCGACTCAAACCTAATGGGAAATGAAGACAACAAATTATGCTAGAAAATTGCATTTACAGTATATCTGAATTGTATTTGTGACATTTTTGAGAAAACTTTTAAAAATATGACTTAGTAAAACACTCTTATTTTTCGAGTTCTATGAGGCAAATGACCACTGTGGCCAAACCCTGCTTTACCAGCAAATGAAACCTAATGGAAAGTGAAGACAACAAATTATGCTATAAAACTGCATTTACAGTATATCTAAATTGTATTTGTGAACTTTTTTAGAAAACTTTTAAAAATATGACTTAGTAAAACACTCTTATTTTTCGAGTTCTATGAGGGAAATGACCACTGTGGCCAAATCCTTTTTTCTCAGCAAATCAAACCTAGTGGGAAATGAAGACAACAAACCATACTAAAAAACTGCATTTACAGTATATCTGAGGTGTATTTCTGACATTTTTGAGAAAACTTTTAAAAATATGACTTGGTAAAACAATCTTATTTTTCGAGTTCTATGAGGGAAATGACCACTGTGGCCAAACCCTGCTTCCATAGCAAATCAAACCTAGTGGAAAGTGAAGACAACAAGTTATCCTATAAAACTGCATTTACAGTATATCTGAATTGTATTTGTGAAATTTTTTTAGAAAACTTTTAAAAATATGACTTAGTAAAACACTCTTATTTTTTGAGTTCTATGAGGGAAATGACCACTGTGGCCAAACCTTTTTTCTCAGCAAATTAAACCTAGTGAGAAATAAAGACAACAAACCATACAAAAAAACTGCTTTTACAGTATATCTGAATTGTATTTGTGAAATTTTTTAGAAAACTTTTAAAAATATGACTTAGTAAAACACTCTTATTTTTCGAGTTCTATGAGGGAAATGACCACTGTGGCCAAACCTTTCTCTCTCAGCGAACCAAACCTAGTGGAAAATGAAAACAACAAATCATGCTAAAAAACTGCATTTACAGTATATCTGAATTGTATTTGTGAAATTTTTTACAAAACTTTTAAAAATATGACTTAGTAAAACACTCTTATTTTTCGAGTTCTATGAGGCAAATGACCACTGTGGCCAAACCCTGCTTCCCCAGCAAATCAAGCGTAGTGGAAAGTGAAGACAACAAATTATGCTATAAAACTGCTTTTACAGTATATCTGAATTGTACTTGTGAAATTTTTTAGAAAACTTTTAAAAATATGACTTAGTAAAACACTCTTATTTTTCGAGTTCTATGAGGGAAATGACCACTGTGGCCAAACCTTTCTTTCTCAGCGAATCAAACCTAGTGGGAAATGAAGACAACAAATCATACTAAAAAACTGCATTTACAATATATCTAAAGTGTATTTGTGAAATTTTTTAGAAAACTTTTGAAAATATGACTTAGTAAAACACTCTTATTTTTTGAGTTCTATGAGGAAAATGACCACTGTGGCCAAACCCTTCTTTCCCAGCAAATCAAACCTAGTGGGAAGTAAAGACAACAAGTTGTGCTATAAAACTGCTTTTACAGTATATCTGAATTGTACTTGTGAAATTTTTTAGAAAACTTTTAAAAATATGACTTAGTAAAACACTCTTATTTTTCAAGTTCTATGAGGGAAATGACCACTGTGGCCAAACCTTTCTTCCTCAGCGAATCAAACCTGGTGGGAAATGAAGACAACAAATCATACTCAAAAACTGCATTTACAGTATATCTGAATTGTGTTTGTGAAATTTTTTTAGAAAACTTTTAAAAATATGACTTAGTAAAACGCTCTTATTTTTCGAGTTCTATGAGGGAAATGACCACTGTGGCCAAACCTATCTTTCTCAGCGAATCAAATCTAGTGGAAAATGAAGACAACATATCATACTAAAAAACTGCATTTACAATATATCTGAAGTGTATTTGTGAAATTTTTTAGAAAACTTTTAAAAATATGACTTAGTAAAACACTCTTATTTTTTGAATTCTATGAGGAAAATGACCACTGTGGCCAAACCCTTCTTTCTCAGCAAATTAAACCTAGTGGAAAATGAAGACAACAAATCATACTAAAAAACTGCATTTACGGTATATCTGAATTGTATTTGTGACATTTTTGAGAAAACTTTTAAAAATATGACTTAGTAAAACAATCTTATTTTTTGAGTTCTATGAGGGAAATGACCACTGTGGCCAAACCTTTTTTCTCAGCAAATTAAACCTAGTAATAAATAAAAACAACAAACCATACTAAAAAACTGCATTTACAGTATATCTGAATTGTATTTGTGAAATTTTTTAGAAAACTTTTAAAAATATGACTTAGTAAAACACTCTTATTTTTCGAGTTCTATGAGGGAAATGACCACTGTGGCCAAACCTTTCTTTCTCAGCGACTCAAACCTAATGGGAAATGAAGACAACAAACCATACTAAAAAACTGCATTTACAGTATATCTGAATTGTATTTGTGACATTTTTGAGAAAACTTTTAAAAATATGACTTAGTAAAACACTCTTATTTTTCGAGTTCTATGAGCGAAATGACCACTGTGGCCAAATCCTTTTTTCTCAGCAAATCAAACCTAGTGGGAAATGAAGACAACAAACCATACTAAAAAACTGCATTTACAGTATATCTGAATTGTATTTGTGACATTTTTGAGAAAACTTTTAAAAATATGACTTAGTAAAACACTCTTATTTTTCGAGTTCTATGAGGCAAATGACCACTGTGGCCAAACCCTGCTTTACCAGCAAATGAAACCTAATGGAAAGTGAAGACAACAAATTATGCTATAAAACTGCATTTACAGTATATCTAAATTGTATTTGTGAACTTTTTTAGAAAACTTTTAAAAATATGACTTAGTAAAACACTCTTATTTTTCGAGTTCTATGAGGGAAATGACCACTGTGGCCAAATCCTTTTTTCTCAGCAAATCAAACCTAGTGGGAAATGAAGACAACAAACCATACTAAAAAACTGCATTTACAGTATATCTGAGGTGTATTTCTGACATTTTTGAGAAAACTTTTAAAAATATGACTTGGTAAAACAATCTTATTTTTCGAGTTCTATGAGGGAAATGACCACTGTGGCCAAACCCTGCTTCCATAGCAAATCAAACCTAGTGGAAAGTGAAGACAACAAGTTATCCTATAAAACTGCATTTACAGTATATCTGAATTGTACTTGTGAAATTTTTTACAAAACTTTTAAAAATATGACTTAGTAAAACACTCTTATTTTTCGAGTTCTATGAGGCAAATGACCACTGTGGCCAAACCCTGCTTCCCCAGCAAATCAAGCGTAGTGGAAAGTGAAGACAACAAATTATGCTATAAAACTGCTTTTACAGTATATCTGAATTGTACTTGTGAAATTTTTTAGAAAACTTTTAAAAATATGACTTAGTAAAACACTCTTATTTTTCGAGTTCTATGAGGGAAATGACCACTGTGGCCAAACCTTTCTTTCTCAGCGAATCAAACCTAGTGGGAAATGAAGACAACAAATCATACTAAAAAACTGCATTTACAATATATCTAAAGTGTATTTGTGAAATTTTTTAGAAAACTTTTGAAAATATGACTTAGTAAAACACTCTTATTTTTTGAGTTCTATGAGGAAAATGACCACTGTGGCCAAACCCTTCTTTCTCAGCAAATCAAACCAAGTGGAAAGTGAAGACAACAGATCATGCTAAAAAACTGCATTTACAGTATATCTAAATTGTATTTGTGAAATTTTTTAAAAAACTTTTAAAAATATGACTTAGTAAAACACTCTTATTTTTCGAGTTCTATGAAGGAAATGACCACTGTGGCCAAACCTTTTTTTTCAGCAAATTAAACCTAGTGAGAAATGAAGACAACAAACCATACTAAAAAACTGCATTTACAGTATATCTGAATTGTATTTGTGAAATTTTTTAGAAAACTTTTAAAAATATGACTTAGTAAAACACTCTTATTTTTCGAGTTCTATGAGGGAAATGACCACTGTGGCCAAACACTTTTTTCTCAGCAAATCAAACCTAAAGGGAAATAAAGACAACAAATCATACTAAAAAACTGCATTTACAGTATATCTGAATTGTATTTGTGAAATTTTTTAGAAAACTTTTAAAAATATGACTTAGTAAAACACTCTTATTTTTCGAGTTCTATGAGGGAAATGACCACTGTGGCCAAACCTTTCTTTCTCAGCGACTCAAACCTAATGGGAAATGAAGACAACAAATTATGCTAGAAAACTGCATTTACAGTATATCTGAATTGTATTTGTGAAATTTTTTAGAAAACTTTTAAAAATATGACTTAGTAAAACACTCTTATTTTTCGAGTTCTATGAGGGAAATGACCACTGTGGCCAAACCTTTCTTTCTCAGCGACTCAAACCTAATGGGAAATGAAGACAACAAATTATGCTAGAAAATTGCATTTACAGTATATCTGAATTGTATTTGTGACATTTTTGAGAAAACTTTTAAAAATATGACTTAGTAAAACACTCTTATTTTTCGAGTTCTATGAGGCAAATGACCACTGTGGCCAAACCCTGCTTTACCAGCAAATGAAACCTAATGGAAAGTGAAGACAACAAATTATGCTATAAAACTGCATTTACAGTATATCTAAATTGTATTTGTGAACTTTTTTAGAAAACTTTTAAAAATATGACTTAGTAAAACACTCTTATTTTTCGAGTTCTATGAGGGAAATGACCACTGTGGCCAAATCCTTTTTTCTCAGCAAATCAAACCTAGTGGGAAATGAAGACAACAAACCATACTAAAAAACTGCATTTACAGTATATCTGAGGTGTATTTCTGACATTTTTGAGAAAACTTTTAAAAATATGACTTGGTAAAACAATCTTATTTTTCGAGTTCTATGAGGGAAATGACCACTGTGGCCAAACCCTGCTTCCATAGCAAATCAAACCTAGTGGAAAGTGAAGACAACAAGTTATCCTATAAAACTGCATTTACAGTATATCTGAATTGTATTTGTGAAATTTTTTTAGAAAACTTTTAAAAATATGACTTAGTAAAACACTCTTATTTTTTGAGTTCTATGAGGGAAATGACCACTGTGGCCAAACCTTTTTTCTCAGCAAATTAAACCTAGTGAGAAATAAAGACAACAAACCATACAAAAAAACTGCTTTTACAGTATATCTGAATTGTATTTGTGAAATTTTTTAGAAAACTTTTAAAAATATGACTTAGTAAAACACTCTTATTTTTCGAGTTCTATGAGGGAAATGACCACTGTGGCCAAACCTTTCTCTCTCAGCGAACCAAACCTAGTGGAAAATGAAAACAACAAATCATGCTAAAAAACTGCATTTACAGTATATCTGAATTGTATTTGTGAAATTTTTTACAAAACTTTTAAAAATATGACTTAGTAAAACACTCTTATTTTTCGAGTTCTATGAGGCAAATGACCACTGTGGCCAAACCCTGCTTCCCCAGCAAATCAAGCGTAGTGGAAAGTGAAGACAACAAATTATGCTATAAAACTGCTTTTACAGTATATCTGAATTGTACTTGTGAAATTTTTTAGAAAACTTTTAAAAATATGACTTAGTAAAACACTCTTATTTTTCGAGTTCTATGAGGGAAATGACCACTGTGGCCAAACCTTTCTTTCTCAGCGAATCAAACCTAGTGGGAAATGAAGACAACAAATCATACTAAAAAACTGCATTTACAATATATCTAAAGTGTATTTGTGAAATTTTTTAGAAAACTTTTGAAAATATGACTTAGTAAAACACTCTTATTTTTTGAGTTCTATGAGGAAAATGACCACTGTGGCCAAACCCTTCTTTCTCAGCAAATCAATTCAAGTGGAAAGTGAAGACAACAGATCATGCTAAAAAACTGCATTTACAGTATATCTAAATTGTATTTGTGAAATTTTTTAAAAAACTTTTAAAAATATGACTTAGTAAAACACTCTTATTTTTCGAGTTCTATGAGGGAAATGACCACTGTGGCCAAACCTTTCTTTCTTAGCGAACCAAACCTAGTGAAAAATGACGACAACAAACCATACTAAAAAACTGCATTTACAGTATATCTGAATTGTATTTGTGAAATTTTTTAGAAAACTTTTAAAAATATGACTTAGTAAAACACTCTTATTTTTCGAGTTCTATGAGGGAAATGACCACTGTGGCCAAACCTTTTTTTTCAGCAAATTAAACCTAGTGGGAAATGAAGACAACAAACCATACTAAAAAACTGCATTTACAGTATATCTGAATTGTATTTGTGAAATTTTTTAGAAAACTTTTAAAAATATGACTTAGTAAAACACTCTTATTTTTCGAGTTCTATGAGGGAAATGACCACTGTGGCCAAACCCTTTTTTCTCAGCAAATCAAACCTAAAGGGAAATAAAGACAACAAATCATACTAAAAAACTGCATTTACAGTATATCTGAATTGTATTTGTGAAATTTTTTAGAAAACTTTTAAAAATATGACTTAGTAAAACACTCTTATTTTTCGAGTTCTATGAGGGAAATGACCACTGTGGCCAAACCTTTCTTTCTCAGCGACTCAAACCTAATGGGAAATGAAGACAACAAATTATGCTAGAAAACTGCATTTACAGTATATCTGAATTGTATTTGTGAAATTTTTTAGAAAACTTTTAAAAATATGACTTAGTAAAAGACTTTTATTTTTCGAGTTCTATGAGGGAAATGACCACTGTGGCCAAACCTTTCTTTCTCAGCGAATTAAACCTAATGGAAAATGAAGACAACAAATCATACTAAAAAACCGCATTTACAGTATATCTGAAGTGTATTTGTGAAATTTTTTAGAAAACTTTTAAAAATATGACTTAGTAAAACACTCTTATTTTTTGAGTTCTATGAGGGAAATGACCACTGTGGCCAAACCTTTCTTTCTCAGCGAATCAAACGTAGTGGGAAATGAAGAAAACAAATCATACTAAAAAACAGCATTTACAGTATATCTGAATTGTATTTGTGAAATTTTTTAGAAAACTTTTAAAAATATGACTTAGTAAAACACTCTTATTTTTCGAGTTCTATGAGGGAAATGACCACTGTGGCCAAACCTTTCTTTCTCAGCGAATTAAGCGTAGTGGAAAATGAAGACAACATATCATACTAAGAAACTGCATATACAGTATATCTGAAGTCTATTTGTGAAATTTCTTAGAAAACTTTTAAAAATGTGACTTAGTAAAACACTCTTATTTTTTGAGTTCTATGAGCAAAATGACCACTGTGGCCAAACCCTGCTTCCCCAGCAAATCAAACCTAATGAAAAATGAAGACAACAAATTATGCTAAATAACTGCATTTACAGTATATCTGAATTGTATTTGTGAAATTTTTTAGAAAACTTTTAAAAATATGACTTAGTAAAACACTCTTATTTTTCGAGTTCTATGAGGCAAATGACCACTGTGGCCAAACCCTGCTTTCCCAGCAAATCAAACCTAGTGGGAAGTGAAGACAACAAGTTGTGCTATAAAACTGCATTTACAGTATATCTGAATTGTGTTTGTGAAATTTTTTTAGAAAACTTTTAAAAATATGACTTAGTAAAACGCTCTTATTTTTCGAGTTCTATGAGGGAAATGACCACTGTGGCCAAACCTATCTTTCTCAGCGAATCAAATCTAGTGAAAAATGAAGACAACATATCATACTAAAAAACTGCATTTACAATATATCTGAAGTGTATTTGTGAAATTTTTTAGAAAACTTTTAAAAATATGACTTAGTAAAACACTCTTATTTTTTGAATTCTATGAGGAAAATGACCACTGTGGCCAAACCCTTCTTTCTCAGCAAATTAAACCTAGTGGAAAATGAAGACAACAAATCATACTAAAAAACTGCATTTACGGTATATCTGAATTGTATTTGTGACATTTTTGAGAAAACTTTTAAAAATATGACTTAGTAAAACAATCTTATTTTTTGAGTTCTATGAGGGAAATGACCACTGTGGCCAAACCTTTTTTCTCAGCAAATTAAACCTAGTAATAAATAAAAACAACAAACCATACTAAAAAACTGCATTTACAGTATATCTGAATTGTATTTGTGAAATTTTTTAGAAAACTTTTAAAAATATGACTTAGTAAAACACTCTTATTTTTCGAGTTCTATGAGGGAAATGACCACTGTGGCCAAACCTTTCTTTCTCAGCGAATCAAACCTAGTGGAAAATGACGACAACAAATCATACTAAAAAACTGCATTTACAATATATCTGAATTGTATTTGTGACATTTTTGAGAAAACTTTTAAAAATATGACTTAGTAAAACAATCTTATTTTTCGAGTTCTATGAGGGAAATGACCACTGTGGCCAAACCCTTTTTTTTCAGCAAATCAAACCTAAAAGGAAATGAAGACAACAAATTATACTAAAAAACTGCATTTACAGTATATCTGAATTGTATTTGTGAAATTTTTTAGAAAACTTTTAAAAATATGACTTAGTAAAACACTCTTATTTTTCGAGTTCTATGAGGAAAATGACCAATGTGGCCAAACCTTTCTTTCTCAGCAATTCAAACCTAGTGGGAAATAAAGACAACAAATCATACTAAAAAACTGCATTTACAGTATATCTGAATTGTATTTGTGAAATTTTTTAGAGAACTTTTAAAAATATGACTTAGTAAAACACTCTTATTTTTCGAGTTCTATGAGGGAAATGACCACTGTGGCCAAACCTTTCTTTCTCAGCGAATCAAACCTAGTGGGAAATGAAGACAACAAATCATACTAAAAAACTGCATTTACAGTATATCTGAATTGTATTTGTGAAATTTTTTAGAAAACTTTTAAAAATATGACTTAGTAAAACACTCTTATTTTTCGAGTTCTATGAGGGAAATGACCACTGTGGCCAAACCCTTCTTCCTCAGCAAATCAAACCTAGTGGAAAATGAAGAAAACAAACCATACTAAAAAACTGCATTTACAGTATATCTGAATTGTATTTGTGAAATTTTTTAGAAAACTTTTAAAAATATGACTTAGTAAAACACTCTTATTTTTCGAGTTCTATGAGGGAAATGACCACTGTGGCCAAACCCTTTTTTCTCAGCAAATCAAACCTAAAGGGAAATAAAGACAACAAATCATACTAAAAAACTGCATTTACAGTATATCTGAATTGTATTTGTGAAATTTTTTAGAAAACTTTTAAAAATATGACTTAGTAAAACACTCTTATTTTTCGAGTTCTATGAGGGAAATGACCACTGTGGCCAAACCTTTCTCTCTCAGCGAACCAAACCTAGTGGAAAATGAAAACAACAAATCATGCTAAAAAACTGCATTTACAGTATATCTGAATTGTATTTGTGAAATTTTTTACAAAACTTTTAAAAATATGACTTAGTAAAACACTCTTATTTTTCGAGTTCTATGAGGCAAATGACCACTGTGGCCAAACCCTGCTTCCCCAGCAAATCAAACCTAGTGAAAAATGCAGACAACAAATCATACTAAAAACTGCATTTACAGTATATCTAAATTGTATTTGTGAAATTTTTTAGAAAACTTTTAAAAATATGACTTAGTAAAAGACTTTTATTTTTCGAGTTCTATGAGGGAAATGACCACTGTGGCCAAACCTTTCTTTCTCAGCGAATTAAACCTAAAGGAAAATGAAGACAACAAATCATACTAAAAAACCGCATTTACAGTATATCTGAAGTGTATTTGTGAAATTTTTTAGAAAACTTTTAAAAATATGACTTAGTAAAACACTCTTATTTTTTGAGTTCTATGAGGGAAATGACCACTGTGGCCAAACCTTTCTTTCTCAGCGAATCAAACGTAGTGGGAAATGAAGAAAACAAATCATACTAAAAAACAGCATTTACAGTATATCTGAATTGTATTTGTGAAATTTTTTAGAAAACTTTTAAAAATATGACTTAGTAAAACACTCTTATTTTTCGAGTTCTATGAGGGAAATGACCACTGTGGCCAAACCTTTCTTTCTCAGCGAATTAAGCGTAGTGGAAAATGAAGACAACATATCATACTAAGAAACTGCATATACAGTATATCTGAAGTCTATTTGTGAAATTTCTTAGAAAACTTTTAAAAATGTGACTTAGTAAAACACTCTTATTTTTTGAGTTCTATGAGCAAAATGACCACTGTGGCCAAACCCTGCTTCCCCAGCAAATCAAACCTAATGAAAAATGAAGACAACAAATTATGCTAAATAACTGCATTTACAGTATATCTGAATTGTATTTGTGAAATTTTTTAGAAAACTTTTAAAAATATGACTTAGTAAAACACTCTTATTTTTCGAGTTCTATGAGGCAAATGACCACTGTGGCCAAACCCTGCTTTCTTAGCAAATCAAACCTAGTGGAAAGTGAAGACAACAAGATGTGCTATAAAACTGCTTTTACAGTATATCTGAATTGTACTTGTGAAATTTTTTAGAAAACTTTTAAAAATATGACTTAGTAAAACACTCTTATTTTTCAAGTTCTATGAGGGAAATGACCACTGTGGCCAAACCTTTCTTCCTCAGCGAATCAAACCTGGTGGGAAATGAAGACAACAAATCATACTAAAAAACTGCATTTACAGTATATCTGAATTGTGTTTGTGAAATTTTTTTAGAAAACTTTTAAAAATATGACTTAGTAAAACGCTCTTATTTTTCGAGTTCTATGAGGGAAATGACCACTGTGGCCAAACCTATCTTTCTCAGCGAATCAAATCTAGTGGAAAATGAAGACAACATATCATACTAAAAAACTGCATTTACAATATATCTGAAGTGTATTTGTGAAATTTTTTAGAAAACTTTTAAAAATATGACTTAGTAAAACACTCTTATTTTTTGAATTCTATGAGGAAAATGACCACTGTGGCCAAACCCTTCTTTCTCAGCAAATTAAACCTAGTGGAAAATGAAGACAACAAATCATACTAAAAACTGCATTTACGGTATATCTGAATTGTATTTGTGACATTTTTGAGAAAACTTTTAAAAATATGACTTAGTAAAACAATCTTATTTTTTGAGTTCTATGAGGGAAATGACCACTGTGGCCAAACCTTTTTTCTCAGCAAATTAAACCTAGTAATAAATAAAAACAACAAACCATACTAAAAAACTGCATTTACAGTATATCTGAATTGTATTTGTGAAATTTTTTAGAAAACTTTTAAAAATATGACTTAGTAAAACACTCTTATTTTTCGAGTTCTATGAGGGAAATGACCACTGTGGCCAAACCTTTCTTTCTCAGCGAATCAAACCTAGTGGAAAATGACGACAACAAATCATACTAAAAAACTGCATTTACAATATATCTGAATTGTATTTGTGACATTTTTGAGAAAACTTTTAAAAATATGACTTAGTAAAACAATCTTATTTTTCGAGTTCTATGAGGGAAATGACCACTGTGGCCAAACCCTTTTTTTTCAGCAAATCAAACCTAAAAGGAAATGAAGACAACAAATTATACTAAAAAACTGCATTTACAGTATATCTGAATTGTATTTGTGAAATTTTTTAGAAAACTTTTAAAAATATGACTTAGTAAAATACTCTTATTTTTCGAGTTCTATGAGGGAAATGACCAATGTGGCCAAACCTTTCTTTCTCAGCAAATCAAACCTAGTGGGAAATAAAGACAACAAATCATACTAAAAAACTGCATTTACAGTATATCTGAATTGTATTTGTGAAATTTTTTAGAGAACTTTTAAAAATATGACTTAGTAAAACACTCTTATTTTTCGAGTTCTATGAGGGAAATGACCACTGTGGCCAAACCTTTCTTTCTCAGCGAATCAAACCTAGTGGGAAATGAAGACAACAAATCATACTAAAAAACTGCATTTACAGTATATCTGAATTGTATTTGTGAAATTTTTTAGAAAACTTTTAAAAATATGACTTAGTAAAACACTCTTATTTTTCGAGTTCTATGAGGGAAATGACCACTGTGGCCAAACCCTTCTTCCTCAGCAAATCAAACCTAGTGGAAAATGAAGACAACATATCATACTAAAAAACTGCATTTACAATATATCTGAAGTGTATTTGTGAAATTTTTTAGAAAACTTTTAAAAATATGACTTAGTAAAACACTCTTATTTTTCGAGTTCTATGAGGGAAATGACCACTGTGGCCAAACCCTTTTTTCTAAGCAAATCAAGCCTAGTGATGAATAAAGACAACAAACCGTACTAAAAAACTGCTTTTACAGTATATCTGAATTCTGTTTGTGAAATTTTTTAGAAAACTTTTAAAAATATGACTTAGTAAAACACTCTTATTTTTCGAGTTCTATGAGGGAAATGACCACTGTGGCCAAACCTTTCTTTCTCAGCGAATCAAACCTAGTGAAAAATGAAGACAACATATCGTACTAAAAAACTGCATTTACAATATATCTGAATTGTATTTGTGAAATTTTTTAGAAAACTTTTAAAAATATGACTTAGTAAAACACTCTTATTTTTGGAGTTCTATGAGGGAAATGACCACTGTGGCCAAACCCTGCTTCCCCAGCAAATCAAACCTAATGGAAAATGAAGACAACAAATTATGCTAAATAACTGCATTTACAGTATATCTGAATTGTATTTGTGAAATTTTTTAGAAAACTTTTAAAAATATGACTTAGTAAAACACTCTTATTTTTCGAGTTCTATGAGCCAAATGACCACTGTGGCCAAACCCTGCTTCCCCAGCAAATCAAACCTAGTGGGAAGTGAAGACAATAAGTTGTGCTATAAAACTGCTTTTACAGTATATCTGAATTGTACTTGTGAAATTTTTTAGAAAACTTTTAAAAATATGACTTAGTAAAACACTCTTATTTTTCGAGTTCTATGAGGGAAATGACCACTGTGGCCAAACCTTTCTTCCTCAGCGAATCAAACCTGGTGGGAAATGAAGACAACAAATCATACTAAAAAACTGCATTTACAGTATATCTGAATTGTGTTTGTGAAATTTTTTTAGAAAACTTTTAAAAATATGACTTAGTAAAACGCTCTTATTTTTCGAGTTCTATGAGGGAAATGACCACTGTGGCCAAACCTATCTTTCTCAGCGAATCAAATCTAGTGGAAAATGAAGACAACATATCATACTAAAAAACTGCATTTACAATATATCTGAAGTGTATTTGTGAAATTTTTTAGAAAACTTTTAAAAATATGACTTAGTAAAACACTCTTATTTTTTGAATTCTATGAGGAAAATGACCACTGTGGCCAAACCCTTCTTTCTCAGCAAATTAAACCTAGTGGAAAATGAAGACAACAAATCATACTAAAAAACTGCATTTACGGTATATCTGAATTGTATTTGTGACATTTTTGAGAAAACTTTTAAAAATATGACTTAGTAAAACAATCTTATTTTTTGAGTTCTATGAGGGAAATGACCACTGTGGCCAAACCTTTTTTCTCAGCAAATTAAACCTAGTAATAAATAAAAACAACAAACCATACTAAAAAACTGCATTTACAGTATATCTGAATTGTATTTGTGAAATTTTTTAGAAAACTTTTAAAAATATGACTTAGTAAAACACTCTTATTTTTTGAGTTCTATGAGGGAAATGACCAATGTGGCCAAACCTTTCTTTCTCAGCAATTCAAACCTAGTGGGAAATAAAGACAACAAATCATACTAAAAAACTGCATTTACAGTATATCTGAATTGTATTTGTGAAATTTTTTAGAGAACTTTTAAAAATATGACTTAGTAAAACACTCTTATTTTTCGAGTTCTATGAGGGAAATGACCACTGTGGCCAAACCTTTCTTTCTCAGCGAATCAAACCTAGTGGGAAATGAAGACAACAAATCATACTAAAAAACTGCATTTACAGTATATCTGAATTGTATTTGTGAAATTTTTTAGAAAACTTTTAAAAATATGACTTAGTAAAACACTCTTATTTTTCGAGTTCTATGAGGGAAATGACCACTGTGGCCAAACCCTTCTTTCTCAGCAAATCAAACCTAGTGGAAAATGAAGACAACATATCATACTAAAAAACTGCATTTACAATATATCTGAAGTGTATTTGTGAAATTTTTTAGAAAACTTTTAAAAATATGACTTAGTAAAACACTCTTATTTTTCGAGTTCTATGAGGGAAATGACCACTGTGGCCAAACCCTTTTTTCTAAGCAAATCAAGCCTAGTGATGAATAAAGACAACAAACCATACTAAAAAACTGCTTTTACAGTATATCTGAATTCTGTTTGTGAAATTTTTTAGAAAACTTTTAAAAATATGACTTAGTAAAACACTCTTATTTTTCGAGTTCTATGAGGGAAATGACCACTGTGGCCAAACCTTTCTTTCTCAGCGAATCAAACCTAGTGAAAAATGAAGACAACATATCGTACTAAAAAACTGCATTTACAATATATCTGAATTGTATTTGTGAAATTTTTTAGAAAACTTTTAAAAATATGACTTAGTAAAACACTCTTATTTTTCGAGTTCTATGAGGGAAATGACCACTGTGGCCAAACCTTTCTTTCTCAGCGAATCAAACCTAGTGGGAAATGAAGACAACAAATCATACTAAAAAGCTGCATTTACAGTATATCTGAATTGTATTTGTGAAATTTCTTAGAAAACTTTTAAAAATGTGACTTAGTAAAACACTCTTATTTTTTGAGTTCTATGAGCAAAATGACCACTGTGGCCAAACCCTGCTTCCCCAGCAAATCAAACCTAATGGAAAATGAAGACAACAAATTATGCTAAATAACTGCATTTACAGTATATCTGAATTGTATTTGTGAAATTTTTTAGAAAACTTTTAAAAATATGACTTAGTAAAACACTCTTATTTTTCGAGTTCTATGAGCCAAATGACCACTGTGGCCAAACCCTGCTTCCCCAGCAAATCAAACCTAGTGGGAAGTGAAGACAACAAGTTGTGCTATAAAACTGCTTTTACAGTATATCTGAATTGTACTTGTGAAATTTTTTAGAAAACTTTTAAAAATATGACTTAGTAAAACACTCTTATTTTTCGAGTTCTATGAGGGAAATGACCACTGTGGCCAAATCTTTCTTCCTCAGCGAATCAAACCTGGTGGGAAATGAAGACAACAAATCATACTAAAAAACTGCATTTACAGTATATCTGAATTGTGTTTGTGAAATTTTTTTAGAAAACTTTTAAAAATATGACTTAGTAAAACGCTCTTATTTTTCGAGTTCTATGAGGGAAATGACCACTGTGGCCAAACCTATCTTTCTCAGCGAATCAAATCTAGTGGAAAATGAAGACAACATATCATACTAAAAAACTGCATTTACAATATATCTGAAGTGTATTTGTGAAATTTTTTAGAAAACTTTTAAAAATATGACTTAGTAAAACACTCTTATTTTTTGAATTCTATGAGGAAAATGACCACTGTGGCCAAACCCTTCTTTCTCAGCAAATTAAACCTAGTGGAAAATGAAGACAACAAATCATACTAAAAAACTGCATTTACGGTATATCTGAATTGTATTTGTGACATTTTTGAGAAAACTTTTAAAAATATGACTTAGTAAAACAATCTTATTTTTTGAGTTCTATGAGGGAAATGACCACTGTGGCCAAACCTTTTTTCTCAGCAAATTAAACCTAGTAATAAATAAAAACAACAAACCATACTAAAAAACTGCATTTACAGTATATCTGAATTGTATTTGTGAAATTTTTTAGAAAACTTTTAAAAATATGACTTAGTAAAACACTCTTATTTTTCGAGTTCTATGAGGGAAATGACCACTGTGGCCAAACCTTTCTTTCTCAGCGAATCAAACCTAGTGGAAAATGACGACAACAAATCATACTAAAAAACTGCATTTACAATATATCTAAAGTGTATTTGTGAAACTTTTTAGAAAACTTTTAAAAATATGACTTAGTAAAACACTCTTATTTTTTGAGTTCTATGAGGAAAATGACCACTGTGGCCAAACCTTTTTTCTCAGCAAATCAAACCTAGTGAAAAATGAAGACAACAAATCATGCTAAAAAACCGCATTTACAGTATATCTGAATTGTATTTGTGAAATTTTTTAGAAAACTTTTAAAAATATGACTTAGTTAAACACTCTTATTTTTCGAGTTCTATGAGGGAAATGACCACTGTGGCCAAACCCTTTTTTTTCAGCAAATCAAACCTAAAGGGAAATGAAGACAACAAATTATACTAAAAAACTGCATTTACAGTATATCTGAATTGTATTTGTGAAATTTTTTAGAAAACTTTTAAAAATATGACTTAGTAAAACACTCTTATTTTTCGAGTTTTATGAGGGAAATGACCAATGTGGCCAAACCTTTCTTTCTCAGCAATTCAAACCTAGTGGGAAATAAAGACAACAAATCATACTAAAAAACTGCATTTACAGTATATCTGAATTGTATTTGTGAAATTTTTTAGAGAACTTTTAAAAATATGACTTAGTAAAACACTCTTATTTTTCGAGTTCTATGAGGGAAATGACCACTGTGGCCAAACCTTTCTTTCTCAGCGAATCAAACCTAGTGGAAAATGAAGACAACAAATCATACTAAAAAACTGCATTTACAGTATATCTGAATTGTATTTGTGAAATTTTTTAGAAAACTTTTAAAAATATGACTTAGTAAAACACTCTTATTTTTCGAGTTCTATGAGGGAAATGACCACTGTGGCCAAACCCTTCTTCCTCAGCAAATCAAACCTAGTGGAAAATGAAGACAACATATCATACTAAAAAACTGCATTTACAATATATCTGAAGTATATTTGTGAAATTTTTTAGAAAACTTTTAAAAATATGACTTAGTAAAACACTCTTATTTTTCGAGTTCTATGAGGGAAATGACCACTGTGGCCAAACCCTTTTTTCTAAGCAAATCAAGCCTAGTGATGAATAAAGACAACAAACCATACTAAAAAACTGCTTTTACAGTATATCTGAATTCTGTTTGTGAAATTTTTTAGAAAACTTTTAAAAATATGACTTAGTAAAACACTCTTATTTTTCGAGTTCTATGAGGGAAATGACCACTGTGGCCAAACCCTTTTTTCTCAGCAAATCAAACCTAGAGGGAAATGAAGACAACAAATCATACTAAAAAACTGCATTTACAGTATATCTGAATTGTATTTGTGAAATTTTTTAGAAAACTTTTAAAAATATGACTTAGTAAAACACTCTTATTTTTCGAGTTCTATGAGGGAAATGACCACTGTGGCCAAACCTTTCTTTCTCAGCGAATCAAACCTAGTGGGAAATGAAGACAACAAATCATACTAAAAAGGTGCATTTACAGTATATCTGAATTGTATTTGTGAAATTTTTTAGAAAACTTTTAAAAATATGACTTAGTAAAACACTCTTATTTTTCGAGTTCTATGAGGGAAATGACCACTGTGGCCAAACCTCTCTTTCTCAGCGAATCAAACCTAGTGGGAAATAAAGACAACAAATCATACTAAAAAACGGCATTTACAGTATATCTGAATTGTATTTGTGAAATTTTTTTAGAAAGCTTTTAAAAACATGACTTGGTAAAACACTCTTATTTTTCGAGTTCTATGAGGCAAATGACCACTGTGGCCAAACCCTGCTTCCCCAGCAAATCAAACCTAGTGAAAAGTGAAGACAACAAGTTATGCTATAAAACTGCATTTACAGTATATCTAAATTGTATTTGCGAAATTTTTTAGAAAACTTTTAAAAATATGACTTAGTAAAACACTCTTATTTTTCGAGTTCTATGAGGGAAATGACCACTGTGGCCAAACCTTTCTTTCTCAGCGAATTAAACCTAGAAAAAAATGAAGACAAGAAATCATACTAAAAAACTGCATTTACAGTATATCTGAATTGTATTTGTGAAATTTTTTAGAAAACTTTTAAGGATATGACTTAGTAAAACACTCTTATTTTTCGAGTTCTATGAGGGAAAGGACCACTGTGGCCAAACCTTTCTTTCTCAGCGAATCAAACCTAGTGGAAAATGAAGACAACAAATCATGCTAAAAAACTGCATTTACAGTATATCTGAATTGTATTTGTGAAATTTTTTAGAAAACTTTTAAAAATATGACTTAGTAAAACACTCTTATTTTTCGAGTTCTATGAGGGAAATGACCACTGTGGCCAAACCTTTCTTTCTCAGCGAATTAAGCCTAGTAGAAGATGAAGACAGGAAATCATACTAAAAAACTGCATTTACAGTATATCTGAATTGTATTTGTGAAATTTTTTAGAAAACTTTTAAAAATATGACTTAGTAAAACACTCTTATTTTTCGAGTTCTATGAGGGAAATGACCACTGTGGCCAAACCTTTCTTTCTCAGCGAATCAAACCTAGTGGAAAATGAAGACAACAAATCATGCTAAAAAACTGCATTTACAGTATATCTGAATTGTATTTGTGAAATTTTTTAGAAAACTTTTAAAAATATGACTTAGTAAAACACTCTTATTTTTTGAGTTCTATGAGGGAAATGACCACTGTGGCCAAACCTTTCTTTCTCAGCGAATTAAGCCTAGTAGAAAATGAAGACAGGAAATCATACTAAAAAACTGCATTTATAATATACCTGAAGTGTATTTGTGAAACTTTTTAGAAAACTTTTAAAAATATGACTTAGTAAAACACTCTTATTTTTTGAGTTCTATGAGGAAAATGACCACTTTGGCCAAACCCTGCTTTCCCAGCAAATCAAGCCTACTGGAAAATGAAGACAACAAATCATGCTAAAAAACTGCATTTGCAGTATATCTGAATTGTATTTGTGAAATTTTTTAGAAAACTTTTAAAAATATGACTTAGTAAAACACTCTTATTTTTCGAGTTCTATGAGGGAAATGACCACTGTGGCCAAACCTTTCTTTCTCAGCGAATCAAGCCTAGTGAAAAATGAAGACAACATATCGTACTAAAAAACCGCATTTATAATATATCTGAAGTGTATTTGTGAAATTTTTTAGAAAACTTTTAAAAATATGACTTAATTAAACACTCTTATTTTTTTAGTTCTATGAGGAAAATGACTACTGTGGCCAAACCCTGCTTCGCCAGCAAATCAAACCTAGTGAAAAGTGAAGACAACAAATCATGCTAAAAAACTGCATTTACAGTATATGTGAATTGTATTTGTAAAATTTTTTAGAAAACTTTTAAAAATATGACTTAGTAAAACACTCTTATTTTTCGAGTTCTATGAGGGAAATGACCACTGTGGCCAAACCTTTCTTTCTCAGCGAATCAAGCCTAGTGGAAAAAGAAGACAACAAATCATACTAAAAAACTGCATTTACAGTATATCTGAATTGTATTTGTGAAATTTTTTAGAAAACTTTTAAAAATATGACTTAGTAAAACACTCTTATTTTTCGAGTTCTATGAGGCAAATGACCACTGTGGCCAAATTCTGCTTTCCCAGCAAATCAAACCTAGCGCAAAGTGAAGACAACAAATTATGCTATAAAACTGCATTTACACTATATCTAAATTGTATTTGTGAAATTTTTAGAAAACTTTTAAAAATATGACTTAGTAAAACACTCTTATTTTTCGAGTTCTATGAGGGAAATGATAACTGTGGCCAAACCCTTTTTTCTCAGCAAATCAAACCTAGTGGGAAATGAAGACAACAAATCATACTAAAAAACTGCATTTACAGTATATCTGAATTGTATTTGTGAAATTTTTTAGAAAACTTTTAAAAATATGACTTAGTAAAACACTCTTATTTTTCGAGTTCTATGAGGGAAATGACCACTGTGGCCAAACCCTTTTTTCTCAGCAAATCAAACCTAGTGGGAAATAAAGACAACAAACCATACTAAAAAACTGCATTTACAGTATATCTGAATTGTATTTGTGAAATTTTTTAGAAAACTTTTAAAAATATGACTTAATAAAACACTCTTATTTTTCGAGTTCTATGAGGGAAATGACCACTGTGGCCAAACCTTTCTTTCTCAGCGAATCAAACCTAGTGGGAAATGAAGACAACAAATCATACTAAAAAACTGCATTTATAATATATCTGAAGTGTATTTGTGAAATTTTTTTAGAAAGCTTTTAAAAATATGACTTAGTAAAACACTCTTATTTTTTGAGTTCTATGAGGAAAATGACCACTGTGGCCAAACCCTGCTTCCCCAGCAAATCAAACCTAATGAAAAATGAAGACAACAAATCATGCTAAAAAACTGCATTTACAGTATATCTGAATTGTATTTGTGACATTTTTGAGAAAACTTTTAAAAACATGACTTAGTAAAACACTCTTATTTTTCGAGTTCTATGAGGCAAATGACCACTGTGGCCAAACCCTGCTTCCCCAGCAAATCAAACCTAGTGGAAAGTGAAGACAACAAGTTATGCTATAAAACTGCATTTACAGTATATCAAAATTGTATTTGTGAAATTTTTTAGAAAACTTTTAAAAATATGACTTAGTAAAACACTCTTATTTTTCGAGTTCTATGAGGGAAATGACCACTGTGGCCAAACCTTTCTTTCTCAGCGAATTAAACCTAAAAGGAAATGAAGACAAGAAATCATACTAAAAAACTGCATTTACAGTATATCTGAATTGTATTTGTGAAATTTTTTAGAAAACTTTTAAAGATATGACTTAGTAAAACACTCTTATTTTTCGAGTTCTATGAGGGAAAGGACCACTGTGGCCAAACCTTTCTTTCTCAGCGAATCAAACCTAGTGGAAAATGAAGACAACAAATCATACTAAAAAACTGCATTTACAATATATCTAAAGTGTATTTGTGAAATTTTTTTAGAAAGCTTTTAAAAATATGACTTAGTAAAACACTCTTATTTTTTGAGTTCTATGAGGAAAATGACCACTGTGGCCAAACCCTTCTTCCCCAGCAAATCAAACCTAGTGAAAAATGAAGACAACAAATCATGCTAAAAAACTGCATTTACAGTATATCTGAATTGTATTTGTGAAATTTTTTAGAAAACTTTTAAAAATATGACTTAGTAAAACACTCTTATTTTTCGAGTTCTATGAGGGAAATGACCACTGTGGCCAAACCCTTTTTTCTCAGCAAATCAAGCCTACAGGGAAATGAAGAAAACAAATTATACTAAAAAACTGCATTTACAGTATATCTGAATTGTATTTGTGAAATTTTTTAGAAAACTTTTAAAAATATGACTTAGTAAAACACTCTTATTTTTCGAGTTCTATGAGGGAAATGACCACTGTGGCCAAACCTTTCTTTTTCAGCGAATTAAGCCTAGTAGAAAATGAAGACAGGAAATCATACTAAAAAACTGCATTTATAATATATCTAAAGTGTATTTGTGAAATTTTTTAGAAAACTTTTAAAAATATGACTTAGTAAAACACTCTTATTTTTTGAGTTCTATGAGGAAAATGACCACTTTGGCCAAACCCTGCTTTCCCAGCAAATCAAACCTAGTGGAAAATGAAGACAACAAATCATGCTAAAAAACTGCATTTACAATATATCTGAATTGTATTTGTGAAATTTTTTAGAAAACTTTTAAAAATATGACTTAGTAAAACACTCTTATTTTTCGAGTTCTATGAGGGAAATGACCACTGTGGCCAAACCCTTTTTTCTCATCAAATCAAACTTAAAGGGAAATAAAGACAACAAATCATGCTAAAAAAATGCATTTACAGTATATCTGAATTGTATTTGTGAAATTTTTTAGAAAACTTTTAAAAATATGACTTAGTAAAACACTCTTATTTTTCGAGTTCTATGAGGGAAATGACCACTGTGGCCAAACCTTTCTTTCTCAGCGAATCAAACGTAATGAAAAATAAAGACAACATATCGTACTAAAAAACTGCATTTACAGTATATCTGAATTGTATTTGTGAAATTTTTTAGAAAACTTTTAAAAATATGACTTAGTTAAACACTCTTATTTTTCGAGTTCTATGAGGCAAATGACCACTGTGGCCAAATCCTGCTTTCCCAGCAAATCAAACCTAGTGAAAAGTGAAAACAACAAATCATACTAAAAAACTGCATTTACAATATATCTAAAGTGTATTTGTGAAATTTTTTAGAAAACTTTTAAAAATATGACTTAGTAAAACACTCTTATTTTTTGAGTTCTATGAGGAAAATGACCACTGTGGCCAAACCTTTTTTCTCAGCAAATCAAACCTAGTGAAAAATGAAGACAACAAATCATGCTAAAAAACCGCATTTACAGTATATCTGAATTGTATTTGTGAAATTTTTTAGAAAACTTTTAAAAATATGACTTAGTTAAACACTCTTATTTTTCGAGTTCTATGAGGGAAATGACCACTGTGGCCAAACCCTTTTTTTTCAGCAAATCAAACCTAAAGGGAAATGAAGACAACAAATTATACTAAAAAACTGCATTTACAGTATATCTGAATTGTATTTGTGAAATTTTTTAGAAAACTTTTAAAAATATGACTTAGTAAAACACTCTTATTTTTCGAGTTTTATGAGGGAAATGACCAATGTGGCCAAACCTTTCTTTCTCAGCAATTCAAACCTAGTGGGAAATAAAGACAACAAATCATACTAAAAAACTGCATTTACAGTATATCTGAATTGTATTTGTGAAATTTTTTAGAGAACTTTTAAAAATATGACTTAGTTAAACACTCTTATTTTTCGAGTTCTATGAGGGAAATGACCACTGTGGCCAAACCCTTTTTTTTCAGCAAATCAAACCTAAAGGGAAATGAAGACAACAAATTATACTAAAAAACTGCATTTACAGTATATCTGAATTGTATTTGTGAAATTTTTTAGAAAACTTTTAAAAATATGACTTAGTAAAACACTCTTATTTTTCGAGTTCTATGAGGGAAATGACCACTGTGGCCAAACCCTTTTTTCTAAGCAAATCAAGCCTAGTGATGAATAAAGACAACAAACCATACTAAAAAACTGCTTTTACAGTATATCTGAATTCTGTTTGTGAAATTTTTTAGAAAACTTTTAAAAATATGACTTAGTAAAACACTCTTATTTTTCGAGTTCTATGAGGGAAATGACCACTGTGGCCAAACCCTTTTTTCTCAGCAAATCAAACCTAAAGGGAAATGAAGACAACAAATCATACTAAAAAACTGCATTTACAGTATATCTGAATTGTATTTGTGAAATTTTTTAGAAAACTTTTAAAAATATGACTTAGTAAAACACTCTTATTTTTCGAGTTCTATGAGGGAAATGACCACTGTGGCCAAACCTTTCTTTCTCAGCGAATCAAACCTAGTGGGAAATGAAGACAACAAATCATACTAAAAAGGTGCATTTACAGTATATCTGAATTGTATTTGTGAAATTTTTTAGAAAACTTTTAAAAATATGACTTAGTAAAACACTCTTATTTTTCGAGTTCTATGAGGGAAATGACCACTGTGGCCAAACCTCTCTTTCTCAGCGAATCAAACCTAGTGGGAAATAAAGACAACAAATCATACTAAAAAACGGCATTTACACTATATCTGAATTGTATTTGTGAAATTTTTTTAGAAAGCTTTTAAAAACATGACTTGGTAAAACACTCTTATTTTTCGAGTTCTATGAGGCAAATGACCACTGTGGCCAAACCCTGCTTCCCCAGCAAATCAAACCTAGTGAAAAGTGAAGACAACAAGTTATGCTATAAAACTGCATTTACAGTATATCTAAATTGTATTTGCGAAATTTTTTAGAAAACTTTTAAAAATATGACTTAGTAAAACACTCTTATTTTTCGAGTTCTATGAGGGAAATGACCACTGTGGCCAAACCTTTCTTTCTCAGCGAATTAAACCTAGAAAAAAATGAAGACAAGAAATCATACTAAAAAACTGCATTTACAGTATATCTGAATTGTATTTGTGAAATTTTTTAGAAAACTTTTAAGGATATGACTTAGTAAAACACTCTTATTTTTCGAGTTCTATGAGGGAAAGGACCACTGTGGCCAAACCTTTCTTTCTCAGCGAATCAAACCTAGTGGAAAATGAAGACAACAAATCATGCTAAAAAACTGCATTTACAGTATATCTGAATTGTATTTGTGAAATTTTTTAGAAAACTTTTAAAAATATGACTTAGTAAAACACTCTTATTTTTCGAGTTCTATGAGGGAAATGACCACTGTGGCCAAACCTTTCTTTCTCAGCGAATTAAGCCTAGTAGAAGATGAAGACAGGAAATCATACTAAAAAACTGCATTTACAGTATATCTGAATTGTATTTGTGAAATTTTTTAGAAAACTTTTAAAAATATGACTTAGTAAAACACTCTTATTTTTCGAGTTCTATGAGGGAAATGACCACTGTGGCCAAACCTTTCTTTCTCAGCGAATCAAACCTAGTGGAAAATGAAGACAACAAATCATGCTAAAAAACTGCATTTACAGTATATCTGAATTGTATTTGTGAAATTTTTTAGAAAACTTTTAAAAATATGACTTAGTAAAACACTCTTATTTTTTGAGTTCTATGAGGGAAATGACCACTGTGGCCAAACCTTTCTTTCTCAGCGAATTAAGCCTAGTAGAAAATGAAGACAGGAAATCATACTAAAAAACTGCATTTATAATATACCTGAAGTGTATTTGTGAAACTTTTTAGAAAACTTTTAAAAATATGACTTAGTAAAACACTCTTATTTTTTGAGTTCTATGAGGAAAATGACCACTTTGGCCAAACCCTGCTTTCCCAGCAAATCAAGCCTACTGGAAAATGAAGACAACAAATCATGCTAAAAAACTGTATTTGCAGTATATCTGAATTGTATTTGTGAAATTTTTTAGAAAACTTTTAAAAATATGACTTAGTAAAACACTCTTATTTTTCGAGTTCTATGAGGGAAATGACCACTGTGGCCAAACCTTTCTTTCTCAGCGAATCAAGCCTAGTGAAAAATGAAGACAACATATCGTACTAAAAAACCGCATTTATAATATATCTGAAGTGTATTTGTGAAATTTTTTAGAAAACTTTTAAAAATATGACTTAATTAAACACTCTTATTTTTTTAGTTCTATGAGGAAAATGACTACTGTGGCCAAACCCTGCTTCGCCAGCAAATCAAACCTAGTGAAAAGTGAAGACAACAAATCATGCTAAAAAACTGCATTTACAGTATATGTGAATTGTATTTGTAAAATTTTTTAGAAAACTTTTAAAAATATGACTTAGTAAAACACTCTTATTTTTCGAGTTCTATGAGGGAAATGACCACTGTGGCCAAACCTTTCTTTCTCAGCGAATCAAGCCTAGTGGAAAAAGAAGACAACAAATCATACTAAAAAACTGCATTTACAGTATATCTGAATTGTATTTGTGAAATTTTTTAGAAAACTTTTAAAAATATGACTTAGTAAAACACTCTTATTTTTCGAGTTCTATGAGGCAAATGACCACTGTGGCCAAATTCTGCTTTCCCAGCAAATCAAACCTAGCGCAAAGTGAAGACAACAAATTATGCTATAAAACTGCATTTACACTATATCTAAATTGTATTTGTGAAATTTTTAGAAAACTTTTAAAAATATGACTTAGTAAAACACTCTTATTTTTCGAGTTCTATGAGGGAAATGATAACTGTGGCCAAACCCTTTTTTCTCAGCAAATCAAACCTAGTGGGAAATGAAGACAACAAATCATACTAAAAAACTGCATTTACAGTATATCTGAATTGTATTTGTGAAATTTTTTAGAAAACTTTTAAAAATATGACTTAGTAAAACACTCTTATTTTTCGAGTTCTATGAGGGAAATGACCACTGTGGCCAAACCCTTTTTTCTCAGCAAATCAAACCTAGTGGGAAATGAAGACAACAAACCATACTAAAAAACTGCATTTACAGTATATCTGAATTGTATTTGTGAAATTTTTTAGAAAACTTTTAAAAATATGACTTAATAAAACACTCTTATTTTTCGAGTTCTATGAGGGAAATGACCACTGTGGCCAAACCTTTCTTTCTCAGCGAATCAAACCTAGTGGGAAATGAAGACAACAAATCATACTAAAAAACTGCATTTATAATATATCTGAAGTGTATTTGTGAAATTTTTTTAGAAAGCTTTTAAAAATATGACTTAGTAAAACACTCTTATTTTTTGAGTTCTATGAGGAAAATGACCACTGTGGCCAAACCCTGCTTCCCCAGCAAATCAAACCTAATGAAAAATGAAGACAACAAATCATGCTAAAAAACTGCATTTACAGTATATCTGAATTGTATTTGTGACATTTTTGAGAAAACTTTTAAAAACATGACTTAGTAAAACACTCTTATTTTTCGAGTTCTATGAGGCAAATGACCACTGTGGCCAAACCCTGCTTCCCCAGCAAATCAAACCTAGTGGAAAGTGAAGACAACAAGTTATGCTATAAAACTGCATTTACAGTATATCAAAATTGTATTTGTGAAATTTTTTAGAAAACTTTTAAAAATATGACTTAGTAAAACACTCTTATTTTTCGAGTTCTATGAGGGAAATGACCACTGTGGCCAAACCTTTCTTTCTCAGCGAATTAAACCTAAAAGGAAATGAAGACAAGAAATCATACTAAAAAACTGCATTTACAGTATATCTGAATTGTATTTGTGAAATTTTTTAGAAAACTTTTAAAGATATGACTTAGTAAAACACTCTTATTTTTCGAGTTCTATGAGGGAAAGGACCACTGTGGCCAAACCTTTCTTTCTCAGCGAATCAAACCTAGTGGAAAATGAAGACAACAAATCATACTAAAAAACTGCATTTACAATATATCTAAAGTGTATTTGTGAAATTTTTTTAGAAAGCTTTTAAAAATATGACTTAGTAAAACACTCTTATTTTTTGAGTTCTATGAGGAAAATGACCACTGTGGCCAAACCCTTCTTCCCCAGCAAATCAAACCTAGTGAAAAATGAAGACAACAAATCATGCTAAAAAACTGCATTTACAGTATATCTGAATTGTATTTGTGAAATTTTTTAGAAAACTTTTAAAAATATGACTTAGTAAAACACTCTTATTTTTCGAGTTCTATGAGGGAAATGACCACTGTGGCCAAACCCTTTTTTCTCAGCAAATCAAGCCTACAGGGAAATGAAGAAAACAAATTATACTAAAAAACTGCATTTACAGTATATCTGAATTGTATTTGTGAAATTTTTTAGAAAACTTTTAAAAATATGACTTAGTAAAACACTCTTATTTTTCGAGTTCTATGAGGGAAATGACCACTGTGGCCAAACCTTTCTTTTTCAGCGAATTAAGCCTAGTAGAAAATGAAGACAGGAAATCATACTAAAAAACTGCATTTATAATATATCTAAAGTGTATTTGTGAAATTTTTTAGAAAACTTTTAAAAATATGACTTAGTAAAACACTCTTATTTTTTGAGTTCTATGAGGAAAATGACCACTTTGGCCAAACCCTGCTTTCCCAGCAAATCAAACCTAGTGGAAAATGAAGACAACAAATCATGCTAAAAAACTGCATTTACAATATATCTGAATTGTATTTGTGAAATTTTTTAGAAAACTTTTAAAAATATGACTTAGTAAAACACTCTTATTTTTCGAGTTCTATGAGGGAAATGACCACTGTGGCCAAACCCTTTTTTCTCATCAAATCAAACTTAAAGGGAAATAAAGACAACAAATCATGCTAAAAAAATGCATTTACAGTATATCTGAATTGTATTTGTGAAATTTTTTAGAAAACTTTTAAAAATATGACTTAGTAAAACACTCTTATTTTTCGAGTTCTATGAGGGAAATGACCACTGTGGCCAAACCTTTCTTTTTCAGCGAATTAAGCCTAGTAGAAAATGAAGACAGGAAATCATACTAAAAAACTGCATTTATAATATATCTAAAGTGTATTTGTGAAATTTTTTAGAAAACTTTTAAAAATATGACTTAGTAAAACACTCTTATTTTTTGAGTTCTATGAGGGAAATGACCACTGTGGCCAAACCTCTCTTTCTCAGCGAATCAAACCTAGTGGGAAATAAAGACAACAAATCATACTAAAAAACGGCATTTACACTATATCTGAATTGTATTTGTGAAATTTTTTTAGAAAGCTTTTAAAAACATGACTTGGTAAAACACTCTTATTTTTCGAGTTCTATGAGGCAAATGACCACTGTGGCCAAACCCTGCTTCCCCAGCAAATCAAACCTAGTGAAAAGTGAAGACAACAAGTTATGCTATAAAACTGCATTTACAGTATATCTAAATTGTATTTGCGAAATTTTTTAGAAAACTTTTAAAAATATGACTTAGTAAAACACTCTTATTTTTCGAGTTCTATGAGGGAAATGACCACTGTGGCCAAACCTTTCTTTCTCAGCGAATTAAACCTAGAAAAAAATGAAGACAAGAAATCATACTAAAAAACTGCATTTACAGTATATCTGAATTGTATTTGTGAAATTTTTTAGAAAACTTTTAAGGATATGACTTAGTAAAACACTCTTATTTTTCGAGTTCTATGAGGGAAAGGACCACTGTGGCCAAACCTTTCTTTCTCAGCGAATCAAACCTAGTGGAAAATGAAGACAACAAATCATGCTAAAAAACTGCATTTACAGTATATCTGAATTGTATTTGTGAAATTTTTTAGAAAACTTTTAAAAATATGACTTAGTAAAACACTCTTATTTTTCGAGTTCTATGAGGGAAATGACCACTGTGGCCAAACCTTTCTTTCTCAGCGAATTAAGCCTAGTAGAAGATGAAGACAGGAAATCATACTAAAAAACTGCATTTACAGTATATCTGAATTGTATTTGTGAAATTTTTTAGAAAACTTTTAAAAATATGACTTAGTAAAACACTCTTATTTTTCGAGTTCTATGAGGGAAATGACCACTGTGGCCAAACCTTTCTTTCTCAGCGAATCAAACCTAGTGGAAAATGAAGACAACAAATCATGCTAAAAAACTGCATTTACAGTATATCTGAATTGTATTTGTGAAATTTTTTAGAAAACTTTTAAAAATATGACTTAGTAAAACACTCTTATTTTTTGAGTTCTATGAGGGAAATGACCACTGTGGCCAAACCTTTCTTTCTCAGCGAATTAAGCCTAGTAGAAAATGAAGACAGGAAATCATACTAAAAAACTGCATTTATAATATACCTGAAGTGTATTTGTGAAACTTTTTAGAAAACTTTTAAAAATATGACTTAGTAAAACACTCTTATTTTTTGAGTTCTATGAGGAAAATGACCACTTTGGCCAAACCCTGCTTTCCCAGCAAATCAAGCCTACTGGAAAATGAAGACAACAAATCATGCTAAAAAACTGTATTTGCAGTATATCTGAATTGTATTTGTGAAATTTTTTAGAAAACTTTTAAAAATATGACTTAGTAAAACACTCTTATTTTTCGAGTTCTATGAGGGAAATGACCACTGTGGCCAAACCTTTCTTTCTCAGCGAATCAAGCCTAGTGAAAAATGAAGACAACATATCGTACTAAAAAACCGCATTTATAATATATCTGAAGTGTATTTGTGAAATTTTTTAGAAAACTTTTAAAAATATGACTTAATTAAACACTCTTATTTTTTTAGTTCTATGAGGAAAATGACTACTGTGGCCAAACCCTGCTTCGCCAGCAAATCAAACCTAGTGAAAAGTGAAGACAACAAATCATGCTAAAAAACTGCATTTACAGTATATCTGAATTGTATTTGTGAAATTTTTTAGAAAACTTTTAAAAATATGACTTAGTAAAACACTCTTATTTTTCGAGTTTTATGAGGGAAATGACCAATGTGGCCAAACCTTTCTTTCTCAGCAATTCAAACCTAGTGGGAAATAAAGACAACAAATCATACTAAAAAACTGCATTTACAGTATATCTGAATTGTATTTGTGAAATTTTTTAGAGAACTTTTAAAAATATGACTTAGTTAAACACTCTTATTTTTCGAGTTCTATGAGGGAAATGACCACTGTGGCCAAACCCTTTTTTTTCAGCAAATCAAACCTAAAGGGAAATGAAGACAACAAATTATACTAAAAAACTGCATTTACAGTATATCTGAATTGTATTTGTGAAATTTTTTAGAAAACTTTTAAAAATATGACTTAGTAAAACACTCTTATTTTTCGAGTTCTATGAGGGAAATGACCACTGTGGCCAAACCCTTTTTTCTAAGCAAATCAAGCCTAGTGATGAATAAAGACAACAAACCATACTAAAAAACTGCTTTTACAGTATATCTGAATTCTGTTTGTGAAATTTTTTAGAAAACTTTTAAAAATATGACTTAGTAAAACACTCTTATTTTTCGAGTTCTATGAGGGAAATGACCACTGTGGCCAAACCCTTTTTTCTCAGCAAATCAAACCTAAAGGGAAATGAAGACAACAAATCATACTAAAAAACTGCATTTACAGTATATCTGAATTGTATTTGTGAAATTTTTTAGAAAACTTTTAAAAATATGACTTAGTAAAACACTCTTATTTTTCGAGTTCTATGAGGGAAATGACCACTGTGGCCAAACCTTTCTTTCTCAGCGAATCAAACCTAGTGGGAAATGAAGACAACAAATCATACTAAAAAGGTGCATTTACAGTATATCTGAATTGTATTTGTGAAATTTTTTAGAAAACTTTTAAAAATATGACTTAGTAAAACACTCTTATTTTTCGAGTTCTATGAGGGAAATGACCACTGTGGCCAAACCTCTCTTTCTCAGCGAATCAAACCTAGTGGGAAATAAAGACAACAAATCATACTAAAAAACGGCATTTACACTATATCTGAATTGTATTTGTGAAATTTTTTTAGAAAGCTTTTAAAAACATGACTTGGTAAAACACTCTTATTTTTCGAGTTCTATGAGGCAAATGACCACTGTGGCCAAACCCTGCTTCCCCAGCAAATCAAACCTAGTGAAAAGTGAAGACAACAAGTTATGCTATAAAACTGCATTTACAGTATATCTAAATTGTATTTGCGAAATTTTTTAGAAAACTTTTAAAAATATGACTTAGTAAAACACTCTTATTTTTCGAGTTCTATGAGGGAAATGACCACTGTGGCCAAACCTTTCTTTCTCAGCGAATTAAACCTAGAAAAAAATGAAGACAAGAAATCATACTAAAAAACTGCATTTACAGTATATCTGAATTGTATTTGTGAAATTTTTTAGAAAACTTTTAAGGATATGACTTAGTAAAACACTCTTATTTTTCGAGTTCTATGAGGGAAAGGACCACTGTGGCCAAACCTTTCTTTCTCAGCGAATCAAACCTAGTGGAAAATGAAGACAACAAATCATGCTAAAAAACTGCATTTACAGTATATCTGAATTGTATTTGTGAAATTTTTTAGAAAACTTTTAAAAATATGACTTAGTAAAACACTCTTATTTTTCGAGTTCTATGAGGGAAATGACCACTGTGGCCAAACCTTTCTTTCTCAGCGAATTAAGCCTAGTAGAAGATGAAGACAGGAAATCATACTAAAAAACTGCATTTACAGTATATCTGAATTGTATTTGTGAAATTTTTTAGAAAACTTTTAAAAATATGACTTAGTAAAACACTCTTATTTTTCGAGTTCTATGAGGGAAATGACCACTGTGGCCAAACCTTTCTTTCTCAGCGAATCAAACCTAGTGGAAAATGAAGACAACAAATCATGCTAAAAAACTGCATTTACAGTATATCTGAATTGTATTTGTGAAATTTTTTAGAAAACTTTTAAAAATATGACTTAGTAAAACACTCTTATTTTTTGAGTTCTATGAGGGAAATGACCACTGTGGCCAAACCTTTCTTTCTCAGCGAATTAAGCCTAGTAGAAAATGAAGACAGGAAATCATACTAAAAAACTGCATTTATAATATACCTGAAGTGTATTTGTGAAACTTTTTAGAAAACTTTTAAAAATATGACTTAGTAAAACACTCTTATTTTTTGAGTTCTATGAGGAAAATGACCACTTTGGCCAAACCCTGCTTTCCCAGCAAATCAAGCCTACTGGAAAATGAAGACAACAAATCATGCTAAAAAACTGTATTTGCAGTATATCTGAATTGTATTTGTGAAATTTTTTAGAAAACTTTTAAAAATATGACTTAGTAAAACACTCTTATTTTTCGAGTTCTATGAGGGAAATGACCACTGTGGCCAAACCTTTCTTTCTCAGCGAATCAAGCCTAGTGAAAAATGAAGACAACATATCGTACTAAAAAACCGCATTTATAATATATCTGAAGTGTATTTGTGAAATTTTTTAGAAAACTTTTAAAAATATGACTTAATTAAACACTCTTATTTTTTTAGTTCTATGAGGAAAATGACTACTGTGGCCAAACCCTGCTTCGCCAGCAAATCAAACCTAGTGAAAAGTGAAGACAACAAATCATGCTAAAAAACTGCATTTACAGTATATGTGAATTGTATTTGTAAAATTTTTTAGAAAACTTTTAAAAATATGACTTAGTAAAACACTCTTATTTTTCGAGTTCTATGAGGGAAATGACCACTGTGGCCAAACCTTTCTTTCTCAGCGAATCAAGCCTAGTGGAAAAAGAAGACAACAAATCATACTAAAAAACTGCATTTACAGTATATCTGAATTGTATTTGTGAAATTTTTTAGAAAACTTTTAAAAATATGACTTAGTAAAACACTCTTATTTTTCGAGTTCTATGAGGCAAATGACCACTGTGGCCAAATTCTGCTTTCCCAGCAAATCAAACCTAGCGCAAAGTGAAGACAACAAATTATGCTATAAAACTGCATTTACACTATATCTAAATTGTATTTGTGAAATTTTTAGAAAACTTTTAAAAATATGACTTAGTAAAACACTCTTATTTTTCGAGTTCTATGAGGGAAATGATAACTGTGGCCAAACCCTTTTTTCTCAGCAAATCAAACCTAGTGGGAAATGAAGACAACAAATCATACTAAAAAACTGCATTTACAGTATATCTGAATTGTATTTGTGAAATTTTTTAGAAAACTTTTAAAAATATGACTTAGTAAAACACTCTTATTTTTCGAGTTCTATGAGGGAAATGACCACTGTGGCCAAACCCTTTTTTCTCAGCAAATCAAACCTAGTGGGAAATGAAGACAACAAACCATACTAAAAAACTGCATTTACAGTATATCTGAATTGTATTTGTGAAATTTTTTAGAAAACTTTTAAAAATATGACTTAATAAAACACTCTTATTTTTCGAGTTCTATGAGGGAAATGACCACTGTGGCCAAACCTTTCTTTCTCAGCGAATCAAACCTAGTGGGAAATGAAGACAACAAATCATACTAAAAAACTGCATTTATAATATATCTGAAGTGTATTTGTGAAATTTTTTTAGAAAGCTTTTAAAAATATGACTTAGTAAAACACTCTTATTTTTTGAGTTCTATGAGGAAAATGACCACTGTGGCCAAACCCTGCTTCCCCAGCAAATCAAACCTAATGAAAAATGAAGACAACAAATCATGCTAAAAAACTGCATTTACAGTATATCTGAATTGTATTTGTGACATTTTTGAGAAAACTTTTAAAAACATGACTTAGTAAAACACTCTTATTTTTCGAGTTCTATGAGGCAAATGACCACTGTGGCCAAACCCTGCTTCCCCAGCAAATCAAACCTAGTGGAAAGTGAAGACAACAAGTTATGCTATAAAACTGCATTTACAGTATATCAAAATTGTATTTGTGAAATTTTTTAGAAAACTTTTAAAAATATGACTTAGTAAAACACTCTTATTTTTCGAGTTCTATGAGGGAAATGACCACTGTGGCCAAACCTTTCTTTCTCAGCGAATTAAACCTAAAAGGAAATGAAGACAAGAAATCATACTAAAAAACTGCATTTACAGTATATCTGAATTGTATTTGTGAAATTTTTTAGAAAACTTTTAAAGATATGACTTAGTAAAACACTCTTATTTTTCGAGTTCTATGAGGGAAAGGACCACTGTGGCCAAACCTTTCTTTCTCAGCGAATCAAACCTAGTGGAAAATGAAGACAACAAATCATACTAAAAAACTGCATTTACAATATATCTAAAGTGTATTTGTGAAATTTTTTTAGAAAGCTTTTAAAAATATGACTTAGTAAAACACTCTTATTTTTTGAGTTCTATGAGGAAAATGACCACTGTGGCCAAACCCTTCTTCCCCAGCAAATCAAACCTAGTGAAAAATGAAGACAACAAATCATGCTAAAAAACTGCATTTACAGTATATCTGAATTGTATTTGTGAAATTTTTTAGAAAACTTTTAAAAATATGACTTAGTAAAACACTCTTATTTTTCGAGTTCTATGAGGGAAATGACCACTGTGGCCAAACCCTTTTTTCTCAGCAAATCAAGCCTACAGGGAAATGAAGAAAACAAATTATACTAAAAAACTGCATTTACAGTATATCTGAATTGTATTTGTGAAATTTTTTAGAAAACTTTTAAAAATATGACTTAGTAAAACACTCTTATTTTTCGAGTTCTATGAGGGAAATGACCACTGTGGCCAAACCTTTCTTTTTCAGCGAATTAAGCCTAGTAGAAAATGAAGACAGGAAATCATACTAAAAAACTGCATTTATAATATATCTAAAGTGTATTTGTGAAATTTTTTAGAAAACTTTTAAAAATATGACTTAGTAAAACACTCTTATTTTTTGAGTTCTATGAGGAAAATGACCACTTTGGCCAAACCCTGCTTTCCCAGCAAATCAAACCTAGTGGAAAATGAAGACAACAAATCATGCTAAAAAACTGCATTTACAATATATCTGAATTGTATTTGTGAAATTTTTTAGAAAACTTTTAAAAATATGACTTAGTAAAACACTCTTATTTTTCGAGTTCTATGAGGGAAATGACCACTGTGGCCAAACCCTTTTTTCTCATCAAATCAAACTTAAAGGGAAATAAAGACAACAAATCATGCTAAAAAAATGCATTTACAGTATATCTGAATTGTATTTGTGAAATTTTTTAGAAAACTTTTAAAAATATGACTTAGTAAAACACTCTTATTTTTCGAGTTCTATGAGGGAAATGACCACTGTGGCCAAACCTTTCTTTCTCAGCGAATCAAACGTAATGAAAAATAAAGACAACATATCGTACTAAAAAACTGCATTTACAGTATATCTGAATTGTATTTGTGAAATTTTTTAGAAAACTTTTAAAAATATGACTTAGTTAAACACTCTTATTTTTCGAGTTCTATGAGGCAAATGACCACTGTGGCCAAATCCTGCTTTCCCAGCAAATCAAACCTAGTGAAAAGTGAAAACAACAAATTATGCTATAAAACTGCATTTACACTATATCTAAATTGTATTTGTGAAATTTTTAGAAAACTTTTAAAAATATGACTTAGTAAAACACTCTTATTTTTCGAGTTCTATGAGGGAAATGATAACTGTGGCCAAACCCTTTTTTCTCAGCAAATCAAACCTAGTGGGAAATGAAGACAACAAATCATACTAAAAAACTGCATTTACAGTATATCTGAATTGTATTTGTGAAATTTTTTAGAAAACTTTTAAAAATATGACTTAGTAAAACACTCTTATTTTTCGAGTTCTATGAGGGAAATGACCACTGTGGCCAAACCCTTTTTTCTCAGCAAATCAAACCTAGTGGGAAATGAAGACAACAAACCATACTAAAAAACTGCATTTACAGTATATCTGAATTGTATTTGTGAAATTTTTTAGAAAACTTTTAAAAATATGACTTAATAAAACACTCTTATTTTTCGAGTTCTATGAGGGAAATGACCACTGTGGCCAAACCTTTCTTTCTAAGCGAATCAAACATAGTGGGAAATGAAGACAACAAATCATACTAAAAAACTGCATTTATAATATATCTGAAGTGTATTTGTGAAATTTTTTTAGAAAGCTTTTAAAAATATGACTTAGTAAAACACTCTTATTTTTTGAGTTCTATGAGGAAAATGACCACTGTGGCCAAACCCTGCTTCCCCATCAAATCAAACCTAATGAAAAATGAAGACAACAAATCATGCTAAAAAACTGCATTTACAGTATATCTGAATTGTATTTGTGACATTTTTGAGAAAACTTTTAAAAACATGACTTAGTAAAACACTCTTATTTTTCGAGTTCTATGAGGCAAATGACCACTGTGGCCAAACCCTGCTTCCCCAGCAAATCAAACCTAGTGGAAAGTGAAGACAACAAGTTATGCTATAAAACTGCATTTACAGTATATCTAAATTGTATTTGTGAAATTTTTTAGAAAACTTTTAAAAATATGACTTAGTAAAACACTCTTATTTTTCGAGTTCTATGAGGGAAATGACCACTGTGGCCAAACCTTTCTTTCTCAGCGAATTAAACCTAGAAGGAAATGAAGACAAAAATCATACTAAAAAACCGCATTTGCAGTATATCTGAATTGTATTTGTGAAATTTTTTAGAAAACTTTTAAAGATATGACTTAGTAAAACACTCTTATTTTTCGAGTTCTATGAGGGAAAGGACCACTGTGGCCAAACCTTTCTTTCTCAGCGAATCAAACCTAGTGGAAAATGAAGACAACAAATCATATTAAAAAACTGCATTTATAATATATCTGAAGTGTATTTGTGAAATTTTTTTAGAAAGCTTTTAAAAATATGACTTAGTAAAACACTCTTATTTTTTGAGTTCTATGAGGAAAATGACCACTGTGGCCAAACCCTGCTTCCTCAGCAAATCAAACCTAGTGAAAAATGAAGACAACAAATCATGCTAAAAAACTGCATTTACAGTATATCTGAATTGTATTTGTGAAATTTTTTAGAAAACTTTTAAAAATATGACTTAGTAAAACACTCTTATTTTTCGAGTTCTATGAGGGAAATGACCACTGTGGCCAAACCCTTTTTTCTCAGCAAATCAAACCTAAAGGGAAATAAAGACAACAAATCATGCTAAAAAAATGCATTTACAGTATATCTGAATTGTATTTGTGAAATTTTTTAGAAAACTTTTAAAAATATGACTTAGTAAAACACTCTTATTTTTCGAGTTCTATGAGGGAAATGACCACTGTGGCCAAACCTTTCTTTCTCAGCGAATCAAACCTAGTGAAAAATGAAAACAACATATCGTACTAAAAAACTGCATTTACACTATATCTAAATTGTATTTGTGAAATTTTTAGAAAACTTTTAAAAATATGACTTAGTAAAACACTCTTATTTTTCGAGTTCTATGAGGGAAATGATAACTGTGGCCAAACCCTTTTTTCTCAGCAAATCAAACCTAGTGGGAAATGAAGACAACAAATCATACTAAAAAACTGCATTTATAATATATCTGAAGTGTATTTGTGAAATTTTTTTAGAAAGCTTTTAAAAATATGACTTAGTAAAACACTCTTATTTTTTGAGTTCTATGAGGAAAATGACCACTGTGGCCAAACCCTGCTTCCTCAGCAAATCAAACCTAGTGAAAAATGAAGACAACAAATCATGCTAAAAAACTGCATTTACAGTATATCTGAATTGTATTTGTGAAATTTTTTAGAAAACTTTTAAAAATATGACTTAGTAAAACACTCTTATTTTTCGAGTTCTATGAGGGAAATGACCACTGTGGCCAAACCCTTTTTTCTCAGCAAATCAAACCTAGTGGGAAATGAAGACAACAAACCATACTAAAAAACTGCATTTACAGTATATCTGAATTGTATTTGTGAAATTTTTTAGAAAACTTTTAAAAATATGACTTAATAAAACACTCTTATTTTTCGAGTTCTATGAGGGAAATGACCACTGTGGCCAAACCTTTCTTTCTAAGCGAATCAACCATAGTGGGAAATGAAGACAACAAATCATACTAAGAAACTGCATTTATAATATATCTGAAGTGTATTTGTGAAATTTTTTTAGAAAGCTTTTAAAAATATGACTTAGTAAAACACTCTTATTTTTTGAGTTCTATGAGGAAAATGACCACTGTGGCCAAACCCTGCTTCCCCATCAAATCAAACCTAATGAAAAACGAAGACAACAAATCATGCTAAAAAACTGCATTTACAGTATATCTGAATTGTATTTGTGACATTTTTGAGAATACTTTTAAAAACATGACTTAGTAAAACACTCTTATTTTTCGAGATCTATGAGGCAAATGACCACTGTGGCCAAACCCTGCTTCCCCAGCAAATCAAACCTAGTGGAAAGTGAAGACAACAAGTTATGCTATAAAACTGCATTTACAGTATATCTAAATTGTATTTGTGAAATTTTTTAGAAAACTTTTAAAAATATGACTTAGTAAAACACTCTTATTTTTCGAGTTCTATGAGGGAAATGACCACTGTGGCCAAACCCTTTTTTCTCAGCAAATCAAACCTAGTGGGAAATGAAGACAACAAATTATACTAAAAAACTGCATTTACAATATATCTGAATTGTATTTGTGAAATTTTTTAGAAAACTTTTAAAAATATGACTTAGTAAAACACTCTTATTTTTCGAGTTCTATGAGGGAAATGACCACTGTGGCCAAACCTTTCTTTCTCAGCGAATTAAACCTAAAAGGAAATGAAGACAAGAAATCATACTAAAAAACTGCATTTACAGTATATCTGAATTGTATTTGTGAAATTTTTTAGAAAACTTTTAAAAATATGACTTAGTAAAACACTCTTATTTTTCGAGTTCTATGAGGGAAATGACCACTGTGGCCAAACCCTTTTTTCTCAGCAAATCAAACCTAGTGGGAAATGAAGACAACAAACCATACTAAAAAACTGCATTTACAGTATATCTGAATTGTATTTGTGAAATTTTTTAGAAAACTTTTAAAAATATGACTTAATAAAACACTCTTATTTTTCGAGTTCTATGAGGGAAATGACCACTGTGGCCAAACCTTTCTTTCTCAGCGAATCAAACCTAGTGGGAAATGAAGACAACAAATCATACTAAAAAACTGCATTTATAATATATCTGAAGTGTATTTGTGAAATTTTTTTAGAAAGCTTTTAAAAATATGACTTAGTAAAACACTCTTATTTTTTGAGTTCTATGAGGAAAATGACCACTGTGGCCAAACCCTGCTTCCCCAGCAAATCAAACCTAGTGGAAAGTGAAGACAACAAGTTATGCTATAAAACTGCATTTACAGTATATCTAAATTGTATTTGTGAAATTTTTTAGAAAACTTTTAAAAATATGACTTAGTAAAACACTCTTATTTTTCGAGTTCTATGAGAGAAATGACCACTGTGGCCAAACCTTTCTTTCTCAGCGAATTAAACCTAAAAGGAAATAAAGAAAAGAAATCATACTAAAAAACTGCATTTACAGTATATCTGAATTGTATTTGTGAAATTTTTTAGAAAACTTTTAAAGATATGACTTAGTAAAACACTCTTATTTTTCGAGTTCTATGAGGGAAATGACCACTGTGGCCAAACCTTTCTCTCTCAGCAAACCGAACCTAGTGAAAAATGAAGACAACAAATCATGCTAAAAAACTGCATTTACAGTATATCTGAATTGTATTTGTGAAATTTTTTAGAAAACTTTTAAAAATATGACATAGTAAAACACTCTTATTTTTCGAGTTCTATGAGGGAAATGACCATTGTGGCCAAACCCTTTTTTCTCAGCAAATCAAGCCTTAAAGGAAATGAAGAAAACAAATCATACTAAAAAACTGCATTTACAGTATATCTGAATTGTATTTGTGAAATTTTTTAGAAAACTTTTAAAAATATGACTTAGTAAAACACTCTTATTTTTCGAGTTCTATGAGGGAAATGACCACTGTGGCCAAACCTTTCTTTTTCAGCGAATTAAACCTAGTAGAAAATGAAGACAAGAAATTATACTAAAAAACTGCATTTATAATAAACCTGAAGTGTATTTGTGAAATTTTTTAGAAAACTTTTAAAAATATGACTTAGTAAAACACTCTTATTTTTTGAGTTCTATGAGGAAAATGACCACTCTGGCCAAACCCTGCTTTCCCAGCAAATCAAACCTAGTGGAAAATGAAGACAACAAATTATGCTAAAAAACTGCATTTACAGTATATCTGAATTGTATTTGTGAAATTTTTTAGAAAACTTTTAAGAATATGACTTAGTAAAACACTCTTATTTTTCGATTTCTATGAGGGAAATGACCACTGTGGCCAAACCCTTTTTTCTCAAATCAAATCTAAAGGGAAATAAAGACAACAAATCATGCTAAAAAAATGCATTTACATTATATGTGAATTGTATTTGTGAAATTTTTTAGAAAACTTTTAAAGATATGACTTAGTAAAACACTCTTATTTTTCGAGTTCTATGAGGGAAAGGACCACTGTGGCCAAACCTTTCTTTCTCAGCGAATCAAACCTAGTGAAAAATAAAGACAACATATCGTACTAAAAAACTGCATTTATAATATATCTGAAGTGTATTTGTGAAATTTTTTTAGAAAGCTTTTAAAAATATGACTTAGTAAAACACTCTTATTTTTTGAGTTCTATGAGGAAAATGACCACTGTGGCCAAACCCTGCTTCCCCAGCAAATCAAACCTAGTGAAAAATGAAGACAACAAATCATGCTAAAAAACTGCATTTACAGTATATCTGAATTGTATTTGTGAAATTTTTTAGAAAACTTTTAAAAATATGACTTAGTAAAACACTCTTATTTTTCGAGTTCTATGAGGGAAATGACCACTGTGGCCAAACCCTTTTTTCTCAGCAAATCAAGCCAAAAGGGAAATGAAGAAAACAAATCATACTAAAAAACTGCATTTACAGTATATCTGAATTGTATTTGTGAAATTTTTTAGAAAACTTTTAAAGATATGACTTAGTAAAACACTCTTATTTTTCGAGTTCTATGAGGGAAAGGACCACTGTGGCCAAACCTTTCTTTCTCAGCGAATCAAACCTAGTGAAAAATGAAGACAACATATTGTACTAAAAAACTGCATTTATAATATATCTGAAGTGTATTTGTGAAATTTTTTAGAAAACTTTTAAAAATATGACTTAGTTAAACACTCTTATTTTTTTAGTTCTATGAGGAAAATGACCACTGTGGCCAAACCCTGCTTTCCCAGCAAATCAAACCTAGTGAAAAGTGAAGACAACAAATCATGCTAAAAAACTGCATTTACAGTATATCTGAATTGTATTTGTGAAATTTTTTAGAAAACTTTTAAAAATATGACTTAGTAAAACACTCTTATTTTTCGAGTTCTATGAGGGAAATGACCACTGTGGCCAAACCCTTTTTTCTCAAATCAAATCTAAAGGGAAATAAAGAAAACAAATCATGCTAAAAAAATGCATTTACAGTATATCTGAATTGTATTTGTGAAATTTTTGAGAAAACTTTTAAAAATATGACTTAGTAAAACACTCTTATTTTTCGAGTTCTATGAGGGAAATGACCACTGTGGCCAAACCTTTCTTTCTCAGCGAATCAAACCTAGTGAAAAATGAAGACAACATATCGCACTAAAAAACTGCATTTATAATATATCTGAAGTGTGTTTGTGAAATTTTTTAGAAAACTTTTAAAAATATGACTTAGTTAAACACTCTTATTTTTTTAGTTCTATGAGGAAAATGACCACTGTGGCCAAACCCTGCTTTCCCAGCAAATCAAACCTAGTGAAAAGTGAAGACAACAAATCATGCTAAAAAACTGCATTTACATTATATGTGAATTGTATTTGTGAAATTTTTTAGAAAACTTTTAAAAATATGACTTAGTAAAACACTCTTATTTTTCGAGTTCTATGAGGGAAATGACCACTGTGGCCAAACCTTTCTTCCTCAGCGAATCAAGCCAAGTGGAAAAAGAAGACAGCATATCATACTAAAAAACTGCATTTACAATATATCTGAAGTGTATTTGTGAAATTTTTTAGAAAACTTTTAAAAACATGACTTAGTAAAACACTCTTATTTTTCGAGTTCTATGAGACAAATGACCACTGTGGCCAAACCCTGCTTCCCCAGCAAATCAAACCTAGTGGAAAGTGAAGACAACAAGTTATGCTATAAAACTGCATTTACAGTATATCTAAATTGTATTTGTGAAATTTTTTAGAAAACTGTTAAAAATATGACTTAGTAAAACACTCTTATTTTTCGAGTTCTATGAGGGAAAGGACCACTGTGGCCAAACCTTTCTTTCTCAGCGAATTAAACCTAGAAGGAAATGAAGACAAGAAATCATACTAAAAAACTGCATTTACAGTATATCTGAATTGTATTTGTGAAATTTTTTAGAAAACTTTTAAAGATATGACTTAGTAAAACACTCTTATTTTTCGAGTTCTATGAGGGAAAGGACCACTGTGGCCAAACCCTTTTTTCTCAGCAAATCAAGCCTAAAGGGAAATGAAGAAAACAAATCATACTAAAAAACTGCATTTACAGTATATCTGAATTGTATTTGTGAAATTTTTTAGAAAACTTTTAAAGATATGACTTAGTAAAACACTCTTATTTTTCGAGTTCTATGAGGGAAAGGACCACTGTGGCCAAACCTTTCTTTCTCAGCGAATCAAACCTAGTGAAAAATGAAGACAACATATCGTACTAAAAAACTGCATTTATAATATATCTGAAGTGTATTTGTGAAATTTTTTAGAAAACTTTTAAAAATATGACTTAGTTAAACACTCTTATTTTTTTAGTTCTATGAGGAAAATGACCACTGTGGCCAAACCCTGCTTTCCCAGCAAATCAAGCCTAGTGAAAAGTGAAGACAACAAATCATGCTAAAAAACTGCATTTACAGTATATCTGAATTGTATTTGTGAAATTTTTTAGAAAACTTTTAAAAATATGACTTAGTAAAACACTCTTATTTTTTGAGTTCTATGAGGGAAATGACCACTGTGGCCAAACCCTTTTTTCTCAGCAAATCAAGCCTAAAGGGAAAGGAAGAAAACAAATCATACTAAAAAACTGCATTTACAGTATATCTGAATTGTATTTGTGAAATTTTTTAGAAAACTTTTAAAAATATGACTTAGTAAAACACTCTTATTTTTCGAGTTCTATGAGGGAAATGACCACTGTGGCCAAACCCTTTTTTCTCAGCAAATCAAGCCTAAAGGGAAATGAAGAAAACAAATCATACTAAAAAACTGCATTTACAGTATATCTGAATTGTATTTGTGAAATTTTTTAGAAAACTTTTAAAAATATGACTTAGTAAAACACTCTTATTTTTCGAGTTCTATGAGGGAAATGACCACTGTGGCCAAACCTTTCTTTCTCAGCGAATTAAACCTAGAAGGAAATGAAGACAAGAAATCATACTAAAAAACTGCATTTATAATATACCTGAAGTGTATTTGTGAAATTTTTTAGAAAACTTTTAAAAATATGACTTAGTAAAACACTCTTATTTTTTGAGTTCTATGAGGAAAATGACCACTCTGGCCAAACCCTGCTTTCCCAGCAAATCAAGCCTAATGGAAAATGAAGACAACAAATCATGCTAAAAAACTGCATTTACAGTATATCTGAATTGTATTTGTGAAATTTTTTAGAAAACTTTTAAAAATATGACATAGTAAAACACTCTTATTTTTCGAGTTCTATGAGGGAAATGACCATTGTGGCCAAACCCTTTTTTCTCAGCAAATCAAGCCTTAAAGGAAATGAAGAAAACAAATCATACTAAAAAACTGCATTTACAGTATATCTGAATTGTATTTGTGAAATTTTTTAGAAAACTTTTAAAAATATGACTTAGTAAAACACTCTTATTTTTCGAGTTCTATGAGGGAAATGACCACTGTGGCCAAACCTTTCTTTTTCAGCGAATTAAACCTAGTAGAAAATGAAGACAAGAAATTATACTAAAAAACTGCATTTATAATAAACCTGAAGTGTATTTGTGAAATTTTTTAGAAAACTTTTAAAAATATGACTTAGTAAAACACTCTTATTTTTTGAGTTCTATGAGGAAAATGACCACTCTGGCCAAACCCTGCTTTCCCAGCAAATCAAACCTAGTGGAAAATGAAGACAACAAATTATGCTAAAAAACTGCATTTACAGTATATCTGAATTGTATTTGTGAAATTTTTTAGAAAACTTTTAAGAATATGACTTAGTAAAACACTCTTATTTTTCGATTTCTATGAGGGAAATGACCACTGTGGCCAAACCCTTTTTTCTCAAATCAAATCTAAAGGGAAATAAAGACAACAAATCATGCTAAAAAAATGCATTTACATTATATGTGAATTGTATTTGTGAAATTTTTTAGAAAACTTTTAAAGATATGACTTAGTAAAACACTCTTATTTTTCGAGTTCTATGAGGGAAAGGACCACTGTGGCCAAACCTTTCTTTCTCAGCGAATCAAACCTAGTGAAAAATAAAGACAACATATCGTACTAAAAAACTGCATTTATAATATATCTGAAGTGTATTTGTGAAATTTTTTTAGAAAGCTTTTAAAAATATGACTTAGTAAAACACTCTTATTTTTTGAGTTCTATGAGGAAAATGACCACTGTGGCCAAACCCTGCTTCCCCAGCAAATCAAACCTAGTGAAAAATGAAGACAACAAATCATGCTAAAAAACTGCATTTACAGTATATCTGAATTGTATTTGTGAAATTTTTTAGAAAACTTTTAAAAATATGACTTAGTAAAACACTCTTATTTTTCGAGTTCTATGAGGGAAATGACCACTGTGGCCAAACCCTTTTTTCTCAGCAAATCAAGCCAAAAGGGAAATGAAGAAAACAAATCATACTAAAAAACTGCATTTACAGTATATCTGAATTGTATTTGTGAAATTTTTTAGAAAACTTTTAAAGATATGACTTAGTAAAACACTCTTATTTTTCGAGTTCTATGAGGGAAAGGACCACTGTGGCCAAACCTTTCTTTCTCAGCGAATCAAACCTAGTGAAAAATGAAGACAACATATTGTACTAAAAAACTGCATTTATAATATATCTGAAGTGTATTTGTGAAATTTTTTAGAAAACTTTTAAAAATATGACTTAGTTAAACACTCTTATTTTTTTAGTTCTATGAGGAAAATGACCACTGTGGCCAAACCCTGCTTTCCCAGCAAATCAAACCTAGTGAAAAGTGAAGACAACAAATCATGCTAAAAAACTGCATTTACAGTATATCTGAATTGTATTTGTGAAATTTTTTAGAAAACTTTTAAAAATATGACTTAGTAAAACACTCTTATTTTTCGAGTTCTATGAGGGAAATGACCACTGTGGCCAAACCCTTTTTTCTCAAATCAAATCTAAAGGGAAATAAAGAAAACAAATCATGCTAAAAAAATGCATTTACAGTATATCTGAATTGTATTTGTGAAATTTTTGAGAAAACTTTTAAAAATATGACTTAGTAAAACACTCTTATTTTTCGAGTTCTATGAGGGAAATGACCACTGTGGCCAAACCTTTCTTTCTCAGCGAATCAAACCTAGTGAAAAATGAAGACAACATATCGCACTAAAAAACTGCATTTATAATATATCTGAAGTGTGTTTGTGAAATTTTTTAGAAAACTTTTAAAAATATGACTTAGTTAAACACTCTTATTTTTTTAGTTCTATGAGGAAAATGACCACTGTGGCCAAACCCTGCTTTCCCAGCAAATCAAACCTAGTGAAAAGTGAAGACAACAAATCATGCTAAAAAACTGCATTTACATTATATGTGAATTGTATTTGTGAAATTTTTTAGAAAACTTTTAAAAATATGACTTAGTAAAACACTCTTATTTTTCGAGTTCTATGAGGGAAATGACCACTGTGGCCAAACCTTTCTTCCTCAGCGAATTAAGCCAAGTGGAAAAAGAAGACAGCATATCATACTAAAAAACTGCATTTACAATATATCTGAAGTGTATTTGTGAAATTTTTTAGAAAACTTTTAAAAACATGACTTAGTAAAACACTCTTATTTTTCGAGTTCTATGAGACAAATGACCACTGTGGCCAAACCCTGCTTCCCCAGCAAATCAAACCTAGTGGAAAGTGAAGACAACAAGTTATGCTATAAAACTGCATTTACAGTATATCTAAATTGTATTTGTGAAATTTTTTAGAAAACTGTTAAAAATATGACTTAGTAAAACACTCTTATTTTTCGAGTTCTATGAGGGAAAGGACCACTGTGGCCAAACCTTTCTTTCTCAGCGAATTAAACCTAGAAGGAAATGAAGACAAGAAATCATACTAAAAAACTGCATTTACAGTATATCTGAATTGTATTTGTGAAATTTTTTAGAAAACTTTTAAAGATATGACTTAGTAAAACACTCTTATTTTTCGAGTTCTATGAGGGAAAGGACCACTGTGGCCAAACCCTTTTTTCTCAGCAAATCAAGCCTAAAGGGAAATGAAGAAAACAAATCATACTAAAAAACTGCATTTACAGTATATCTGAATTGTATTTGTGAAATTTTTTAGAAAACTTTTAAAGATATGACTTAGTAAAACACTCTTATTTTTCGAGTTCTATGAGGGAAAGGACCACTGTGGCCAAACCTTTCTTTCTCAGCGAATCAAACCTAGTGAAAAATGAAGACAACATATCGTACTAAAAAACTGCATTTATAATATATCTGAAGTGTATTTGTGAAATTTTTTAGAAAACTTTTAAAAATATGACTTAGTTAAACACTCTTATTTTTTTAGTTCTATGAGGAAAATGACCACTGTGGCCAAACCCTGCTTTCCCAGCAAATCAAGCCTAGTGAAAAGTGAAGACAACAAATCATGCTAAAAAACTGCATTTACAGTATATCTGAATTGTATTTGTGAAATTTTTTAGAAAACTTTTAAAAATATGACTTAGTAAAACACTCTTATTTTTTGAGTTCTATGAGGGAAATGACCACTGTGGCCAAACCCTTTTTTCTCAGCAAATCAAGCCTAAAGGGAAAGGAAGAAAACAAATCATACTAAAAAACTGCATTTACAGTATATCTGAATTGTATTTGTGAAATTTTTTAGAAAACTTTTAAAAATATGACTTAGTAAAACACTCTTATTTTTCGAGTTCTATGAGGGAAATGACCACTGTGGCCAAACCCTTTTTTCTCAGCAAATCAAGCCTAAAGGGAAATGAAGAAAACAAATCATACTAAAAAACTGCATTTACAGTATATCTGAATTGTATTTGTGAAATTTTTTAGAAAACTTTTAAAAATATGACTTAGTAAAACACTCTTATTTTTCGAGTTCTATGAGGGAAATGACCACTGTGGCCAAACCTTTCTTTCTCAGCGAATTAAACCTAGAAGGAAATGAAGACAAGAAATCATACTAAAAAACTGCATTTATAATATACCTGAAGTGTATTTGTGAAATTTTTTAGAAAACTTTTAAAAATATGACTTAGTAAAACACTCTTATTTTTTGAGTTCTATGAGGAAAATGACCACTCTGGCCAAACCCTGCTTTCCCAGCAAATCAAGCCTAATGGAAAATGAAGACAACAAATCATGCTAAAAAACTGCATTTACAGTATATCTGAATTGTATTTGTGAAATTTTTTAGAAAACTTTTAAAAATATGACTTAGTAAAACACTCTTATTTTTCGATTTCTATGAGGGAAATGACCACTGTGGCCAAACCTTTCTTTCTCAGCGAATTAAACCTAGAAGGAAATGAAGACAAGAAATCATACTAAAAAACTGCATTTATAATATACCTGAAGTGTATTTGTGAAATTTTTTAGAAAACTTTTAAAAATATGACTTAGTAAAACACTCTTATTTTTTGAGTTCTATGAGGAAAATGACCACTCTGGCCAAACCCTGCTTTCCCAGCAAATCAAACCTAGTGAAAAGTGAAGACAACAAATCATGCTAAAAAACTGCATTTACGGTATATCTGAATTGTATTTGTGAAATTTTTTAGAAAACTTTTAAAAATATGACTTAGTAAAACACTCTTATTTTTCGAGTTCTATGAGGGAAATGACCACTGTGGCCAAACCCTTTTTTCTCAGCAAATCAAGCCTAAAGGGAAATGAAGAAAACAAATCATACTAAAAAACTGCATTTACAGTATATCTGAATTGTATTTGTGAAATTTTTTAGAAAACTTTTAAAGATATGACTTAGTAAAACACTCTTATTTTTCGAGTTCTATGAGGGAAAGGACCACTGTGGCCAAACCTTTCTTTCTCAGCGAATCAAACCTAGTGAAAAATGAAGACAACATATCGTACTAAAAACTGCATTTATAATATATCTGAAGTGTATTTGTGAAATTTTTTAGAAAACTTTTAAAAATATGACTTAGTTAAACACTCTTATTTTTTTAGTTCTATGAGGAAAATGACCACTGTGGCCAAACCCTGCTTTCCCAGCAAATCAAACCTAGTGAAAAGTGAAGACAACAAATCATGCTAAAAAACTGCATTTACAGTATATCTGAATTGTATTTGTGAAATTTTTTAGAAAACTTTTAAAAATATGACTTAGTAAAACACTCTTATTTTTCGAGTTCTATGAGGGAAATGACCACTGTGGCCAAACCCTTTTTTCTCAGCAAATCAAGCCTAAAGGGAAAGGAAGAAAACAAATCATACTAAAAAACTGCATTTACAGTATATCTGAATTGTATTTGTGAAATTTTTTAGAAAACTTTTAAAAATATGACTTAGTAAAACACTCTTATTTTTCGAGTTCTATGAGGGAAATGACCACTGTGGCCAAACCCTTTTTTCTCAGCAAATCAAGCCTAAAGGGAAATGAAGAAAACAAATCATACTAAAAAACTGCATTTACAGTATATCTGAATTGTATTTGTGAAATTTTTTAGAAAACTTTTAAAAATATGACTTAGTAAAACACTCTTATTTTTTGAGTTCTATGAGGAAAATGACCACTCTGGCCAAACCCTGCTTTCCCAGCAAATCAAACCTAATGGAAAATGAAGACAACAAATCATGCTAAAAAACTGCATTTACAGTATATCTGAATTGTATTTGTGAAATTTTTTAGAAAACTTTTAAAAATATGACTTAGTAAAACACTCTTATTTTTCGATTTCTATGAGGGAAATGACCACTGTGGCCAAACCCTTTTTTCTCAAATCAAATCTAAAGGGAAATAAAGACAACAAATCATGCTAAAAAAATGCATTTACAGTATATCTGAATTGTATTTGTGAAATTTTTTAGAAAACTTTTAAAAATATGACTTAGTAAAACACTCTTATTTTTCGAGTTCTATGAGGGAAATGACCACTGTGGCCAAACCTTTCTTTCTCAGCAAATCAAACCTAGTGAAAAATGAAGACAACATATCGTACTAAAAAACTGCATTTATAATATATCTGAAGTGTATTTGTGAAATTTTTAGAAAACTTTTAAAAATATGACTTAGTTAAACACTCTTATTTTTTTAGTTCTATGAGGAAAATGACCACTGTGGCCAAACCCTGCTTTCCCAGCAAATCAAACCTAGGGAAAAGTGAAGACAACAAATCATGCTAAAAAACTGCATTTACAGTATATGTGAATTGTATTTGTGAAATTTTTTAGAAAACTTTTAAAAATATGACTTAGTAAAACACTCTTATTTTTCGAGTTCTATGAGGGAAATGACCACTGTGGCCAAACCTTTCTTTCTCAGCGAATTAAACCTAGAGGGAAATGAAGAAAACAAATCATACTAAAAAACTGCATTTACAGTATATCTGAATTGTATTTGTGAAATTTTTTAGAAAACTTTTAAAAATATGACTTAGTAAAACACTCTTATTTTTCGAGTTCTATGAGGGAAATGACCACTGTGGCCAAACCTTTCTTTCTCAGCGAATTAAACCTAGAAGAAAATGAAGACAAGAAATCATACTAAAAAACTGCATTTATAATATACCTGAAGTGTATTTGTGAAATTTTTTAGAAAACTTTTAAAAATATGACTTAGTAAAACACTCTTATTTTTTGAGTTCTATGAGGAAAATGACCACTCTGGCCAAACCCTGCTTTCCCAGCAAATCAAACCTAGTGGAAAATGAAGACAACAAATCATGCTAAAAAACTGCATTTACAGTATATCTGAATTGTATTTGTGAAATTTTTTAGAAAACTTTTAAAAATATGACTTAGTAAAACACTCTTATTTTTCGATTTCTATGAGGGAAATGACCACTTTGGCCAAACCCTTTTTTCTCAAATCAAATCTAAAGGGAAATAAAGACAACAAATCATGCTAAAAAAATGCATTTACAGTATATCTGAATTGTATTTGTGAAATTTTTTAGAAAACTTTTAAAAATATGACTTAGTAAAACACTCTTATTTTTCGAGTTCTATGAGGGAAATGACCACTGTGGCCAAACCTTTCTTTCTCAGCGAATCAAACCTAGTGAAAAATGAAGACAACATATCGTTCTAAAAAACTGCATTTATAATATATCTGAAGTGTATTTGTGAAATTTGTTAGAAAACTTTTAAAAATATGACTTAGTTAAACACTCTTATTTTTTTAGTTCTATGAGGAAAATGACCACTGTGGCCAAACCCTGCTTCCCCAGCAAATCAAACCTAGTGAAAAGTGAAGACAACAAATTATGCTATAAAACTGCATTTACACTATATCTAAATTGTATTTGTGAAATTTTTAGAAAACTTTTAAAAATATGACTTAGTTAAACACTCTTATTTTTTTAGTTCTATGAGGGAAATGACCACTGTGGCCAAACCTTTCTTTTTCAGCGAATCAAGCCTAGTGGAAAAAGAAGACAACAAATCATACTAAAAAACTGCATTTACAGTATATCTGAATTGTATTTGTGAAATTTTTTAGAAAACTTTTAAAAATATGACTTAGTAAAACACTCTTATTTTTCGAGTTCTATGAGGCAAATGACCACTGTGGCCAAATCCTGCTTTCCCAGCAAATCAAACCTAGTGAAAAGTGAAGACAACAAATTATGCTATAAAACTGCATTTACACTATATCTAAATTGTATTTGTGAAATTTTTAGAAAACTTTTAAAAATATGACTTAGTTAAACACTCTTATTTTTTTAGTTCTATGAGGCAAATGACCACTGTGGCCAAATCCTGCTTTCCCAGCAAATCAAACCTAGAGAAAAGTGAAGACAACAAATTATGCTATAAAACTGCATTTACAATATATCTAAATTGTATTTGTGAAATTTTTAGAAAACTTTTAAAAATATGACTTAGTAAAACACTCTTATTTTTCGAGTTCTATGAGGGAAATGATAACTGTGGCCAAACCCTGCTTCCCAAGCAAATCAAACCTTGTGAAAAGTGAAGACAACAAATCATGCTAAAAAACTGCATTTACAGTATATGTGAATTGTATTTGTGAAATTTTTTAGAAAACTTTTAAAAATATGACTTAGTAAAACACTCTTATTTTTCGAGTTCTATGAGGGAAATGACCACTGTGGCCAAACCTTTCTTTCTCAGCGAATTAAGCCTAGTGAAAAAAGAAGACAATAAATCATGCTAAAAAACTGCATTTACAGTATATCTGAATTGTATTTGTGAAATTTTTTAGAAAACTTTTAAAAATATGACTTAGTAAAACACTCTTATTTTTCGAAATCTATGAGGCAAATGACCACTGTGGCCAAATCCTGCTTTCCCAGCAAATCAAACCTAGTGAAAAGTGAAGACAACAAATTATGCTATAAAACTGCATTTACACTATATCTAAATTGTATTTGTGAAATTTTTAGAAAACTTTTAAAAATATGACTTAGTAAAACACTCTTATTTTTCGAGTTCTATGAGGGAAATGATAACTGTGGCCAAACCCTTTTTTCTCAGCAAATCAAACCTAGTGGGAAATAAAGACAACAAATCATACTAAAAAACTGCATTTACAGTATATCTGAATTGTATTTGTGAAATTTTTTAGAAAACTTTTAAAAATATGACTTAGTAAAACACTCTTATTTTTCGAGTTCTATGAGGGAAATGACCACTGTGGCCAAACCTTTCTTTTTCAGCGAATCAAACCTAGTGGAAAATGAAGACAACAAATTATACTAAAAAACTGCATTTACAGTATATCTGAATTGTATATGTGACATTTTTGAGAAAACTTTTAAAAATATGACTTAGTAAAACACTCTTATTTTTCGAGTTCTATGAGGGAAATGACCACTGTGGCCAAACCCTTTTTTCTCAGCAAATCAAACCTAAAGGGAAATGAAGACAACAAATCATACTAAAAAACTGCATTTACAGTATATCTGAATTGTATTTGTGAAATTTTTTAGAAAACTTTTAAAAATATGACTTAGTAAAACACTCTTATTTTTCGAGTTCTATGAGGGAAATGACCACTGTGGCCAAACCTTTCTTTCTCAGCGAATCAAGCCTAGTGAAAAAAGAAGACAACAAATCATACTAAAAAACTGCATTTATAATATATCTGAAGTGTATTTGTGAAATTTTTTAGAAAACTTTTAAAAATATGACTTAGTAAAACACTCTTATTTTTTGAGTTCTATGAGGGAAATGACCACTGTGGCCAAACCCTTTTTTCTCAGCAAATCAAGCCTAAAGGGAAAGGAAGAAAACAAATCATACTAAAAAACTGCATTTACAGTATATCTGAATTGTATTTGTGAAATTTTTTAGAAAACTTTTAAAAATATGACTTAGTAAAACACTCTTATTTTTCGAGTTCTATGAGGGAAATGACCACTGTGGCCAAACCCTTTTTTCTCAGCAAATCAAGCCTAGTGAAAAAAGAAGACAACAAATCATACTAAAAAACTGCATTTATAATATATCTGAAGTGTATTTGTGAAATTTTTTAGAAAACTTTTAAAAATATGACTTAGTAAAACACTCTTATTTTTTTAGTTCTATGAGGGAAATGACCACTGTGGCCAAACCCTTTTTTCTCAGCAAATCAAGCCTAAAGGGAAAGGAAGAAAACAAATCATACTAAAAAACTGCATTTACAGTATATCTGAATTGTATTTGTGAAATTTTTTAGAAAACTTTTAAAAATATGACTTAGTAAAACACTCTTATTTTTTGAGTTCTATGAGGGAAATGACCACTGTGGCCAAACCTTTCTTTCTCAGCGAATCAAGCCTAGTGAAAAAAGAAGACAACAAATCATACTAAAAAACTGCATTTATAATATATCTGAAGTGTATTTGTGAAATTTTTTAGAAAACTTTTAAAAATATGACTTAGTAAAACACTCTTATTTTTTTAGTTCTATGAGGAAAATGACCACTGTGGCCAAACCCTGCTTTCCCAGCAAATCAAGCCTAGTGAAAAGTGAAGACAACAAATCATGCTAAAAAACTGCATTTACAGTATATCTGAATTGTATTTGTGAAATTTTTTAGAAAACTTTTAAAAATATGACTTAGTAAAACACTCTTATTTTTTGAGTTCTATGAGGGAAATGACCACTGTGGCCAAACCCTTTTTTCTCAGCAAATCAAGCCTAAAGGGAAAGGAAGAAAACAAATCATACTAAAAAACTGCATTTACAGTATATCTGAATTGTATTTGTGAAATTTTTTAGAAAACTTTTAAAAATATGACTTAGTAAAACACTCTTATTTTTCGAGTTCTATGAGGGAAATGACCACTGTGGCCAAACCCTTTTTTCTCAGCAAATCAAGCCTAAAGGGAAATGAAGAAAACAAATCATACTAAAAAACTGCATTTACAGTATATCTGAATTGTATTTGTGAAATTTTTTAGAAAACTTTTAAAAATATGACTTAGTAAAACACTCTTATTTTTCGAGTTCTATGAGGGAAATGACCACTGTGGCCAAACCTTTCTTTCTCAGCGAATTAAACCTAGAAGGAAATGAAGACAAGAAATCATACTAAAAAACTGCATTTATAATATACCTGAAGTGTATTTGTGAAATTTTTTAGAAAACTTTTAAAAATATGACTTAGTAAAACACTCTTATTTTTTGAGTTCTATGAGGAAAATGACCACTCTGGCCAAACCCTGCTTTCCCAGCAAATCAAGCCTAATGGAAAATGAAGACAACAAATCATGCTAAAAAACTGCATTTACAGTATATCTGAATTGTATTTGTGAAATTTTTTAGAAAACTTTTAAAAATATGACTTAGTAAAACACTCTTATTTTTCGATTTCTATGAGGGAAATGACCACTGTGGCCAAACCTTTCTTTCTCAGCGAATTAAACCTAGAAGGAAATGAAGACAAGAAATCATACTAAAAAACTGCATTTATAATATACCTGAAGTGTATTTGTGAAATTTTTTAGAAAACTTTTAAAAATATGACTTAGTAAAACACTCTTATTTTTTGAGTTCTATGAGGAAAATGACCACTCTGGCCAAACCCTGCTTTCCCAGCAAATCAAACCTAGTGAAAAGTGAAGACAACAAATCATGCTAAAAAACTGCATTTACGGTATATCTGAATTGTATTTGTGAAATTTTTTAGAAAACTTTTAAAAATATGACTTAGTAAAACACTCTTATTTTTCGAGTTCTATGAGGGAAATGACCACTGTGGCCAAACCCTTTTTTCTCAGCAAATCAAGCCTAAAGGGAAATGAAGAAAACAAATCATACTAAAAAACTGCATTTACAGTATATCTGAATTGTATTTGTGAAATTTTTTAGAAAACTTTTAAAGATATGACTTAGTAAAACACTCTTATTTTTCGAGTTCTATGAGGGAAAGGACCACTGTGGCCAAACCTTTCTTTCTCAGCGAATCAAACCTAGTGAAAAATGAAGACAACATATCGTACTAAAAACTGCATTTATAATATATCTGAAGTGTATTTGTGAAATTTTTTAGAAAACTTTTAAAAATATGACTTAGTTAAACACTCTTATTTTTTTAGTTCTATGAGGAAAATGACCACTGTGGCCAAACCCTGCTTTCCCAGCAAATCAAACCTAGTGAAAAGTGAAGACAACAAATCATGCTAAAAAACTGCATTTACAGTATATCTGAATTGTATTTGTGAAATTTTTTAGAAAACTTTTAAAAATATGACTTAGTAAAACACTCTTATTTTTCGAGTTCTATGAGGGAAATGACCACTGTGGCCAAACCCTTTTTTCTCAGCAAATCAAGCCTAAAGGGAAAGGAAGAAAACAAATCATACTAAAAAACTGCATTTACAGTATATCTGAATTGTATTTGTGAAATTTTTTAGAAAACTTTTAAAAATATGACTTAGTAAAACACTCTTATTTTTCGAGTTCTATGAGGGAAATGACCACTGTGGCCAAACCCTTTTTTCTCAGCAAATCAAGCCTAAAGGGAAATGAAGAAAACAAATCATACTAAAAAACTGCATTTACAGTATATCTGAATTGTATTTGTGAAATTTTTTAGAAAACTTTTAAAAATATGACTTAGTAAAACACTCTTATTTTTTGAGTTCTATGAGGAAAATGACCACTCTGGCCAAACCCTGCTTTCCCAGCAAATCAAACCTAATGGAAAATGAAGACAACAAATCATGCTAAAAAACTGCATTTACAGTATATCTGAATTGTATTTGTGAAATTTTTTAGAAAACTTTTAAAAATATGACTTAGTAAAACACTCTTATTTTTCGATTTCTATGAGGGAAATGACCACTGTGGCCAAACCCTTTTTTCTCAAATCAAATCTAAAGGGAAATAAAGACAACAAATCATGCTAAAAAAATGCATTTACAGTATATCTGAATTGTATTTGTGAAATTTTTTAGAAAACTTTTAAAAATATGACTTAGTAAAACACTCTTATTTTTCGAGTTCTATGAGGGAAATGACCACTGTGGCCAAACCTTTCTTTCTCAGCAAATCAAACCTAGTGAAAAATGAAGACAACATATCGTACTAAAAAACTGCATTTATAATATATCTGAAGTGTATTTGTGAAATTTTTAGAAAACTTTTAAAAATATGACTTAGTTAAACACTCTTATTTTTTTAGTTCTATGAGGAAAATGACCACTGTGGCCAAACCCTGCTTTCCCAGCAAATCAAACCTAGGGAAAAGTGAAGACAACAAATCATGCTAAAAAACTGCATTTACAGTATATGTGAATTGTATTTGTGAAATTTTTTAGAAAACTTTTAAAAATATGACTTAGTAAAACACTCTTATTTTTCGAGTTCTATGAGGGAAATGACCACTGTGGCCAAACCTTTCTTTCTCAGCGAATTAAACCTAGAAGGAAATGAAGAAAACAAATCATACTAAAAAACTGCATTTACAGTATATCTGAATTGTATTTGTGAAATTTTTTAGAAAACTTTTAAAAATATGACTTAGTAAAACACTCTTATTTTTCGAGTTCTATGAGGGAAATGACCACTGTGGCCAAACCTTTCTTTCTCAGCGAATTAAACCTAGAAGAAAATGAAGACAAGAAATCATACTAAAAAACTGCATTTATAATATACCTGAAGTGTATTTGTGAAATTTTTTAGAAAACTTTTAAAAATATGACTTAGTAAAACACTCTTATTTTTTGAGTTCTATGAGGAAAATGACCACTCTGGCCAAACCCTGCTTTCCCAGCAAATCAAACCTAGTGGAAAATGAAGACAACAAATCATGCTAAAAAACTGCATTTACAGTATATCTGAATTGTATTTGTGAAATTTTTTAGAAAACTTTTAAAAATATGACTTAGTAAAACACTCTTATTTTTCGATTTCTATGAGGGAAATGACCACTTTGGCCAAACCCTTTTTTCTCAAATCAAATCTAAAGGGAAATAAAGACAACAAATCATGCTAAAAAAATGCATTTACAGTATATCTGAATTGTATTTGTGAAATTTTTTAGAAAACTTTTAAAAATATGACTTAGTAAAACACTCTTATTTTTCGAGTTCTATGAGGGAAATGACCACTGTGGCCAAACCTTTCTTTCTCAGCGAATCAAACCTAGTGAAAAATGAAGACAACATATCGTTCTAAAAAACTGCATTTATAATATATCTGAAGTGTATTTGTGAAATTTGTTAGAAAACTTTTAAAAATATGACTTAGTTAAACACTCTTATTTTTTTAGTTCTATGAGGAAAATGACCACTGTGGCCAAACCCTGCTTCCCCAGCAAATCAAACCTAGTGAAAAGTGAAGACAACAAATTATGCTATAAAACTGCATTTACACTATATCTAAATTGTATTTGTGAAATTTTTAGAAAACTTTTAAAAATATGACTTAGTTAAACACTCTTATTTTTTTAGTTCTATGAGGGAAATGACCACTGTGGCCAAACCTTTCTTTTTCAGCGAATCAAGCCTAGTGGAAAAAGAAGACAACAAATCATACTAAAAAACTGCATTTACAGTATATCTGAATTGTATTTGTGAAATTTTTTAGAAAACTTTTAAAAATATGACTTAGTAAAACACTCTTATTTTTCGAGTTCTATGAGGCAAATGACCACTGTGGCCAAATCCTGCTTTCCCAGCAAATCAAACCTAGTGAAAAGTGAAGACAACAAATTATGCTATAAAACTGCATTTACACTATATCTAAATTGTATTTGTGAAATTTTTAGAAAACTTTTAAAAATATGACTTAGTTAAACACTCTTATTTTTTTAGTTCTATGAGGCAAATGACCACTGTGGCCAAATCCTGCTTTCCCAGCAAATCAAACCTAGAGAAAAGTGAAGACAACAAATTATGCTATAAAACTGCATTTACAATATATCTAAATTGTATTTGTGAAATTTTTAGAAAACTTTTAAAAATATGACTTAGTAAAACACTCTTATTTTTCGAGTTCTATGAGGGAAATGATAACTGTGGCCAAACCCTGCTTCCCAAGCAAATCAAACCTTGTGAAAAGTGAAGACAACAAATCATGCTAAAAAACTGCATTTACAGTATATGTGAATTGTATTTGTGAAATTTTTTAGAAAACTTTTAAAAATATGACTTAGTAAAACACTCTTATTTTTCGAGTTCTATGAGGGAAATGACCACTGTGGCCAAACCTTTCTTTCTCAGCGAATTAAGCCTAGTGAAAAAAGAAGACAATAAATCATGCTAAAAAACTGCATTTACAGTATATCTGAATTGTATTTGTGAAATTTTTTAGAAAACTTTTAAAAATATGACTTAGTAAAACACTCTTATTTTTCGAAATCTATGAGGCAAATGACCACTGTGGCCAAATCCTGCTTTCCCAGCAAATCAAACCTAGTGAAAAGTGAAGACAACAAATTATGCTATAAAACTGCATTTACACTATATCTAAATTGTATTTGTGAAATTTTTAGAAAACTTTTAAAAATATGACTTAGTAAAACACTCTTATTTTTCGAGTTCTATGAGGGAAATGATAACTGTGGCCAAACCCTTTTTTCTCAGCAAATCAAACCTAGTGGGAAATAAAGACAACAAATCATACTAAAAAACTGCATTTACAGTATATCTGAATTGTATTTGTGAAATTTTTTAGAAAACTTTTAAAAATATGACTTAGTAAAACACTCTTATTTTTCGAGTTCTATGAGGGAAATGACCACTGTGGCCAAACCTTTCTTTTTCAGCGAATCAAACCTAGTGGAAAATGAAGACAACAAATTATACTAAAAAACTGCATTTACAGTATATCTGAATTGTATATGTGACATTTTTGAGAAAACTTTTAAAAATATGACTTAGTAAAACACTCTTATTTTTCGAGTTCTATGAGGGAAATGACCACTGTGGCCAAACCCTTTTTTCTCAGCAAATCAAACCTAAAGGGAAATGAAGACAACAAATCATACTAAAAAACTGCATTTACAGTATATCTGAATTGTATTTGTGAAATTTTTTAGAAAACTTTTAAAAATATGACTTAGTAAAACACTCTTATTTTTCGAGTTCTATGAGGGAAATGACCACTGTGGCCAAACCTTTCTTTCTCAGCGAATCAAGCCTAGTGAAAAAAGAAGACAACAAATCATACTAAAAAACTGCATTTATAATATATCTGAAGTGTATTTGTGAAATTTTTTAGAAAACTTATAAAAATATGACTTAGTAAAACACTCTTATTTTTTGAGTTCTATGAGGAAAATGACCACTGTGGCCAAACCCTACTTTCCCAGAAAATCAAACCTAATGGAAAGTGAAGACAACAAATCATGCTAAAAACCGCATTTACAGTATATCTGAATTGTATTTGTGAAATTTTTTAGAAAACTTTTAAAAATATGACTTAGTAAAACACTCTTATTTTTCGAGTTCTATGAGGGAAATGAACACTGTGGCCAAACCTTTCTTTCTCAGCGAATTAAACCTAGAAGAAAATGAAGACAAGAAATCATACTAAAAAACTGCATTTATAATATACCTGAAGTGTATTTGTGAAATTTTTTAGAAAACTTTTAAAAATATGACTTAGTAAAACACTCTTATTTTTTGAGTTCTATGAGGAAAATGACCACTCTGGCCAAACCCTGCTTTCCCAGCAAATCAAACCTAGTGGAAAATGAAGACAACAAATCATGCTAAAAAACTGCATTTACAGTATATCTGAATTGTATTTGTGAAATTTTTTAGAAAACTTTTAAAAATATGACTTAGTAAAACACTCTTATTTTTCGATTTCTATGAGGGAAATGACCACTTTGGCCAAACCCTTTTTTCTCAAGTCAAATCTTAAGGGAAATAAAGACAACAAATCATGCTAAAAAAATGCATTTACAGTATATCTGAATTGTATTTGTGAAATTTTTTAGAAAACTTTTAAAAATATGACTTGGTAAAACACTCTTATTTTTCGAGTTCTATGAGGGAAATGACCACTGTGGCCAAACCTTTCTTTCTCAGCGAATCAAACCTAGTGAAAAATGAAGACAACATATCGTACTAAAAAACTGCATTTATAATATATCTGAAGTGTATTTGTGAAATTTTTTAGAAAACTTTTAAAAATATGACTTAGTTAAACACTCTTATTTTTTTAGTTCTATGAGGAAAATGACCACTGTGGCCAAACCCTGCTTCCCCAGCAAATCAAACCTAGTGAAAAGTGAAGACAACAAATCATGCTAAAAAACTGCATTTACAGTATATGTGAATTGTATTTGTGAAATTTTTTAGAAAACTTTTAAAAATATGACTTAGTAAAACACTCTTATTTTTCGAGTTCTATGAGGGAAATGACCACTGTGGCCAAACCTTTCTTTCTCAGCGAATCAAGCCTAGTGGAAAAAAAAGACAACAAATCATACTAAAAAACTGCATTTACAGTATATCTGAATTGTATTTGTGAAATTTTTTAGAAAACTTTTAAAAATATGACTTAGTAAAACACTCTTATTTTTCGAGTTCTATGAGGCAAATGACCACTGTGGCCAAATCCTGCTTTCCCAGCAAATCAAGCCTAGTGAAAAGTGAAGACAACAAATTATGCTATAAAACTGCATTTACACTATATCTAAATTGTATTTGTGAAATTTTTAGAAAACTTTTAAAAATATGACTTAGTAAAACACTCTTATTTTTCGAGTTCTATGAGGGAAAGGACCACTGTGGCCAAACCTTTCTTTCTCAGCGAATCAAACCTAGTGGAAAATGAAGACAACAAATCATACTAAAAAACTGCATTTATAATATATCTGAAGTATATTTGTGAAATTTTTTTAGAAAGCTTTTAAAAATATGACTTAGTAAAACACTCTTATTTTTTGAGTTCTATGAGGAAAATGACCACTGTGGCCAAACCCTGCTTCCCCAGCAAATCAAACCTAGTGAAAAATGAAGACAACAAATCATGCTAAAAAACTGCATTTACAGTATATCTGAATTGTATTTGTGAAATTTTTTAGAAAACTTTTAAAAATATGACTTAGTAAAACACTCTTATTTTTCGAGTTCTATGAGGGAAATGACCACTGTGGCCAAACCTTTCTTTCTCAGCGAATTAAGCCTAGTGAAAAAAGAAGACAATAAATCATGCTAAAAAACTGCATTTACAGTATATCTGAATTGTATTTGTGAAATTTTTTAGAAAACTTTTAAAAATATGACTTAGTAAAACACTCTTATTTTTCGAAATCTATGAGGCAAATGACCACTGTGGCCAAATCCTGCTTTCCCAGCAAATCAAACCTAGTGAAAAGTGAAGACAACAAATTATGCTATAAAACTGCATTTACACTATATCTAAATTGTATTTGTGAAATTTTTAGAAAACTTTTAAAAATATGACTTAGTAAAACACTCTTATTTTTCGAGTTCTATGAGGGAAATGATAACTGTGGCCAAACCCTTTTTTCTCAGCAAATCAAACCTAGTGGGAAATAAAGACAACAAATCATACTAAAAAACTGCATTTACAGTATATCTGAATTGTATTTGTGAAATTTTTTAGAAAACTTTTAAAAATATGACTTAGTAAAACACTCTTATTTTTCGAGTTCTATGAGGGAAATGACCACTGTGGCCAAACCTTTCTTTTTCAGCGAATCAAACCTAGTGGAAAATGAAGACAACAAATCATACTAAAAAACTGCATTTACAGTATATCTGAATTGTATATGTGACATTTTTGAGAAAACTTTTAAAAATATGACTTAGTAAAACACTCTTATTTTTCGAGTTCTATGAGGGAAATGACCACTGTGGCCAAACCCTTTTTTCTCAGCAAATCAAACCTAAAGGGAAATGAAGACAACAAATCATACTAAAAAACTGCATTTACAATATATCTGAATTGTATTTGTGAAATTTTTTAGAAAACTTTTAAAAATATGACTTAGTAAAACACTCTTATTTTTCGAGTTCTATGAGGAAAATGACCACTGTGGCCAAACCTTTCTTTCTCAGCGAATCAAAGCTAGTGCGAAATGAAGACAACAAATCATACTAAAAAACTGCATTTACAGTATATCTGAATTGTATTTGTGAAATTTTTTAGAAAACTTTTAAAAATATGACTTAGTAAAACACTCTTATTTTTCGAGTTCTATGAGGGAAATGACCACTGTGGCCAAACCTTTCTTTCTCAGCGAATCAAGCCTAGTGAAAAAAGAAGACAACAAATCATACTAAAAAACTGCATTTATAATATATCTGAAGTGTATTTGTGAAATTTTTTAGAAAACTTATAAAAATATGACTTAGTAAAACACTCTTATTTTTTGAGTTCTATGAGGAAAATGACCACTGTGGCCAAACCCTACTTTCCCAGAAAATCAAACCTAATGGAAAGTGAAGACAACAAATCATGCTAAAAACCGCATTTACAGTATATCTGAATTGTATTTGTGAAATTTTTTAGAAAACTTTTAAAAATATGACTTAGTAAAACACTCTTATTTTTCGAGTTCTATGAGGGAAATGAACACTGTGGCCAAACCTTTCTTTCTCAGCGAATTAAACCTAGAAGAAAATGAAGACAAGAAATCATACTAAAAAACTGCATTTATAATATACCTGAAGTGTATTTGTGAAATTTTTTAGAAAACTTTTAAAAATATGACTTAGTAAAACACTCTTATTTTTTGAGTTCTATGAGGAAAATGACCACTCTGGCCAAACCCTGCTTTCCCAGCAAATCAAACCTAGTGGAAAATGAAGACAACAAATCATGCTAAAAAACTGCATTTACAGTATATCTGAATTGTATTTGTGAAATTTTTTAGAAAACTTTTAAAAATATGACTTAGTAAAACACTCTTATTTTTCGATTTCTATGAGGGAAATGACCACTTTGGCCAAACCCTTTTTTCTCAAGTCAAATCTTAAGGGAAATAAAGACAACAAATCATGCTAAAAAAATGCATTTACAGTATATCTGAATTGTATTTGTGAAATTTTTTAGAAAACTTTTAAAAATATGACTTGGTAAAACACTCTTATTTTTCGAGTTCTATGAGGGAAATGACCACTGTGGCCAAACCTTTCTTTCTCAGCGAATCAAACCTAGTGAAAAATGAAGACAACATATCGTACTAAAAAACTGCATTTATAATATATCTGAAGTGTATTTGTGAAATTTTTTAGAAAACTTTTAAAAATATGACTTAGTTAAACACTCTTATTTTTTTAGTTCTATGAGGAAAATGACCACTGTGGCCAAACCCTGCTTCCCCAGCAAATCAAACCTAATGAAAAGTGAAGACAACAAATCATGCTAAAAAACTGCATTTACAGTATATGTGAATTGTATTTGTGAAATTTTTTAGAAAACTTTTAAAAATATGACTTAGTAAAACACTCTTATTTTTCGAGTTCTATGAGGGAAATGACCACTGTGGCCAAACCTTTCTTTCTCAGCGAATCAAGCCTAGTGGAAAAAAAAGACAACAAATCATACTAAAAAACTGCATTTACAGTATATCTGAATTGTATTTGTGAAATTTTTTAGAAAACTTTTAAAAATATGACTTAGTAAAACACTCTTATTTTTCGAGTTCTATGAGGCAAATGACCACTGTGGCCAAATCCTGCTTTCCCAGCAAATCAAGCCTAGTGAAAAGTGAAGACAACAAATTATGCTATAAAACTGCATTTACACTATATCTAAATTGTATTTGTGAAATTTTTAGAAAACTTTTAAAAATATGACTTAGTAAAACACTCTTATTTTTCGAGTTCTATGAGGGAAAGGACCACTGTGGCCAAACCTTTCTTTCTCAGCGAATCAAACCTAGTGGAAAATGAAGACAACAAATCATACTAAAAAACTGCATTTATAATATATCTGAAGTATATTTGTGAAATTTTTTTAGAAAGCTTTTAAAAATATGACTTAGTAAAACACTCTTATTTTTTGAGTTCTATGAGGAAAATGACCACTGTGGCCAAACCCTGCTTCCCCAGCAAATCAAACCTAGTGAAAAATGAAGACAACAAATCATGCTAAAAAACTGCATTTACAGTATATCTGAATTGTATTTGTGAAATTTTTTAGAAAACTTTTAAAAATATGACTTAGTAAAACACTCTTATTTTTCGAGTTCTATGAGGGAAATGACCACTGTGGCCAAACCCTTTTTTCTCAGCAAATCAAGCCTAAAGGGAAATGAAGAAAACAAATCATACTAAAAAACTGCATTTACAGTATATCTGAATTGTATTTGTGAAATTTTTTAGAAAACTTTTAAAAATATGACTTAGTAAAACACTCTTATTTTTCGAGTTCTATGAGGGAAATGACCACTGTGGCCAAACCTTTCTTTCTCAGCGAATTAAACCTAGAAGAAAATGAAGACAAGAAATCATACTAAAAAACTGCATTTATAATATACCTGAAGTGTATTTGTGAAATTTTTTAGAAAACTTTTAAAAATATGACTTAGTAAAACACTCTTATTTTTTGAGTTCTATGAGGAAAATGACCACTCTGGCCAAGCCCTGCTTTCCCAGCAAATCAAACCTAGTGGAAAATGAAGACAACAAATCATGCTAAAAAACTGCATTTACAGTATATCTGAATTGTATTTGTGAAATTTTTTAGAAAACTTTTAAAAATATGACTTAGTAAAACACTCTTATTTTTCGATTTCTATGAGGGAAATGACCACTTTGGCCAAACCCCTTTTTCTCAAATCAAATCTAAAGGGAAATAAAGACAACAAATCATGCTAAAAAAATGCATTTACAGTATATCTGAATTGTATTTGTGAAATTTTTTAGAAAACTTTTAAAAATATGACTTAGTAAAACACTCTTATTTTTCGAGTTCTATGAGGGAAATGACCACTGTGGCCAAACCTTTCTTTCTCAGCGAATCAAACCTAGTGAAAAATGAAGACAACATATCGTACTAAAAAACTGCATTTATAATATATCTGAAGTGTATTTGTGAAATTTGTTAGAAAACTTTTAAAAATATGACTTAGTTAAACACTCTTATTTTTTTAGTTCTATGAGGAAAATGACCACTGTGGCCAAACCCTGCTTCCCCAGCAAATCAAACCTAGTGAAAAGTGAAGACAACAAATTATGCTATAAAACTGCATTTACACTATATCTAAATTGTATTTGTGAAATTTTTAGAAAACTTTTAAAAATATGACTTAGTTAAACACTCTTATTTTTTTAGTTCTATGAGGGAAATGACCACTGTGGCCAAACCTTTCTTTTTCAGCGAATCAAGCCTAGTGGAAAAAGAAGACAACAAATCATACTAAAAAACTGCATTTACAGTATATCTGAATTGTATTTGTGAAATTTTTTAGAAAACTTTTAAAAATATGACTTAGTAAAACACTCTTATTTTTCGAGTTCTATGAGGCAAATGACCACTGTGGCCAAATCCTGCTTTCCCAGCAAATCAAACCTAGTGAAAAGTGAAGACAACAAATTATGCTATAAAACTGCATTTACACTATATCTAAATTGTATTTGTGAAATTTTTAGAAAACTTTTAAAAATATGACTTAGTTAAACACTCTTATTTTTTTAGTTCTATGAGGAAAATGACCACTGTGGCCAAACCCTGCTTCCCCAGCAAATCAAACCTAGTGAAAAGTGAAGACAACAAATCATGCTAAAAAAACTGCATTTACAGTATATGTGAATTGTATTTGTGAAATTTTTTAGAAAACTTTTAAAAATATGACTTAGTAAAACACTATTATTTTTCGAGTTCTATGAGGAAAATGACCACTGTGGCCAAACCTTTCTTTCTCAGCGAATCAAAGCTAGTGGGAAATGAAGACAACAAATCATACTAAAAAACTGCATTTACAGTATATCTGAATTGTATTTGTGAAATTTTTTAGAAAACTTTTAAAAATATGACTTAGTAAAACACTCTTATTTTTCGAGTTCTATGAGGGAAATGACCACTGTGGCCAAACCCTGCTTTCCCAGCAAATCAAACCTAGTGGAAAGTGAAGACAACAAATCATGCTAAAAAACTGCATTTACAGTATATCTAAATTGTATTTTGAAATTTTTTAGAAAACTTTTAAAAATATGACTTAGTAAAACACTATTATTTTTCGAGTTTTATGAGGGAAATGACCACTGTGGCCAAACCTTTCTTTCTCAGCGAATCAGGCCTAGTGGAAAAAGAAGACAACAAATCATACTAAAAAACTGCATTTACAGTATATCTGAATTGTATTTGTGAAATTTTTTAGAAAACTTTTAAAAATATGACTTAGTAAAACACTTTTATTTTTCGAGTTCTATGAGGCAAATGACCACTGTGGCCAAATCCTGCTTTCCCAGCAAATCAAACCTAGAGAAAAGTGAAGACAACAAATTATGCTATAAAACTGCATTTACAATATATCTAAATTGTATTTGTGAAATTTTTAGAAAACTTTTAAAAATATGACTTAGTAAAACACTCTTATTTTTCGAGTTCTATGAGGGAAATGATAACTGTGGCCAAACCCTGCTTCCCAAGCAAATCAAACCTAGTGGAAAATGAAGACAACAAATCATGCTAAAAAACTGCATTTACAGTATATGTGAATTGTATTTGTGAAATTTTTTAGAAAACTTTTAAAAATATGACTTAGTAAAACACTCTTATTTTTCGAGTTCTATGAGGGAAATGACCACTGTGGCCAAACCTTTCTTTCTCAGCGAATTAAGCCTAGTGAAAAAAGAAGACAATAAATCATGCTAAAAAACTGCATTTACAGTATATCTGAATTGTATTTGTGAAATTTTTTAGAAAACTTTTAAAAATATGACTTAGTAAAACACTCTTATTTTTCGAAATCTATGAGGCAAATGACCACTGTGGCCAAATCCTGCTTTCCCAGCAAATCAAACCTAGTGAAAAGTGAAGACAACAAATTATGCTATAAAACTGCATTTACACTATATCTAAATTGTATTTGTGAAATTTTTAGAAAACTTTTAAAAATATGACTTAGTAAAACACTCTTATTTTTCGAGTTCTATGAGGGAAATGATAACTGTGGCCAAACCCTTTTTTCTCAGCAAATCAAACCTAGTGGGAAATAAAGACAACAAATCATACTAAAAAACTGCATTTACAGTATATCTGAATTGTATTTGTGAAATTTTTTAGAAAACTTTTAAAAATATGACTTAGTAAAACACTCTTATTTTTCGAGTTCTATGAGGGAAATGACCACTGTGGCCAAACCTTTCTTTTTCAGCGAATCAAACCTAGTGGAAAGTGAAGACAACAAATCATACTAAAAAACTGCATTTACAGTATATCTGAATTGTATATGTGACATTTTTGAGAAAACTTTTAAAAATATGACTTAGTAAAACACTCTTATTTTTCGAGTTCTATGAGGGAAATGACCACTGTGGCCAAACCCTTTTTTCTCAGCAAATCAAACCTAAAGGGAAATGAAGACAACAAATCATACTAAAAAACTGCATTTACAATATATCTGAATTGTATTTGTGAAATTTTTTAGAAAACTTTTAAAAATATGACTTAGTAAAACACTCTTATTTTTCGAGTTCTATGAGGAAAATGACCACTGTGGCCAAACCTTTCTTTCTCAGCGAATCAAAGCTAGTGCGAAATGAAGACAACAAATCATACTAAAAAACTGCATTTACAGTATATCTGAATTGTATTTGTGAAATTTTTAGAAAACTTTTAAAAATATGACTTAGTTAAACACTCTTATTTTTTTAGTTCTATGAGGGAAATGACCACTGTGGCCAAACCTTTCTTTTTCAGCGAATCAAGCCTAGTGGAAAAAGAAGACAACAAATCATACTAAAAAACTGCATTTACAGTATATCTGAATTGTATTTGTGAAATTTTTTAGAAAACTTTTAAAAATATGACTTAGTAAAACACTCTTATTTTTCGAGTTCTATGAGGCAAATGACCACTGTGGCCAAATCCTGCTTTCCCAGCAAATCAAACCTAGTGAAAAGTGAAGACAACAAATTATGCTATAAAACTGCATTTACACTATATCTAAATTGTATTTGTGAAATTTTTAGAAAACTTTTAAAAATATGACTTAGTTAAACACTCTTATTTTTTTAGTTCTATGAGGAAAATGACCACTGTGGCCAAACCCTGCTTCCCCAGCAAATCAAACCTAGTGAAAAGTGAAGACAACAAATCATGCTAAAAAAACTGCATTTACAGTATATGTGAATTGTATTTGTGAAATTTTTTAGAAAACTTTTAAAAATATGACTTAGTAAAACACTATTATTTTTCGAGTTCTATGAGGAAAATGACCACTGTGGCCAAACCTTTCTTTCTCAGCGAATCAAAGCTAGTGGGAAATGAAGACAACAAATCATACTAAAAAACTGCATTTACAGTATATCTGAATTGTATTTGTGAAATTTTTTAGAAAACTTTTAAAAATATGACTTAGTAAAACACTCTTATTTTTCGAGTTCTATGAGGGAAATGACCACTGTGGCCAAACCCTGCTTTCCCAGCAAATCAAACCTAGTGGAAAGTGAAGACAACAAATCATGCTAAAAAACTGCATTTACAGTATATCTAAATTGTATTTTGAAATTTTTTAGAAAACTTTTAAAAATATGACTTAGTAAAACACTATTATTTTTCGAGTTTTATGAGGGAAATGACCACTGTGGCCAAACCTTTCTTTCTCAGCGAATCAGGCCTAGTGGAAAAAGAAGACAACAAATCATACTAAAAAACTGCATTTACAGTATATCTGAATTGTATTTGTGAAATTTTTTAGAAAACTTTTAAAAATATGACTTAGTAAAACACTTTTATTTTTCGAGTTCTATGAGGCAAATGACCACTGTGGCCAAATCCTGCTTTCCCAGCAAATCAAACCTAGAGAAAAGTGAAGACAACAAATTATGCTATAAAACTGCATTTACAATATATCTAAATTGTATTTGTGAAATTTTTAGAAAACTTTTAAAAATATGACTTAGTAAAACACTCTTATTTTTCGAGTTCTATGAGGGAAATGATAACTGTGGCCAAACCCTGCTTCCCAAGCAAATCAAACCTTGTGAAAAGTGAAGACAACAAATCATGCTAAAAAACTGCATTTACAGTATATGTGAATTGTATTTGTGAAATTTTTTAGAAAACTTTTAAAAATATGACTTAGTAAAACACTCTTATTTTTCGATTTCTATGAGGGAAATGACCACTTTGGCCAAACCCCTTTTTCTCAAATCAAATCTAAAGGGAAATAAAGACAACAAATCATGCTAAAAAAATGCATTTACAGTATATCTGAATTGTATTTGTGAAATTTTTTAGAAAACTTTTAAAAATATGACTTAGTAAAACACTCTTATTTTTCGAGTTCTATGAGGGAAATGACCACTGTGGCCAAACCTTTCTTTCTCAGCGAATCAAACCTAGTGAAAAATGAAGACAACATATCGTACTAAAAAACTGCATTTATAATATATCTGAAGTGTATTTGTGAAATTTGTTAGAAAACTTTTAAAAATATGACTTAGTTAAACACTCTTATTTTTTTAGTTCTATGAGGAAAATGACCACTGTGGCCAAACCCTGCTTCCCCAGCAAATCAAACCTAGTGAAAAGTGAAGACAACAAATTATGCTATAAAACTGCATTTACACTATATCTAAATTGTATTTGTGAAATTTTTAGAAAACTTTTAAAAATATGACTTAGTTAAACACTCTTATTTTTTTAGTTCTATGAGGGAAATGACCACTGTGGCCAAACCTTTCTTTTTCAGCGAATCAAGCCTAGTGGAAAAAGAAGACAACAAATCATACTAAAAAACTGCATTTACAGTATATCTGAATTGTATTTGTGAAATTTTTTAGAAAACTTTTAAAAATATGACTTAGTAAAACACTCTTATTTTTCGAGTTCTATGAGGGAAATGACCACTGTGGCCAAACCCTGCTTTCCCAGCAAATCAAACCTAGTGGAAAGTGAAGACAACAAATCATGCTAAAAAACTGCATTTACAGTATATCTAAATTGTATTTTGAAATTTTTTAGAAAACTTTTAAAAATATGACTTAGTAAAACACTATTATTTTTCGAGTTTTATGAGGGAAATGACCACTGTGGCCAAACCTTTCTTTCTCAGCGAATCAGGCCTAGTGGAAAAAGAAGACAACAAATCATACTAAAAAACTGCATTTACAGTATATCTGAATTGTATTTGTGAAATTTTTTAGAAAACTTTTAAAAATATGACTTAGTAAAACACTTTTATTTTTCGAGTTCTATGAGGCAAATGACCACTGTGGCCAAATCCTGCTTTCCCAGCAAATCAAACCTAGAGAAAAGTGAAGACAACAAATTATGCTATAAAACTGCATTTACAATATATCTAAATTGTATTTGTGAAATTTTTAGAAAACTTTTAAAAATATGACTTAGTAAAACACTCTTATTTTTCGAGTTCTATGAGGGAAATGATAACTGTGGCCAAACCCTGCTTCCCAAGCAAATCAAACCTAGTGGAAAATGAAGACAACAAATCATGCTAAAAAACTGCATTTACAGTATATGTGAATTGTATTTGTGAAATTTTTTAGAAAACTTTTAAAAATATGACTTAGTAAAACACTCTTATTTTTCGAGTTCTATGAGGGAAATGACCACTGTGGCCAAACCTTTCTTTCTCAGCGAATTAAGCCTAGTGAAAAAAGAAGACAATAAATCATGCTAAAAAACTGCATTTACAGTATATCTGAATTGTATTTGTGAAATTTTTTAGAAAACTTTTAAAAATATGACTTAGTAAAACACTCTTATTTTTCGAAATCTATGAGGCAAATGACCACTGTGGCCAAATCCTGCTTTCCCAGCAAATCAAACCTAGTGAAAAGTGAAGACAACAAATTATGCTATAAAACTGCATTTACACTATATCTAAATTGTATTTGTGAAATTTTTAGAAAACTTTTAAAAATATGACTTAGTAAAACACTCTTATTTTTCGAGTTCTATGAGGGAAATGATAACTGTGGCCAAACCCTTTTTTCTCAGCAAATCAAACCTAGTGGGAAATAAAGACAACAAATCATACTAAAAAACTGCATTTACAGTATATCTGAATTGTATTTGTGAAATTTTTTAGAAAACTTTTAAAAATATGACTTAGTAAAACACTCTTATTTTTCGAGTTCTATGAGGGAAATGACCACTGTGGCCAAACCTTTCTTTTTCAGCGAATCAAACCTAGTGGAAAGTGAAGACAACAAATCATACTAAAAAACTGCATTTACAGTATATCTGAATTGTATATGTGACATTTTTGAGAAAACTTTTAAAAATATGACTTAGTAAAACACTCTTATTTTTCGAGTTCTATGAGGGAAATGACCACTGTGGCCAAACCCTTTTTTCTCAGCAAATCAAACCTAAAGGGAAATGAAGACAACAAACCATACTAAAAAACTGCATTTACAATATATCTGAATTGTATTTGTGAAATTTTTTAGAAAACTTTTAAAAATATGACTTAGTAAAACACTCTTATTTTTCGAGTTCTATGAGGAAAATGACCACTGTGGCCAAACCTTTCTTTCTCAGCGAATCAAAGCTAGTGCGAAATGAAGACAACAAATCATACTAAAAAACTGCATTTACAGTATATCTGAATTGTATTTGTGAAATTTTTAGAAAACTTTTAAAAATATGACTTAGTTAAACACTCTTATTTTTTTAGTTCTATGAGGGAAATGACCACTGTGGCCAAACCTTTCTTTTTCAGCGAATCAAGCCTAGTGGAAAAAGAAGACAACAAATCATACTAAAAAACTGCATTTACAGTATATCTGAATTGTATTTGTGAAATTTTTTAGAAAACTTTTAAAAATATGACTTAGTAAAACACTCTTATTTTTCGAGTTCTATGAGGCAAATGACCACTGTGGCCAAATCCTGCTTTCCCAGCAAATCAAACCTAGTGAAAAGTGAAGACAACAAATTATGCTATAAAACTGCATTTACACTATATCTAAATTGTATTTGTGAAATTTTTAGAAAACTTTTAAAAATATGACTTAGTTAAACACTCTTATTTTTTTAGTTCTATGAGGAAAATGACCACTGTGGCCAAACCCTGCTTCCCCAGCAAATCAAACCTAGTGAAAAGTGAAGACAACAAATCATGCTAAAAAAACTGCATTTACAGTATATGTGAATTGTATTTGTGAAATTTTTTAGAAAACTTTTAAAAATATGACTTAGTAAAACACTATTATTTTTCGAGTTCTATGAGGAAAATGACCACTGTGGCCAAACCTTTCTTTCTCAGCGAATCAAAGCTAGTGGGAAATAAAGACAACAAATCATACTAAAAAACTGCATTTACAGTATATCTGAATTGTATTTGTGAAATTTTTTAGAAAACTTTTAAAAATATGACTTAGTAAAACACTCTTATTTTTCGAGTTCTATGAGGGAAATGACCACTGTGGCCAAACCCTGCTTTCCCAGCAAATCAAACCTAGTGGAAAGTGAAGACAACAAATCATGCTAAAAAACTGCATTTACAGTATATCTAAATTGTATTTTGAAATTTTTTAGAAAACTTTTAAAAATATGACTTAGTAAAACACTATTATTTTTCGAGTTTTATGAGGGAAATGACCACTGTGGCCAAACCTTTCTTTCTCAGCGAATCAGGCCTAGTGGAAAAAGAAGACAATAAATCATACTAAAAAACTGCATTTACAGTATATCTGAATTGTATTTGTGAAATTTTTTAGAAAACTTTTAAAAATATGACTTAGTAAAACACTCTTATTTTTCGAGTTCTATGAGGGAAATGACCACTGTGGCCAAACCCTGCTTTCCCAGCAAATCAAACCTAGTGGAAAGTGAAGACAACAAATCATGCTAAAAAACTGCATTTACAGTATATCTAAATTGTATTTTGAAATTTTTTAGAAAACTTTTAAAAATATGACTTAGTAAAACACTTTTATTTTTCGAGTTCTATGAGGCAAATGACCACTGTGGCCAAATCCTGCTTTCCCAGCAAATCAAACCTAGAGAAAAGTGAAGACAACAAATTATGCTATAAAACTGCATTTACAATATATCTAAATTGTATTTGTGAAATTTTTAGAAAACTTTTAAAAATATGACTTAGTAAAACACTCTTATTTTTCGAGTTCTATGAGGGAAATGATAACTGTGGCCAAACCCTGCTTTCCAAGCAAATCAAACCTTGTGAAAAGTGAAGACAACAAATCATGCTAAAAAACTGCATTTACAGTATATGTGAATTGTATTTGTGAAATTTTTTAGAAAACTTTTAAAAATATGACTTAGTAAAACACTCTTATTTTTCGAGTTCTATGAGGGAAATGACCACTGTGGCCAAACCTTTCTTTCTCAGCGAATTAAGCCTAGTGAAAAAAGAAGACAATAAATCATGCTAAAAAACTGCATTTACAGTATATCTGAATTGTATTTGTGAAATTTTTTAGAAAACTTTTAAAAATATGACTTAGTAAAACACTCTTATTTTTCGAAATCTATGAGGCAAATGACCACTGTGGCCAAATCCTGCTTTCCCAGCAAATCAAACCTAGTGAAAAGTGAAGACAACAAATTATGCTATAAAACTGCATTTACACTATATCTAAATTGTATTTGTGAAATTTTTAGAAAACTTTTAAAAATATGACTTAGTAAAACACTCTTATTTTTCGAGTTCTATGAGGGAAATGATAACTGTGGCCAAACCCTTTTTTCTCAGCAAATCAAACCTAGTGGGAAATAAAGACAACAAATCATACTAAAAAACTGCATTTACAGTATATCTGAATTGTATTTGTGAAATTTTTTAGAAAACTTTTAAAAATATGACTTAGTAAAACACTCTTATTTTTCGAGTTCTATGAGGGAAATGACCACTGTGGCCAAACCTTTCTTTTTCAGCGAATCAAACCTAGTGGAAAGTGAAGACAACAAATCATACTAAAAAACTGCATTTACAGTATATCTGAATTGTATATGTGACATTTTTGAGAAAACTTTTAAAAATATGACTTAGTAAAACACTCTTATTTTTCGAGTTCTATGAGGGAAATGACCACTGTGGCCAAACCCTTTTTTCTCAGCAAATCAAACCTAAAGGGAAATGAAGACAACAAATCATACTAAAAAACTGCATTTACAATATATCTGAATTGTATTTGTGAAATTTTTTAGAAAACTTTTAAAAATATGACTTAGTAAAACACTCTTATTTTTCGAGTTCTATGAGGAAAATGACCACTGTGGCCAAACCTTTCTTTCTCAGCGAATCAAAGCTAGTGCGAAATGAAGACAACAAATCATACTAAAAAACTGCATTTACAGTATATCTGAATTGTATTTGTGAAATTTTTTAGAAAACTTTTAAAAATATGACTTAGTAAAACACTCTTATTTTTCGAGTTCTATGAGGGAAATGACCACTGTGGCCAAACCTTTCTTTCTCAGCGAATCAAGCCTAGTGAAAAAAGAAGACAACAAATCATACTAAAAAACTGCATTTATAATATATCTGAAGTGTATTTGTGAAATTTTTTAGAAAACTTATAAAAATATGACTTAGTAAAACACTCTTATTTTTTGAGTTCTATGAGGAAAATGACCACTGTGGCCAAACCCTACTTTCCCAGAAAATCAAACCTAATGGAAAGTGAAGACAACAAATCATGCTAAAAACCGCATTTACAGTATATCTGAATTGTATTTGTGAAATTTTTTAGAAAACTTTTAAAAATATGACTTAGTAAAACACTCTTATTTTTCGAGTTCTATGAGGGAAATGAACACTGTGGCCAAACCTTTCTTTCTCAGCGAATTAAACCTAGAAGAAAATGAAGACAAGAAATCATACTAAAAAACTGCATTTATAATATACCTGAAGTGTATTTGTGAAATTTTTTAGAAAACTTTTAAAAATATGACTTAGTAAAACACTCTTATTTTTTGAGTTCTATGAGGAAAATGACCACTCTGGCCAAACCCTGCTTTCCCAGCAAATCAAACCTAGTGGAAAATGAAGACAACAAATCATGCTAAAAAACTGCATTTACAGTATATCTGAATTGTATTTGTGAAATTTTTTAGAAAACTTTTAAAAATATGACTTAGTAAAACACTCTTATTTTTCGATTTCTATGAGGGAAATGACCACTTTGGCCAAACCCTTTTTTCTCAAGTCAAATCTTAAGGGAAATAAAGACAACAAATCATGCTAAAAAAATGCATTTACAGTATATCTGAATTGTATTTGTGAAATTTTTTAGAAAACTTTTAAAAATATGACTTGGTAAAACACTCTTATTTTTCGAGTTCTATGAGGGAAATGACCACTGTGGCCAAACCTTTCTTTCTCAGCGAATCAAACCTAGTGAAAAATGAAGACAACATATCGTACTAAAAAACTGCGTTTATAATATATCTGAAGTGTATTTGTGAAATTTTTTAGAAAACTTTTAAAAATATGACTTAGTTAAACACTCTTATTTTTTTAGTTCTATGAGGAAAATGACCACTGTGGCCAAACCCTGCTTCCCCAGCAAATCAAACCTAGTGAAAAGTGAAGACAACAAATCATGCTAAAAAACTGCATTTACAGTATATGTGAATTGTATTTGTGAAATTTTTTAGAAAACTTTTAAAAATATGACTTAGTAAAACACTCTTATTTTTCGAGTTCTATGAGGGAAATGACCACTGTGGCCAAACCTTTCTTTCTCGGCGAATCAAGCCTAGTGGAAAAAAAAGACAACAAATCATACTAAAAAACTGCATTTACAGTATATCTGAATTGTATTTGTGAAATTTTTTAGAAAACTTTTAAAAATATGACTTAGTAAAACACTCTTATTTTTCGAGTTCTATGAGGCAAATGACCACTGTGGCCAAATCCTGCTTTCCCAGCAAATCAAGCCTAGTGAAAAGTGAAGACAACAAATTATGCTATAAAACTGCATTTACACTATATCTAAATTGTATTTGTGAAATTTTTAGAAAACTTTTAAAAATATGACTTAGTAAAACACTCTTATTTTTCGAGTTCTATGAGGGAAATGATAACTGTGGCCAAACCCTTTTTTCTCAGCTAATCAAGCCAAGTGGGAAATAAAGACAACAAACCATGCTAACAAACTGCATTTACAGTATATATGAATTGTATTTGTGAAATTTTTTAGAAAACTTTTAAAAATATGACTTAGTAAAACACTCTTATTTTTCGAGTTCTATGAGGGAAATGACCACTGTGGCCAAATCCTGCTTTTCCAGCAAATCAAACCTAGTGAAAAGTGAAGACAACAAATTATGCTATAAAACTGCATTTACACTATATCTAAATTGTATTTGTGAAATTTTTAGAAAATTTTAAAAATATGACTTAGTAAAACACTCTTATTTTTCGAGTTCTATGAGGGAAATGACCACTGTGGCCAAACCCTTTTTTCTCAGCAAATCAAACCTAAAGGGAAATGAAGACAACAAACCATACTAAAAAACTGCATTTACAATATATCTGAATTGTATTTGTGAAATTTTTTAGAAAACTTTTAAAAATATGACTTAGTAAAACACTCTTATTTTTCGAGATCTATGAGGAAAATGACCACTGTGGCCAAACCTTTCTTTCTCAGCGAATCAAAGCTAGTGCGAAATGAAGACAACAAATCATACTAAAAAACTGCATTTACAGTATATCTGAATTGTATTTGTGAAATTTTTAGAAAACTTTTAAAAATATGACTTAGTTAAACACTCTTATTTTTTTAGTTCTATGAGGGAAATGACCACTGTGGCCAAACCTTTCTTTTTCAGCGAATCAAGCCTAGTGGAAAAAGAAGACAACAAATCATACTAAAAAACTGCATTTACAGTATATCTGAATTGTATTTGTGAAATTTTTTAGAAAACTTTTAAAAATATGACTTAGTAAAACACTCTTATTTTTCGAGTTCTATGAGGCAAATGACCACTGTGGCCAAATCCTGCTTTCCCAGCAAATCAAACCTAGTGAAAAGTGAAGACAACAAATTATGCTATAAAACTGCATTTACACTATATCTAAATTGTATTTGTGAAATTTTTAGAAAACTTTTAAAAATATGACTTAGTTAAACACTCTTATTTTTTTAGTTCTATGAGGAAAATGACCACTGTGGCCAAACCCTGCTTCCCCAGCAAATCAAACCTAGTGAAAAGTGAAGACAACAAATCATGCTAAAAAAACTGCATTTACAGTATATGTGAATTGTATTTGTGAAATTTTTTAGAAAACTTTTAAAAATATGACTTAGTAAAACACTATTATTTTTCGAGTTCTATGAGGAAAATGACCACTGTGGCCAAACCTTTCTTTCTCAGCGAATCAAAGCTAGTGGGAAATAAAGACAACAAATCATACTAAAAAACTGCATTTACAGTATATCTGAATTGTATTTGTGAAATTTTTTAGAAAACTTTTAAAAATATGACTTAGTAAAACACTCTTATTTTTCGAGTTCTATGAGGGAAATGACCACTGTGGCCAAACCCTGCTTTCCCAGCAAATCAAACCTAGTGGAAAGTGAAGACAACAAATCATGCTAAAAAACTGCATTTACAGTATATCTAAATTGTATTTTGAAATTTTTTAGAAAACTTTTAAAAATATGACTTAGTAAAACACTATTATTTTTCGAGTTTTATGAGGGAAATGACCACTGTGGCCAAACCTTTCTTTCTCAGCGAATCAGGCCTAGTGGAAAAAGAAGACAATAAATCATACTAAAAAACTGCATTTACAGTATATCTGAATTGTATTTGTGAAATTTTTTAGAAAACTTTTAAAAATATGACTTAGTAAAACACTCTTATTTTTCGAGTTCTATGAGGGAAATGACCACTGTGGCCAAACCCTGCTTTCCCAGCAAATCAAACCTAGTGGAAAGTGAAGACAACAAATCATGCTAAAAAACTGCATTTACAGTATATCTAAATTGTATTTTGAAATTTTTTAGAAAACTTTTAAAAATATGACTTAGTAAAACACTTTTATTTTTCGAGTTCTATGAGGCAAATGACCACTGTGGCCAAATCCTGCTTTCCCAGCAAATCAAACCTAGAGAAAAGTGAAGACAACAAATTATGCTATAAAACTGCATTTACAATATATCTAAATTGTATTTGTGAAATTTTTAGAAAACTTTTAAAAATATGACTTAGTAAAACACTCTTATTTTTCGAGTTCTATGAGGGAAATGATAACTGTGGCCAAACCCTGCTTTCCAAGCAAATCAAACCTTGTGAAAAGTGAAGACAACAAATCATGCTAAAAAACTGCATTTACAGTATATGTGAATTGTATTTGTGAAATTTTTTAGAAAACTTTTAAAAATATGACTTAGTAAAACACTCTTATTTTTCGAGTTCTATGAGGGAAATGACCACTGTGGCCAAACCTTTCTTTCTCAGCGAATTAAGCCTAGTGAAAAAAGAAGACAATAAATCATGCTAAAAAACTGCATTTACAGTATATCTGAATTGTATTTGTGAAATTTTTTAGAAAACTTTTAAAAATATGACTTAGTAAAACACTCTTATTTTTCGAAATCTATGAGGCAAATGACCACTGTGGCCAAATCCTGCTTTCCCAGCAAATCAAACCTAGTGAAAAGTGAAGACAACAAATTATGCTATAAAACTGCATTTACACTATATCTAAATTGTATTTGTGAAATTTTTAGAAAACTTTTAAAAATATGACTTAGTAAAACACTCTTATTTTTCGAGTTCTATGAGGGAAATGATAACTGTGGCCAAACCCTTTTTTCTCAGCAAATCAAACCTAGTGGGAAATAAAGACAACAAATCATACTAAAAAACTGCATTTACAGTATATCTGAATTGTATTTGTGAAATTTTTTAGAAAACTTTTAAAAATATGACTTAGTAAAACACTCTTATTTTTCGAGTTCTATGAGGGAAATGACCACTGTGGCCAAACCTTTCTTTTTCAGCGAATCAAACCTAGTGGAAAGTGAAGACAACAAATCATACTAAAAAACTGCATTTACAGTATATCTGAATTGTATATGTGACATTTTTGAGAAAACTTTTAAAAATATGACTTAGTAAAACACTCTTATTTTTCGAGTTCTATGAGGGAAATGACCACTGTGGCCAAACCCTTTTTTCTCAGCAAATCAAACCTAAAGGGAAATGAAGACAACAAATCATACTAAAAAACTGCATTTACAATATATCTGAATTGTATTTGTGAAATTTTTTAGAAAACTTTTAAAAATATGACTTAGTAAAACACTCTTATTTTTCGAGTTCTATGAGGAAAATGACCACTGTGGCCAAACCTTTCTTTCTCAGCGAATCAAAGCTAGTGCGAAATGAAGACAACAAATCATACTAAAAAACTGCATTTACAGTATATCTGAATTGTATTTGTGAAATTTTTTAGAAAACTTTTAAAAATATGACTTAGTAAAACACTCTTATTTTTCGAGTTCTATGAGGGAAATGACCACTGTGGCCAAACCTTTCTTTCTCAGCGAATCAAGCCTAGTGAAAAAAGAAGACAACAAATCATACTAAAAAACTGCATTTATAATATATCTGAAGTGTATTTGTGAAATTTTTTAGAAAACTTATAAAAATATGACTTAGTAAAACACTCTTATTTTTTGAGTTCTATGAGGAAAATGACCACTGTGGCCAAACCCTACTTTCCCAGAAAATCAAACCTAATGGAAAGTGAAGACAACAAATCATGCTAAAAACCGCATTTACAGTATATCTGAATTGTATTTGTGAAATTTTTTAGAAAACTTTTAAAAATATGACTTAGTAAAACACTCTTATTTTTCGAGTTCTATGAGGGAAATGAACACTGTGGCCAAACCTTTCTTTCTCAGCGAATTAAACCTAGAAGAAAATGAAGACAAGAAATCATACTAAAAAACTGCATTTATAATATACCTGAAGTGTATTTGTGAAATTTTTTAGAAAACTTTTAAAAATATGACTTAGTAAAACACTCTTATTTTTTGAGTTCTATGAGGAAAATGACCACTCTGGCCAAACCCTGCTTTCCCAGCAAATCAAACCTAGTGGAAAATGAAGACAACAAATCATGCTAAAAAACTGCATTTACAGTATATCTGAATTGTATTTGTGAAATTTTTTAGAAAACTTTTAAAAATATGACTTAGTAAAACACTCTTATTTTTCGATTTCTATGAGGGAAATGACCACTTTGGCCAAACCCTTTTTTCTCAAGTCAAATCTTAAGGGAAATAAAGACAACAAATCATGCTAAAAAAATGCATTTACAGTATATCTGAATTGTATTTGTGAAATTTTTTAGAAAACTTTTAAAAATATGACTTGGTAAAACACTCTTATTTTTCGAGTTCTATGAGGGAAATGACCACTGTGGCCAAACCTTTCTTTCTCAGCGAATCAAACCTAGTGAAAAATGAAGACAACATATCGTACTAAAAAACTGCGTTTATAATATATCTGAAGTGTATTTGTGAAATTTTTTAGAAAACTTTTAAAAATATGACTTAGTTAAACACTCTTATTTTTTTAGTTCTATGAGGAAAATGACCACTGTGGCCAAACCCTGCTTCCCCAGCAAATCAAACCTAGTGAAAAGTGAAGACAACAAATCATGCTAAAAAACTGCATTTACAGTATATGTGAATTGTATTTGTGAAATTTTTTAGAAAACTTTTAAAAATATGACTTAGTAAAACACTCTTATTTTTCGAGTTCTATGAGGGAAATGACCACTGTGGCCAAACCTTTCTTTCTCGGCGAATCAAGCCTAGTGGAAAAAAAAGACAACAAATCATACTAAAAAACTGCATTTACAGTATATCTGAATTGTATTTGTGAAATTTTTTAGAAAACTTTTAAAAATATGACTTAGTAAAACACTCTTATTTTTCGAGTTCTATGAGGCAAATGACCACTGTGGCCAAATCCTGCTTTCCCAGCAAATCAAGCCTAGTGAAAAGTGAAGACAACAAATTATGCTATAAAACTGCATTTACACTATATCTAAATTGTATTTGTGAAATTTTTAGAAAACTTTTAAAAATATGACTTAGTAAAACACTCTTATTTTTCGAGTTCTATGAGGGAAATGATAACTGTGGCCAAACCCTTTTTTCTCAGCTAATCAAGCCAAGTGGGAAATAAAGACAACAAACCATGCTAACAAACTGCATTTACAGTATATATGAATTGTATTTGTGAAATTTTTTAGAAAACTTTTAAAAATATGACTTAGTAAAACACTCTTATTTTTCGAGTTCTATGAGGGAAATGACCACTGTGGCCAAATCCTGCTTTTCCAGCAAATCAAACCTAGTGAAAAGTGAAGACAACAAATTATGCTATAAAACTGCATTTACACTATATCTAAATTGTATTTGTGAAATTTTTAGAAAATTTTAAAAATATGACTTAGTAAAACACTCTTATTTTTCGAGTTCTATGAGGGAAATGATCACTGTGGCCAAACCCTTTTTTCTCAGCAAATCAAACCTAAAGGGAAATGAAGACAACAAATCATACTAAAAAACTGCATTTACAATATATCTGAATTGTATTTGTGAAATTTTTTAGAAAACTTTTAAAAATATGACTTAGTAAAACACTCTTATTTTTCGAGTTCTATGAGGAAAATGACCACTGTGGCCAAACCTTTCTTTCTCAGCGAATCAAAGCTAGTGGGAAATAAAGACAACAAATCATACTAAAAAACTGCATTTACAGTATATCTGAATTGTATTTGTGAAATTTTTTAGAAAACTTTTAAAAATATGACTTAGTAAAACACTCTTATTTTTCGAGTTCTATGAGGGAAATGACCACTGTGGCCAAACCTTTCTTTCTCAGCGAATCAAGCCTAGTGAAAAATAAAGACAACATATTGTACTAAAAAACTGCATTTATAATATATCTGAAGTGTATTTGTGAAATTTTTTAGAAAACTTATAAAAATATGACTTAGTAAAACACTCTTATTTTTTGAGTTCTATGAGGAAAATGACCACTGTGGCCAAACCCTGCTTTCCCAGCAAATCAAACCTAGTGGAAAGTGAAGACAACAAATCATGCTAAAAAACTGCATTTACAGTATATCTGAATTGTATTTTGAAATTTTTTAGAAAACTTTTAAAAATATGACTTAGTAAAACACTCTTATTTTTCGAATTTTATGAGGGAAATGACCACTGTGGCCAAACCTTTCTTTCTCAGCGAATCAGGCCTAGTGGAAAAAGAAGACAACAAATCATACTAAAAAACTGCATTTACAGTATATCTGAATTGTATTTGTGAAATTTTTTAGAAAACTTTTAAAAATATGACTTAGTAAAACACTTTTATTTTTCGAGTTCTATGAGGCAAATGACCACTGTGGCCAAATCCTGCTTTCCCAGCAAATCAAACCTAGAGGAAAGTGAAGACAACAAATTATGCTATAAAACTGCATTTATAATATATCTAAATTGTATTTGTGAAATTTTTAGAAAACTTTTAAAAATATGACTTAGTAAAACACTCTTATTTTTCGAGTTCTATGAGGGAAATGATAACTGTGGCCAAACCCTGCTTCCCCAGCAAATCAAACCTCATGAAAAGTAAAGACAACAAATCATGCTAAAAAACTGCATTTACAGTATATGTGAATTGTATTTGTGAAATTTTTTAGAAAACTTTTAAAAATATGACTTAGTAAAACACTCTTATTTTTCGAGTTCTATGAGGGAAATGACCACTGTGGCCAAACCTTTCTTTCTCAGCGAATCAAGCCTAGTGGAAAAAGAAGACAACAAATCATACTAAAAAACTGCATTTACAGTATATCTGAATTGTATTTGTGAAATTTTTTAGAAAACTTTTAAAAATATGACTTAGTAAAACACTCTTATTTTTCGAGTTCTATGAGGCAAATGACCACTGTGGCCAAATCCTGCTTTCCCAGCAAATCAAGCCTAGTGAAAAGTGAAGACAACAAATTATGCTATAAAACTGCATTTACACTATATCTAAATTGTATTTGTGAAATTTTTAGAAAACTTTTAAAAATATGACTTAGTAAAACACTCTTATTTTTCGAGTTCTATGAGGGAAATGATAACTGTGGCCAAACCCTTTTTTCTCAGCAAATCAAACCTAGTGGGAAATAAAGACAACAAATCATACTAAAAAACTGCATTTACAGTATATCTGAATTGTATTTGTGAAATTTTTTAGAAAACTTTTAAAAATATGACTTAGTAAAACACTCTTATTTTTCGAGTTCTATGAGGGAAATGACCACTGTGGCCAAACCTTTCTTTTTCAGCGAATCAAGCCTAGTGGAAAATGAAGACAACAAATCATACTAAAAAACTGCATTTACAGTATATCTGAATTGTATATGTGACATTTTTGAGAAAACTTTTAAAAATATGACTTAATAAAACACTCTTATTTTTCGAGTTCTATGAGGGAAATGACCACTGTGGCCAAACCCTTTTCTCTCAGCAAATCAAACCTAAAGGGAAATGAAGACAACATATTGTACTAAAAAACTGCATTTACAGTATATCTGAAATGTATTTGTGAAATTTTTTAGAAAACTTTTAAAAATATGACTTAGTAAAACACTCTTATTTTTTTAGTTCTATGAGGAAAATGACCACTGTGGCCAAACCCTTCTTTCTCAGCGAATCAAAGCTAGTGGGAAATGAAGACAACAAATCATACTAAAAAACTGCATTTACAGTATATCTGAATTGTATTTGTGAAATTTTTTAGAAAACTTTTAAAAATATGACTTAGTAAAACACTCTTATTTTTCGAGTTCTATGAGGGAAATGACCACTGTGGCCAAACCTTTCTTTCTCAGCGAATCAAGCCTAGTGAAAAAAGAAGACAACAAATCGTACTAAAAAACTGCATTTATAATATATCTGAAGTGTATTTGTGAAATTTTTTAGAAAACTTATAAAAATATGACTTAGTAAAACACTCTTATTTTTTGAGTTCTATGAGGAAAATGACCACTGTGGCCAAACCCTACTTTCACAGCAAATCAACCCTAGTGGAAAGTGAAGACAACAAATCATGCTAAAAAACTGCATTTACAGTATATCTGAATTGTATTTGTGAAATTTTTTAGAAAACTTTTAAAAATATGACTTAGTAAAACACTCTTATTTTTCGAGTTCTATGAGGGAAATGACCACTGTGGCCAAACCCTACTTCTCCAGCAAATCAGACCTAGTGAAAAGTGAAAACAACAAATCATGCTAAAAAACTGCATTTACACTATATGTGAATTATATTTGTGAAATTTTTTAGAAAACTTTTAAAAATATGACTTAGTAAAACACTCTTATTTTTTGAGTTCTATGAGGAAAATGACCACTGTGGCCAAACCCTGCTTCCCCAGCAAATCAAACCTAGTGAAAAATAAAGACAACAAATTATGCTAAAAAACTGCATTTACAGTATATCTGAATTGTATTTGTGAAATTTTTTAGAAAACTTTTAAAAATATGACTTAGTAAAACACTCTTATTTTTTGAGTTCTATGAGGGAAATGACCACTGTGGCCAAACCCTTTTTTCTCAGCAAATCAAGCCTAAAGGGAAATAAAGACAACAAATCATACTAAAAAACTGCCTTTACAGTATATCTGAATTGTATTTGTAAAATTTTTTAGAAAACTTTTAAAAATATGACTTAGTAAAACACTCTTATTCTTCGAGTTCTATGAGGGAAATGACCACTGTGGCCAAACCTTTCCTTCTCAGCGAATCAAACCTAGTGGAAAATGAAGACAACATATTGTACTAAAAAACTGCATTTACAGTATATCTGAATTGTATATGTGACATTTTTGAGAAAACTTTTAAAAATATGACTTAGTAAAACACTCTTATTTTTCGAGTTCTATGAGGGAAATGACCACTGTGGCCAAACCCTTTTTTCTCAGCAAATCAAACCTAAAGGGAAATGAAGACAACATATTGTACTAAAAAACTGCATTTACAGTATATCTGAAATGTATTTGTGAAATTTTTTAGAAAACTTTTAAAAATATGACTTAGTAAAACACTCTTATTTTTTTAGTTCTATGAGGAAAATGACCACTGTGGCCAAACCCTTCTTTCTCAGCGAATCAAAGCTAGTGGGAAATGAAGACAACAAATCATACTAAAAAACTGCATTTACAGTATATCTGAATTGTATTTGTGAAATTTTTTAGAAAACTTTTAAAAATATGACTTAGTAAAACACTCTTATTTTTCGAGTTCTATGAGGGAAATGACCACTGTGGCCAAACCTTTCTTTCTCAGCGAATCAAGCCTAGTGAAAAAAGAAGACAACAAATCGTACTAAAAAACTGCATTTATAATATATCTGAAGTGTATTTGTGAAATTTTTTAGAAAACTTATAAAAATATGACTTAGTAAAACACTCTTATTTTTTGAGTTCTATGAGGAAAATGACCACTGTGGCCAAACCCTACTTTCACAGCAAATCAACCCTAGTGGAAAGTGAAGACAACAAATCATGCTAAAAAACTGCATTTACAGTATATCTGAATTGTATTTGTGAAATTTTTTAGAAAACTTTTAAAAATATGACTTAGTAAAACACTCTTATTTTTCGAGTTCTATGAGGGAAATGACCACTGTGGCCAAACCCTACTTCTCCAGCAAATCAGACCTAGTGAAAAGTGAAAACAACAAATCATGCTAAAAAACTGCATTTACACTATATGTGAATTATATTTGTGAAATTTTTTAGAAAACTTTTAAAAATATGACTTAGTAAAACACTCTTATTTTTTGAGTTCTATGAGGAAAATGACCACTGTGGCCAAACCCTGCTTCCCCAGCAAATCAAACCTAGTGAAAAATAAAGACAACAAATTATGCTAAAAAACTGCATTTACAGTATATCTGAATTGTATTTGTGAAATTTTTTAGAAAACTTTTAAAAATATGACTTAGTAAAACACTCTTATTTTTTGAGTTCTATGAGGGAAATGACCACTGTGGCCAAACCCTTTTTTCTCAGCAAATCAAGCCTAAAGGGAAATAAAGACAACAAATCATACTAAAAAACTGCCTTTACAGTATATCTGAATTGTATTTGTAAAATTTTTTAGAAAACTTTTAAAAATATGACTTAGTAAAACACTCTTATTCTTCGAGTTCTATGAGGGAAATGACCACTGTGGCCAAACCTTTCCTTCTCAGCGAATCAAACCGAGTGGAAAATGAAGACAACATATTGTACTAAAAAACTAAATTTATAATATATCTGAAATGTATTTGTGAAATTTTTTAGAAAACTTTTAAAAATATGACTTAGTAAAACACTCTTATTTTTTGAGTTCTATGAGGAAAATGACCACTGTGGCCAAACCCTGCTTTCCCAGCAAATCAAACCTAATGGAAAATAAAGACAACAAATCATGCTAAAAAACTGCATTTACAGTATATCTGAATTGTATTTTGAAATTTTTTAGAAAACTTTTAAAAATATGACTTAGTAAAACACTCTTATTTTTCGAGTTCTATGAGGGAAATGACCACTGTGGCCAAACCTTTCTTTCTCAGTGAATCAAGCCTAGTGAGAAATGAAGACAACTTATTGTACTAAAAAACTGCATTTATAATATATCTAAAGTGTATTTGTGAACTTTTTTAGAAAACTTTTAAAAATATGACTTAGTAAAACACTCTTATTTTTTGAGTTCTATGAGGAAAATGACCACTGTGGCCAAACCTTGCTTTCCCAGCAAATCAAACCTAGTGAAAAGTAAAGACAACAAATCATACTAAAAAACTGCATTTACAGTATATCTGAATTGTATTTGTGAAATTTTTGAGAAAACTTTTAAAAATATGACTTAGTAAAACACTCTTATTTTTCGAGTTCTATGAGGGAAATGACCACTGTGGCCAAACCGTTTTTTCTCAGCAAATCAAACCTAAAGGGAAATGAAGACAACAAATCATACTAAAAAACTGCATTTACAGTATATCTGAATTGTATTTGTGAAATTTTTTAGAAAACTTTTAAAAATATGACTTAGTAAAACACTCTTATTTTTCGAGTTCTATGAGGGAAATGACCACTGTGGCCAAACCCTACTTCTCCAGCAAATCAGACCTAGTGAAAAGTGAAAACAACAAATCATGCTAAAAAACTGCATTTACACTATATGTGAATTATATTTGTGAAATTTTTTAGAAAACTTTTAAAAATATGACTTAGTAAAACACTCTTATTTTTTGAGTTCTATGAGGAAAATGACCACTGTGGCCAAACCCTGCTTCCCCAGCAAATCAAACCTAGTGAAAAATAAAGACAACAAATTATGCTAAAAAACTGCATTTACAGTATATCTGAATTGTATTTGTGAAATTTTTTAGAAAACTTTTAAAAATATGACTTAGTAAAACACTCTTATTTTTTGAGTTCTATGAGGGAAATGACCACTGTGGCCAAACCCTTTTTTCTCAGCAAATCAAGCCTAAAGGGAAATAAAGACAACAAATCATACTAAAAAACTGCCTTTACAGTATATCTGAATTGTATTTGTAAAATTTTTTAGAAAACTTTTAAAAATATGACTTAGTAAAACACTCTTATTCTTCGAGTTCTATGAGGGAAATGACCACTGTGGCCAAACCTTTCCTTCTCAGCGAATCAAACCTAGTGGAAAATGAAGACAACATATTGTACTAAAAAACTGAATTTATAATATATCTGAAATGTATTTGTGAAATTTTTTAGAAAACTTTTAAAAATATGACTTAGTAAAACACTCTTATTTTTTGAGTTCTATGAGGAAAATGACCACTGTGGCCAAACCCAGCTTTCCCAGCAAATCAAACCTAATGGAAAATAAAGACAACAAATCATGCTAAAAAACTGCATTTACAGTATATCTGAATTGTATTTTGAAATTTTTTAGAAAACTTTTAAAAATATGACTTAGTAAAACACTCTTATTTTTCGAGTTCTATGAGGGAAATGACCACTGTGGCCAAACCTTTCTTTCTCAGTGAATCAAGCCTAGTGAGAAATGAAGACAACTTATTGTACTAAAAAACTGCATTTATAATATATCTAAAGTGTATTTGTGAACTTTTTTAGAAAACTTTTAAAAATATGACTTAGTAAAACACTCTTATTTTTTGAGTTCTATGAGGAAAATGACCACTGTGGCCAAACCTTGCTTTCCCAGCAAATCAAACCTAGTGAAAAGTAAAGAAAACAAATCATACTAAAAAACTGCATTTACAGTATATCTGAATTGTATTTGTGAAATTTTTGAGAAAACTTTTAAAAATATGACTTAGTAAAACACTCTTATTTTTCGAGTTCTATGAGGGAAATGACCACTGTGGCCAAACCGTTTTTTCTCAGCAAATCAAACCTAAAGGGAAATGAAGACAACAAATCATACTAAAAAACTGCATTTACAGTATATCTGAATTGTTTTTGTGAAATTTTTTAGAAAACTTTTAAAAATATGACTTAGTAAAACACTCTTATTTTTCGAGTTCTATGAGGGAAATGACCACTGTGGCCAAACCCTACTTCCCCAGCAAATCAGACCTAGTGAAAAGTGAAGACAACAAATTATGCTAAAAAACTGCATTTACAGTATATGTGAATTGTATTTGTGAAATTTTTTAGAAAACTTTTAAAAATATGACTTAGTAAAACACTCTGATTTTTTGAGTTCTATGAGGAAAATGACCACTGTGGCCAAACCCTTCTTTCTCAGCGAATCAAACCTAGTAAAAAATGAAGACAACAAATCATACTAAAAAACTGCATTTACAGTATATCTGAATTGTATATGTGACATTTTTGAGAAAACTTTTAAAAATATGACTTAGTAAAACACTCTTATTTTTCGAGTTCTATGAGGGAAATGACCACTGTGGCCAAACCGTTTTTTCTCAGCAAATCAAACCTAAAGGGAAATAAAGACAACAAATCATACTAAAAAACTGCATTTACAGTATATCTGAATTGTTTTTGTGAAATTTTTTAGAAAACTTTTAAAAATATGACTTAGTAAAACACTCTTATTTTTCAAGTTCTATGAGGAAAATGACCACTGTGGCCAAACCTTTCTTTCTCAGCGAATCAAAGCTAGTGGAAAATGAAGACAACAAATCATACTAAAAAACTGCATTTACAATATATCTGAATTGTATTTGTGAAATTTTTTAAAAAACTTTTAAAAATATGACTTAGTAAAACACTCTTATTCTTCGAGTTCTATGAGGGAAATGACCACTGTGGCCAAACCTTTCCTTCTCAGCGAATCAAGCCTAGTGGAAAATGAAGACAACATATTGTACTAAAAAACTGCATTTACAGTATATCTGAAATGTATTTGTGAAATTTTTTAGAAAACTTTTAAAAATATGACTTAGTAAAACACTCTTATTTTTTTAGTTCTATGAGGAAAATGACCACTGTGGCCAAACCCTTCTTTCTCAGCGAATCAAACCTAGTGAAAAATGAAGACAACAAATCATACTAAAAAACTGCATTTACAGTATATCTGAATTGTATTTTGAAATTTTTTAGAAAACTTTTAAAAATATGACTTAGTAAAACACTCTTATTTTTCGAGTTCTATGAGGGAAATGACCACTGTGGCCAAACCTTTCTTTCTCAGCGAATCAAGCCTAGTGAAAAATGAAGAAAATATATTGTACTAAAAACTGCATTTATAATATATCTGAAGTGTATTTGTGAAATTTTTTAGAAAACTTTTAAAAATATGACTTAGTTAAACAATCTTATTTTTTTAGTTCTATGAGGAAAATGACCACTGTGGCCAAAGCCTGCTTCCCCAGCAAATCAAGCCTAGTGGAAAATGAAGACAACAAATCATGCTAAAAAACTGCATTTACAGTATATCTGAATTGTATTTTGAAATTTTTTAGAAAACTTTTAAAAATATGACTAAGTAAAACACTCTTATTTTTCGAGTTCTATGAGGAAAATGACCACTGTGGCCAAACCCTTCTTTCTCAGCGAATCAAAACTTGTGAAAAATGAAGACAACAAATCATACTAAAAAACTGCATTTACAGTATATCTGAATTGTATATGTGACATTTTTGAGAAAACTTTTAAAAATATGACTTAGTAAAACACTCTTATTTTTCGAGTTCTATGAGGGAAATGACCACTTTGGCCAAACCCTGCTTTTCCAGCAAATCAAACCAAGTGGAAAATGAAGAAAGCAAATCATGCTAAAAAACTGCATTTACAGTATAGCTGAATTGTATTTTGAAATTTTTTAGAAAACTTTTAAAAATATGACTTAGTAAAACACTCTTATTTTTCGAGTTCTATGAGGGAAATGACCACTGTGGCCAAACCTTTCTTTCTCAGCGAATCAAGCCTAGTGGAAAAAGAAGACAACAAATTATACTAAAAAACTGCATTTACAGTATATCTGAATTGTATTTGTGAAATTTTTTAGAAAACTTTTAAAAATATGACTTAGTAAAACACTCTTATTTTTCGAGTTCTATGAGGCAAATGACCACTGTGGCCAAATCCTGCTTTCCCAGCAAATCAAACCTAGAGGAAAGTGAAGGCAACAAATTATGCTATAAAACTGCATTTACACTATATCTAAATTGTATTTGTGAAATTTTTAGAAAACTTTTAAAAATATGACTTAGTAAAACACTCTTATTTTTCGAGTTCTATGAGGGAAATGATAACTGTGGCCAAACCCTTTTTTCTCAGCAAATCAAACCTAGTGGGAAATGAAGACAACAAATCATACTAAAAAACTGCATTTACAATATATCTGAATTGTATTTGTGAAATTTTTTAAAAAACTTTTAAAAATATGACTTAGTAAAACACTCTTATTCTTCGAGTTCTATGAGGGAAATGACCACTGTGGCCAAACCTTTCCTTCTCAGCGAATCAAGCCTAGTGGAAAATGAAGACAACATATTGTACTAAAAAACTGCATTTACAGTATATCTGAAATGTATTTGTGAAATTTTTTAGAAAACTTTTAAAAATATGACTTAGTAAAACACTCTTATTTTTTTAGTTCTATGAGGAAAATGACCACTGTGGCCAAACCCTTCTTTCTCAGCGAATCAAACCTAGTGAAAAATGAAGACAACAAATCATACTAAAAAACTGCATTTACAGTATATCTGAATTGTATTTTGAAATTTTTTAGAAAACTTTTAAAAATATGACTTAGTAAAACACTCTTATTTTTCGAGTTCTATGAGGGAAATGACCACTGTGGCCAAACCTTTCTTTCTCAGCGAATCAAGCCTAGTGAAAAATGAAGAAAATATATTGTACTAAAAAACTGCATTTATAATATATCTGAAGTGTATTTGTGAAATTTTTTAGAAAACTTTTAAAAATATGACTTAGTTAAACAATCTTATTTTTTTAGTTCTATGAGGAAAATGACCACTGTGGCCAAAGCCTGCTTCCCCAGCAAATCCAGCCTAGTGGAAAATGAAGACAACAAATCATGCTAAAAAACTGCATTTACAGTATATCTGAATTGTATTTTGAAATTTTTTAGAAAACTTTTAAAAATATGACTAAGTAAAACACTCTTATTTTTCGAGTTCTATGAGGAAAATGACCACTGTGGCCAAACCTTTATTTCTCAGCGAATCAAAACTTGTGAAAAATGAAGACAACAAATCATACTAAAAAACTGCATTTACAGTATATCTGAATTGTATATGTGACATTTTTGAGAAAACTTTTAAAAATATGACTTAGTAAAACACTCTTATTTTTCGAGTTCTATGAGGGAAATGACCACCGTGGCCAAACCCTGCTTTCCCAGCAAATCAAACCTAGTGAAAAATGAAGACAGCAAATCGTGCTAAAAAACTGCATTTACAGTATAGCTGAATTGTATTTTGAAATTTTTTAGAAAACTTTTAAAAATATGACTTAGTAAAACACTCTTATTTTTCGAGTTCTATGAGGGAAATGACCACTGTGGCCAAACCTTTCTTTCTCAGCGAATCAAGCCTAGTGGAAAAAGAAGACAACAAATTATACTAAAAAACTGCATTTACAGTATATCTGAATTGTATTTGTGAAATTTTTTAGAAAACTTTTAAAAATATGACTTAGTAAAACACTCTTATTTTTCGAGTTCTATGAGGCAAATGACCACTGTGGCCAAATCCTGCTCTCCCAGCAAATCAAACCTAGAGGAAAGTGAAGACAACAAATTATGCTATAAAACTGCATTTACACTATATCTAAATTGTATTTGTGAAATTTTTAGAAAACTTTTAAAAATATGACTTAGTAAAACACTCTTATTTTTCGAGTTCTATGAGGGAAATGATAACTGTGGCCAAACCCTTTTTTCTCAGCAAATCAAACCAAGTGGGAAATGAAGACAACAAATCATACTAAAAAACTGCATTTACAGTATATCTGAATTGTATTTGTGAAATTTTTTAGAAAACTTTTAAAAATATGACTTAGTAAAACACTCTTATTTTTCGAGTTCTATGAGGGAAATGACCACTGTGGCCAAACCTTTCTTTCTCAGCGAATCAAGCCTAGTGGAAAAAGAAGACAACAAATCATACTAAAAAACTGCATTTACAGTATATCTGAATTGTATTTGTGAAATTTTTTAGAAAACTTTTAAAAATATGACTTAGTAAAACACTCTTAGTTTTCGAGTTCTATAAGGCAAATGACCACTGTGGCCAAATCCTACTTTCCCAGCAAATCAAACCTAGAGGAAAGTGAAGACAACAAATTATGCTATAAAACTGCATTTACACTATATCTAAATTGTATTTGTGAAATTTTTAGAAAACTTTTAAAAATATGACTTAGTAAAACACTCTTATTTTTCGAGTTCTATGAGGGAAATGATAACTGTGGCCAAACCCTTTTTTCTCAGCAAATCAAACCTAGTGGGAAATAAAGACAACAAATCATACTAAAAAACTGCATTTACAGTATATCTGAATTGTATTTGTGAAATTTTTTAGAAAACTTTTAAAAATATGACTTAGTAAAACACTCTTATTTTTCGAGTTCTATGAGGGAAATGACCACTGTGGCCAAACCCTACTTCCCCAGCAAATCAGACCTAGTGAAAAGTGAAGACAACAAATCATGCTAAAAAACTGCATTTACAGTATATATGAATTGTATTTGTGAAATTTTTTAGAAAACTTTTAAAAATATGACTTAGTAAAACACTCTTATTTTTCGAGTTCTATGAGGGAAATGACCACTGTGGCGAAACCTTTCTTTCTCAGCGAATCAAACCTAGTGAAAAAAAAAGACAACAAATCATACTAAAAAACTGCATTTACAATATATCTGAATTGTATTTGTGAAATTTTTTAAAAAACTTTTAAAAATATGACTTAGTAAAACACTCTTATTCTTCGAGTTCTATGAGGGAAATGACCACTGTGGCCAAACCTTTCTTTCTCAGCGAATCAAAGCTAGTGGGAAATGAAGACAACAAATTATACTAAAAAACTGCATTTACAATATATCTGAATTGTATTTGTGAAATTTTTTAGAAAACTTTTAAAAATATGACTTAGTAAAACACTCTTATTTTTCGAGTTCTATGAGGAAAATGACCACTGTGGCCAAACCCTGCTTTCCAAGCAAATCAAGCCTAGTGGAAAATGAAGACAACAAATTATGCTAAAAAACTGCATTTACAGTATATCTGAATTGTATATGTGACATTTTTGAGAAAACTTTTAAAAATATGACTTAGTAAAACACTCATATTTTTCGAGTTCTATGAGGGAAATGACCACTGTGACCAAACCCTGCTTTTCCAGCAAATCAAACCTAGTGGAAAATGAAGACAACAAATCATGCTAAAAAACTGCATTTACAGTATAGCTGAATTGTATTTTGAAATTTTTTAGAAAACTTTTAAAAATATGACTTAGTAAAACACTCTTATTTTTCGAGTTCTATGAGGGAAATGACCACTGTGGCCAAACCTTTCTTTCTCAGCGAATCAAGCCTAGTGGAAAAAAAAGACAACAAATTATACTAAAAAACTGCATTTACAGTATATCTGAATTGTATTTGTGAAATTTTTTAGAAAACTTTTAAAAATATGACTTAGTAAAACACTCTTATTCTTCGAGTTCTATGAGGGAAATGACCACTGTGGCCAAACCTTTCCTTCTCAGCGAAATAAACCTAGTGGAAAATGAAGACAACATATTGTACTAAAAAACTGCATTTACAGTATATCTGAAATGTATTTGTGAAATTTTTTAGAAAACTTTTAAAAATATGACTTAGTAAAACACTCTTATTTTTTTAGTTCTATGAGGAAAATGACCACTGTGGCCAAACCCTTCTTTCTCAGCGAATCAAACCTAGTGAAAAATGAAGACAACATATTGTACTAAAAAACTGCATTTATAATATATCTGAAGTGTATTTGTGAAATTTTTTAGAAAACTTTTAAAAATATGACTTAGTTAAACACTCTTATTTTTTTAGTTCTATGAGGAAAATGACCACTGTGGCCAAACCCTTCTTTCTCAGCGAATCAAACCTAGTGAAAAATGAAGACAACAAATTATACTAAAAAACTGCATTTACAGTATATCTGAATTGTATATGTGACATTTTTGAGAAAACTTTTAAAAATATGACTTAGTAAAACACTCTTATTTTTCGAGTTCTATAAGGGAAATGACCACTGTGGCCAAACCCTGCTTTCCCAGCAAATCAAGCCTAGTGGAAAATGAAGAAAACAAATTATGCTAAAAAACTGCATTTACAGTATATCTGAATTGTATTTTGAAATTTTTTAGAAAACTTTTAAAAATATGACTTAGTAAAACACTCTTATTTTTCGAGTTCTATAAGGGAAATGACCACTGTGGCCAAACCCTTCTTTCTCAGCGAATCAAGCCTAGTGAAAAATGAAGAAAACATATTGTACTAAAAAACTGCATTTATAATATATCTGAAGTGTATTTGTGAAATTTTTTAGAAAACTTTTAAAAATATGACTTAGTTAAACACTCTTATTTTTTTAGTTCTATGAGGAAAATGACCACTGTGGCCAAACCCTGCTTTCCCAGCAAATCAAGCCTAGTGGAAAATGAAGACAACAAATTATGCTAAAAAACTGCATTTACAGTATATCTGAATTGTATATGTGACATTTTTGAGAAAACTTTTAAAAATATGACTTAGTAAAACACTCTTATTTTTCGAGTTCTATGAGGGAAATGACCACTGTGACCAAACCCTGCTTTCCCAGCAAATCAGACCTAGTGGAAAATGAAGACAACAAATCATGCTAAAAAACTGCATTTACAGTATAGCTGAATTGTATTTTGAAATTTTTTAGAAAACTTTTAAAAATATGACTTAGTAAAACACTCTTATTTTTCGAGTTCTATGAGGGAAATGACCACTGTGGCCAAACCTTTCTTTCTCAGCGAATCAAGCCTAGTGGAAAAAGAAGACAACAAATCATACTAAAAAACTGCATTTACAGTATATCTGAATTGTATTTGTGAAATTTTTTAGAAAACTTTTAAAAATATGACTTAGTAAAACACTCTTATTTTTCGAGTTCTATAAGGCAAATGACCACTGTGGCCAAATCCTGCTTTCCCAGCAAATCAGACCTAGTGAAAAGTGAAGACAACAAATCATGCTAAAAAACTGCATTTACAGTATATATGAAGTGTATTTGTGAAATTTTTTAGAAAACTTTTAAAAATATGACTTAGTAAAACACTCTTATTTTTCGAGTTCTATGAGGGAAATGACCACTGTGGCGAAACCTTTCTTTCTCAGCGAATCAAACCTAGTGAAAAATGAAGACATTAAATTATGCTAAAAAACTGCATTTACAGTATATCTGAATTGTATATGTGACATTTTTGAGAAAACTTTTAAAAATATGACTTAGTAAAACACTCATATTTTTCGAGTTCTATGAGGGAAATGACCACTGTGACCAAACCCTGCTTTCCCAGCAAATCAAACCTAGTGGAAAATGAAGACAACAAATCATGCTAAAAAACTGCATTTACAGTATAGCTGAATTGTATTTTGAAATTTTTTAGAAAACTTTTAAAAATATGACTTAGTAAAACACTCTTATTTTTCGAGTTCTATGAGGGAAATGACCACTGTGGCCAAACCTTTCTTTCTCAGCGAATCAAGCCTAGTGGAAAAAGAAGACAACAAATTATACTAAAAAACTGCATTTACAGTATATCTGAATTGTATTTGTGAAATTTTTTAGAAAACTTTTAAAAATATGACTTAGTAAAACACTCTTATTTTTCGAGTTCTATAAGGCAAATGACCACTGTGGCCAAATCCTGCTTTCCCAGCAAATCAAACCTAGAGGAAAGTGAAGACAACAAATTATGCTATAAAACTGCATTTACACTATATCTAAATTGTATTTGTGAAATTTTTAGAAAACTTTTAAAAATATGACTTAGTAAAACACTCTTATTTTTCGAGTTCTATGAGGGAAATGATAACTGTGCCCAAACCCTTTTTTCTCAGCAAATCAAACCTAGTGGGAAATAAAGACAACAAATTATACTAAAAAACTGCATTTACAGTATATCTGAATTGTATTTGTGAAATTTTTTAGAAAACTTTTAAAAATATGACTTAGTAAAACACTCTTATTTTTCGAGTTCTATGAGGGAAATGACCACTGTGGCCAAACCCTACTTCCCCAGCAAATCAGACCTAGTGAAAAGTGAAGACAACAAATCATGCTAAAAAACTGCATTTACAGTATATGTGAATTATATTTGTGAAATTTTTTAGAAAACTTTTAAAAATATGACTTAGTAAAACACTCTTATTTTTCGAGTTCTATGAGGGAAATGACCACTGTGGCGAAACCTTTCTTTCTCAGCGAATCAAACCTAGTGAAAAAAAAAGACAACAAATCATACTAAAAAACTGCATTTACAGTATATCTGAATTGTATTTGTGAAATTTTTTAGAAAACTTTTAAAAATATGACTTAGTAAAACACTCTTATTTTTCGAGTTCTATGAAGAAAATGACCACTGTGGCCAAACCTTTCTTTCTCAGCGAATCAAAGCTAGTGGGAAATGAAGACAACAAATCATACTAAAAAGCTGCATTTACAATATATCTGAATTGTATTTGTGAAATTTTTTAAAAAACTTTTAAAAATATGACTTAGTAAAACACTCTTATTCTTCGAGTTCTATGAGGGAAATGACCACTGTGGCCAAACCTTTCCTTCTCAGCGAATTAAACCTAGTGGAAAATGAAGACAACATATTGTACTAAAAAACTGCATTTACAGTATATCTGAAATGTATTTGTGAAATTTTTTAGAAAACTTTTAAAAATATGACTTAGTAAAACACTCTTATTTTTTTAGTTCTATGAGGAAAATGACCACTGTGGCCAAACCCTTCTTTCTCAGCGTATCAAACCTAGTGAAAAATGAAGACAACAAATTATACTAAAAAACTGCATTTACAGTATATCTGAATTGTATATGTGACATTTTTGAGAAAACTTTTAAAAATATGACTTAGTAAAACACTCTTATTTTTCGAGTTCTATAAGGGAAATGACCACTGTGGCCAAACCCTGCTTTCCCAGCAAATCAAGCCTAGTGGAAAATGAAGACAACAAATTATGCTAAAAAACTGCATTTACAGTATATCTGAATTGTATTTTGAAATTTTTTAGAAAACTTTTAAAAATATGACTTAGTAAAACACTCTTATTTTTCGAGTTCTATGAGGGAAATGACCACTGTGGCCAAACCCTTCTTTCTCAGCGAATCAAGCCTAGTGAAAAATGAAGAAAACATATTGTACTAAAAAACTGCATTTATAATATATCTGAAGTGTATTTGTGAAATTTTTTAGAAAACTTTTAAAAATATGACTTAGTTAAACACTCTTATTTTTTTAGTTCTATGAGGAAAATGACCACTGTGGCCAAACCCTGCTTTCCCAGCAAATCAAGCCTAGTGAAAAATGAAGACAACAAATTATGCTAAAAAACTGCATTTACAGTATATCTGAATTGTATTTTGAAATTTTTTAGAAAACTTTTAAAAATATGACTAAGTAAAACACTCTTATTTTTCGAGTTCTATGAGGGAAATGATAACTGTGGCCAAACCCTTTTTTCTCAGCAAATCAAACCTAGTGGGAAATAAAGACAACAAATCATACTAAAAAACTGCATTTACAGTATATCTGAATTGTATTTGTGAAATTTTTTAGAAAACTTTTAAAAATATGACTTAGTAAAACACTCTTATTTTTCGAGTTCTATGAGGGAAATGACCACTGTGGCCAAACCCTACTTCCCCAGCAAATCAGACCTAGTGAAAAGTGAAGACAACAAATCATGCTAAAAAACTGCATTTACAGTATATGTGAATTATATTTGTGAAATTTTTTAGAAAACTTTTAAAAATATGACTTAGTAAAACACTCTTATTTTTCGAGTTCTATGAGGGAAATGACCACTGTGGCGAAACCTTTCTTTCTCAGCGAATCAAACCTAGTGAAAAAAAAAGACAACAAATCATACTAAAAAACTGCATTTACAGTATATCTGAATTGTATTTGTGAAATTTTTTAGAAAACTTTTAAAAATATGACTTAGTAAAACACTCTTATTTTTCGAGTTCTATGAGGAAAATGACCACTGTGGCCAAACCTTTCTTTCTCAGCGAATCAAAGCTAGTGGGAAATGAAGACAACAAATCATACTAAAAAGCTGCATTTACAATATATCTGAATTGTATTTGTGAAATTTTTTAAAAAACTTTTAAAAATATGACTTAGTAAAACACTCTTATTCTTCGAGTTCTATGAGGGAAATGACCACTGTGGCCAAACCTTTCCTTCTCAGCGAATTAAACCTAGTGGAAAATGAAGACAACATATTGTACTAAAAAACTGCATTTACAGTATATCTGAAATGTATTTGTGAAATTTTTTAGAAAACTTTTAAAAATATGACTTAGTAAAACACTCTTATTTTTTTAGTTCTATGAGGAAAATGACCACTGTGGCCAAACCCTTCTTTCTCAGCGAATCAAACCTAGTGAAAAATGAAGACAACAAATTATACTAATAAACTGCATTTACAGTATATCTGAATTGTATATGTGACATTTTTGAGAAAACTTTTAAAAATATGACTTAGTAAAACACTCTTATTTTTCGAGTTCTATAAGGGAAATGACCACTGTGGCCAAACCCTGCTTTCCCAGCAAATCAAGCCTAGTGGAAAATGAAGACAACAAATTATGCTAAAAAACTGCATTTACAGTATATCTGAATTGTATTTTGAAATTTTTTAGAAAACTTTTAAAAATATGACTTAGTAAAACACTCTTATTTTTCGAGTTCTATGAGGGAAATGACCACTGTGGCCAAACCCTTCTTTCTCAGCGAATCAAGCCTAGTGAAAAATGAAGAAAACATACTGTACTAAAAAACTGCATTTATAATATATCTGAAGTGTATTTGTGAAATTTTTTAGAAAACTTTTAAAAATATGACTTAGTTAAACACTCTTATTTTTTTAGTTCTATGAGGAAAATGACCACTGTGGCCAAACCCTGCTTTCCCAGCAAATCAAGCCTAGTGAAAAATGAAGACAACAAATTATGCTAAAAAACTGCATTTACAGTATATCTGAATTGTATTTTGAAATTTTTTAGAAAACTTTTAAAAATATGACTAAGTAAAACACTCTTATTTTTCGAGTTCTATGAGGGAAATGATAACTGTGGCCAAACCCTTTTTTCTCAGCAAATCAAACCTAGTGGGAAATAAAGACAACAAATCATACTAAAAAACTGCATTTACAGTATATCTAAATTGTATTTGTGAAATTTTTTAGAAAACTTTTAAAAATATGACTTAGTAAAACACTCTTATTTTTCGAGTTCTATGAGGGAAATGACTACTGTGGCCAAACCCTACTTCCCCAGCAAATCAGACCTAGTGAAAAGTGAAGACAACAAATCATGCTAAAAAACTGCATTTACAGTATATGTGAATTGTATTTGTGAAATTTTTTAGAAAACTTTTAAAAATATGACTTAGTAAAACACTCTTATTTTTCGAGTTCTATGAGGGAAATGACCACTGTGGCGAAACCTTTCTTTCTCAGCGAATCAAACCTAGTGAAAAAAAAAGACAACAAATCATACTAAAAAACTGCATTTACGGTATATCTGAATTGTATTTGTGAAATTTTTTAGAAAACTTTTAAAAATATGACTTAGTAAAACACTCTTATTTTTCGAGTTCTATGAGGAAAATGACCACTGTGGCCAAACCTTTCTTTCTCAGCGAATCAAAGCTAGTGGGAAATGAAGACAACAAATCATGCTAAAAAACTGCATTTACAGTATATGTGAATTATATTTGTGAAATTTTTTAGAAAACTTTTAAAAATATGACTTAGTAAAACACTCTTATTTTTCGAGTTCTATGAGGGAAATGACCACTGTGGCGAAACCTTTCTTTCTCAGCGAATCAAACCTAGTGAAAAAAAAAGACAACAAATCATACTAAAAAACTGCATTTACAGTATATCTGAATTGTATTTGTGAAATTTTTTAGAAAACTTTTAAAAATATGACTTAGTAAAACACTCTTATTTTTCGAGTTCTATGAGGAAAATGACCACTGTGGCCAAACCTTTCTTTCTCAGCGAATCAAAGCTAGTGGGAAATGAAGACAACAAATCATACTAAAAAGCTGCATTTACAATATATCTGAATTGTATTTGTGAAATTTTTTAAAAAACTTTTAAAAATATGACTTAGTAAAACACTCTTATTCTTCGAGTTCTATGAGGGAAATGACCACTGTGGCCAAACCTTTCCTTCTCAGCGAATTAAACCTAGTGGAAAATGAAGACAACATATTGTACTAAAAAACTGCATTTACAGTATATCTGAAATGTATTTGTGAAATTTTTTAGAAAACTTTTAAAAATATGACTTAGTAAAACACTCTTATTTTTTTAGTTCTATGAGGAAAATGACCACTGTGGCCAAACCCTTCTTTCTCAGCGAATCAAACCTAGTGAAAAATGAAGACAACAAATTATACTAATAAACTGCATTTACAGTATATCTGAATTGTATATGTGACATTTTTGAGAAAACTTTTAAAAATATGACTTAGTAAAACACTCTTATTTTTCGAGTTCTATAAGGGAAATGACCACTGTGGCCAAACCCTGCTTTCCCAGCAAATCAAGCCTAGTGGAAAATGAAGACAACAAATTATGCTAAAAAACTGCATTTACAGTATATCTGAATTGTATTTTGAAATTTTTTAGAAAACTTTTAAAAATATGACTTAGTAAAACACTCTTATTTTTCGAGTTCTATGAGGGAAATGACCACTGTGGCCAAACCCTTCTTTCTCAGCGAATCAAGCCTAGTGAAAAATGAAGAAAACATACTGTACTAAAAAACTGCATTTATAATATATCTGAAGTGTATTTGTGAAATTTTTTAGAAAACTTTTAAAAATATGACTTAGTTAAACACTCTTATTTTTTTAGTTCTATGAGGAAAATGACCACTGTGGCCAAACCCTGCTTTCCCAGCAAATCAAGCCTAGTGAAAAATGAAGACAACAAATTATGCTAAAAAACTGCATTTACAGTATATCTGAATTGTATTTTGAAATTTTTTAGAAAACTTTTAAAAATATGACTAAGTAAAACACTCTTATTTTTCGAGTTCTATGAGGGAAATGATAACTGTGGCCAAACCCTTTTTTCTCAGCAAATCAAACCTAGTGGGAAATAAAGACAACAAATCATACTAAAAAACTGCATTTACAGTATATCTAAATTGTATTTGTGAAATTTTTTAGAAAACTTTTAAAAATATGACTTAGTAAAACACTCTTATTTTTCGAGTTCTATGAGGGAAATGACTACTGTGGCCAAACCCTACTTCCCCAGCAAATCAGACCTAGTGAAAAGTGAAGACAACAAATCATGCTAAAAAACTGCATTTACAGTATATGTGAATTGTATTTGTGAAATTTTTTAGAAAACTTTTAAAAATATGACTTAGTAAAACACTCTTATTTTTCGAGTTCTATGAGGGAAATGACCACTGTGGCGAAACCTTTCTTTCTCAGCGAATCAAACCTAGTGAAAAAAAAAGACAACAAATCATACTAAAAAACTGCATTTACGGTATATCTGAATTGTATTTGTGAAATTTTTTAGAAAACTTTTAAAAATATGACTTAGTAAAACACTCTTATTTTTCGAGTTCTATGAGGAAAATGACCACTGTGGCCAAACCTTTCTTTCTCAGCGAATCAAAGCTAGTGGGAAATGAAGACAACAAATCATACTAAAAAACTGCATTTACAATATATCTGAATTGTATTTGTGAAATTTTTTAAAAAACTTTTAAAAATATGACTTAGTAAAACACTCTTATTCTTCGAGTTCTATGAGGGAAATGACCACTGTGGCCAAACCTTTCCTTCTCAGCGAATTAAACCTAGTGGAAAATGAAGACAACATATTGTACTAAAAAACTGCATTTACAGTATATCTGAAATGTATTTGTGAAATTTTTTAGAAAACTTTTAAAAATATGACTTAGTAAAACACTCTTATTTTTTTAGTTCTATGAGGAAAATGACCACTGTGGCCAAACCCTTCTTTCTCAGCGAATCAAACCTAGTGAAAAATGAAGACAACAAATTATACTAAAAAACTGCATTTACAGTATATCTGAATTGTATATGTGACATTTTTGAGAAAACTTTTAAAAATATGACTTAGTAAAACACTCTTATTTTTCGAGTTCTATAAGGGAAATGACCACTGTGGCCAAACCCTGCTTTCCCAGCAAATCAAGCCTAGTGGAAAATGAAGACAACAAATTATGCTAAAAAACTGCATTTACAGTATATCTGAATTGTATTTTGAAATTTTTTAGAAAACTTTTAAAAATATGACTTAGTAAAACACTCTTATTTTTCGAGTTCTATGAGGGAAATGACCACTGTGGCCAAACCCTTCTTTCTCAGCGAATCAAGCCTAGTGAAAAATGAAGAAAACATATTGTACTAAAAAACTGCATTTATAATATATCTGAAGTGTATTTGTGAAATTTTTTAGAAAACTTTTAAAAATATGACTTAGTTAAACACTCTTATTTTTTTAGTTCTATGAGGAAAATGACTACTGTGGCCAAACCCTGCTTTCCCAGCAAATCAAGCCTAGTGAAAAATGAAGACAACAAATTATGCTAAAAAACTGCATTTACAGTATATCTGAATTGTATTTTGAAATTTTTTAGAAAACTTTTAAAAATATGACTAAGTAAAACACTCTTATTTTTCGAGTTCTATGAGGGAAATGATAACTGTGGCCAAACCCTTTTTTCTCAGCAAATCAAACCTAGTGGGAAATAAAGACAACAAATCATACTAAAAAACTGCATTTACAGTATATCTGAATTGTATTTGTGAAATTTTTTAGAAAACTTTTAAAAATATGACTTAGTAAAACACTCTTATTTTCGAGTTCTATGAGGGAAATGACCACTGTGGCCAAACCCTACTTCCCCAGCAAATCAGACCTAGTGAAAAGTGAAGACAACAAATCATGCTAAAAAACTGCATTTACAGTATATGTGAATTGTATTTGTGAAATTTTTTAGAAAACTTTTAAAAATATGACTTAGTAAAACACTCTTATTTTTCGAGTTCTATGAGGGAAATGACCACTGTGGCGAAACCTTTCTTTCTCAGCGAATCAAACCTAGTGAAAAAAAAAGACAACAAATCATACTAAAAAACTGCATTTACAGTATATCTGAATTGTATTTGTGAAATTTTTTAGAAAACTTTTAAAAATATGACTTAGTAAAACACTCTTATTTTTCGAGTTCTATGAGGAAAATGACCACTGTGGCCAAACCTTTCTTTCTCAGCGAATCAAAGCTAGTGGGAAATGAAGACAACAAATCATACTAAAAAACTGCATTTACAATATATCTGAATTGTATTTGTGAAATTTTTTAAAAAACTTTTAAAAATATGACTTAGTAAAACACTCTTATTTTTCGAGTTCTATGAGGGAAATGACCACTGTGGCGAAACCTTTCTTTCTCAGCGAATCAAACCTAGTGAAAAAAAAAGACAACAAATCATACTAAAAAACTGCATTTACAGTATATCTGAAATGTGTTTGTGAAATTTTTTAGAAAACTTTTAAAAATATGACTTAGTAAAACACTCTTATTTTTTTAGTTCTATGAGGAAAATGACCACTGTGGCCAAATCCTTCTTTCTCAGCGAATCAAACCTAGTGAAAAATGAAGACAACAAATTATACTAAAAAACTGCATTTACAGTATATCTGAATTGTATATGTGACATTTTTGAGAAAACTTTTAAAAATATGACTTAGTAAAACACTCTTATTTTTCGAGTTCTATAAGGGAAATGACCACTGTGGCCAAACCCTGCTTTCCCAGCAAATCAAGCCTAGTGAAAAATGAAGACAACAAATTATGCTAAAAAACTGCATTTACAGTATATCTGAATTGTATTTTGAAATTTTTTAGAAAACTTTTAAAAATATGACTTAGTAAAACACTCTTATTTTTCGAGTTCTATGAGGGAAATGACCACTGTGGCCAAACCCTTCTTTCTCAGCGAATCAAGCCTAGTGAAAAATGAAGAAAACATATTGTACTAAAAAACTGCATTTATAATATATCTAAAGTGTATTTGTGAAATTTTTTAGAAAACTTTTAAAAATATGACTTAGTTAAACACTCTTATTTTTTTAGTTCTATGAGGAAAATGACCACTGTGGCCAAACCCTGCTTTCCCAGCAAATCAAGCCTAGTGAAAAATGAAGACAACAAATTATGCTAAAAAACTGCATTTACAGTATATCTGAATTGTATTTTGAAATTTTTTAGAAAACTTTTAAAAATATGACTAAGTAAAACACTCTTATTTTTCGAGTTCTATGAGGGAAATGATAACTGTGGCCAAACCCTTTTTCCTCAGCAAATCAAACCTAGTGCGAAATAAAGACAACAAGTCATACTAAAAAACTGCATTTACAGTATATCTGAATTGTATTTGTGAAATTTTTTAGAAAACTTTTAAAAATATGACTTAGTAAAACACTCTTATTTTTCGAGTTCTATGAGGGAAATGACCACTGTGGCCAAACCCTACTTCCCCAGCAAATCAGACTTAGTGAAAAGTGAAGACAACAAATCATGCTAAAAAACTGCATTTACAGTATATGTGAATTGTATTTCTGAAATTTTTTAGAAAACTTTTAAAAATATGACTTAGTAAAACACTCTTATTTTTCGAGTTCTATGAGGGAAATGACCACTGTGGCGAAACCTTTCTTTCTCAGCGAATCAAACCTAGTGAAAAAAAAAGACAACAAATCATACTAAAAAACTGCGTTTACAGTATATCTGAATTGTATTTGTGAAATTTTTTAGAAAACTTTTAAAAATATGACTTAGTAAAACACTCTTATTTTTCGAGTTCTATGAGTAAAATGACCACTGTGGCCAAACCTTTCTTTCTCAGCGAATCAAAGCTAGTGGGAAATGAAGACAACAAATCATACTAAAAAACTGCATTTACAATATATCTGAATTGTATTTGTGAAATTTTTTAAAAAACTTTTAAAAATATGACTTAGTAAAACACTCTTATTTTTTTAGTTCTATGAGGAAAATGCCCACTGTGGCCAAACCCTTCTTTCTCAGCGAATCAAACCTAGTGAAAAATGAAGACAACAAATCATACTAAAAAACTGCATTTACAGTATATCTGAATTGTATATGTGACATTTTTGAGAAAACTTTTAAAAATATGACTTAGTAAAACACTCTTATTTTTCGAGTTCTATAAGGGAAATGACCACTGTGGCCAAACCCTGCTTTCCCTGCAAATCAAGCCTAGTGGAAAATGAAGACAACAAATTATGCTAAAAAACTGCATTTACAGTATATCTGAATTGTATTTTGAAATTTTTTAGAAAACTTTTAAAAATATGACTTAGTAAAACACTCTTATTTTTCGAGTTCTATGAGGGAAATGACCACTGTGGCCAAACCCTTCTTTCTTAGCGAATCAAGCCTAGTGAAAAATGAAGAAAACATATTGTACTAAAAAACTGCATTTATAATATATCTGAAGTGTATTTGTGAAATTTTTTAGAAAACTTTTAAAAATATGACTTAGTTAAACACTCTTATTTTTTTAGTTCTATGAGGAAAATGACCACTGTGGCCAAACCCTGCTTTCCCAGCAAATCAAGCCTAGTGAAAAATGAAGACAACAAATTATGCTAAAAAACTGCATTTACAGTATATCTGAATTGTATTTTGAAATTTTTTAGAAAACTTTTAAAAATATGACTAAGTAAAACACTCTTATTTTTCGAGTTCTATGAGGAAAATGACCACTGTGGCCAAACCCTTCTTTCTCAGCGAATCAAAACTTGTGAAAAATGAAAACAACAAATCATACTAAAAAACTGCATTTACAGTATATCTGAATTGTATATGTGACATTTTTGAGAAAACTTTTAAAAATATGACTTAGTAAAACACTCTTATTTTTCGAGTTCTATGAGGGAAATGACCACTGTGGCCAAACCGTTTTTTCTCAGCAAATCAAACCTAAAAAAAAATGAAGACAACAAATCATGCTAAAAAACTGCATTTACAGTATATCTGAATTGTATTTGTGAAATTTTTTAGAAAACTTTTAAAAATATGACTTAGTAAAACACTCTTATTTTTCGAGTTCTATGAGGAAAATGACCACTGTGGCCAAACCTTTCTTTCTCAGCGAATCAAAGCTAGTGGGAAATGAAGACAACAAATCATACTAAAAAACTGCATTTACAATATATCTGAATTGTATAGTGACATTTTTGAGAAAACTTTTAAAAATATGACTTAGTAAAACACTCTTATTTTTCGAGTGCTATGAGGCAAATGACCACTGTGGCCAAATCCTGCTTTCCCAGCAAATTAAACCTAGAGGAAAGTGAAGACAACAAATTATGCTATAAAACTGCATTTACATTATATCTAAATTGTATTTGTGAAATTTTTAGAAAACTTTTAAAAATATGACTTAGTAAAACACTCTTATTTTTCGAGTTCTATGAGGGAAATTATAACTGTGGCCAAACCCTTTTTTCTCAGCAAATCAAACCTAGTGGGAAATGAAGACAACAAATCATACTAAAAAACTGCATTTACAGTATATCTGAATTGTATTTTGAAATTTTTTAGAAAACTTTTAAAAATATGACTTAGTAAAACACTCTTATTTTTCGAGTTCTATGAGGGAAATGACCACTGTGGCCAAACCCTTCTTTCTCAGCGAATCAAGCCTAGTGAAAAATGAAGAAAACATATTGTACTAAAAAACTGCATTTATAATATATCTGAAGTGTATTTGTGAAATTTTTTAGAAAACTTTTAAAAATATGACTTAGTTAAACACTCTTATTTTTTTAGTTCTATGAGGAAAATGACCACTGTGGCCAAACCCTGCTTTCTTAGCAAATCAAGCCTAATGGAAAATGAAGACAACAAATTATGCTAAAAAACTGCATTTACAGTATATCTGAATTGTATATGTGACATTTTTGAGAAAACTTTTAAAAATATGACTTAGTAAAACACTCTTATTTTTCGAGTTCTATGAGGGAAATGACCACTGTGGCCAAACCCTGCTTTCCCAGCAAATCAAACCTAGTGGAAAATGAAGACAACAAATCATGCTAAAAAACTGCATTTACAGTATAGCTGAATTGTATTTTGAAATTTTTTAGAAAACTTTTAAAAATATGACTTAGTAAAACACTCTTATTTTTCGAGTTCTATGAGGGAAATGACCACTGTGGCCAAACCTTTCTTTCTCAGCGAATCAAACCTAGTGAAAAAAAAGACAACAAATTATACTAAAAAACTGCATTTACAGTATATCTGAATTGTATTTGTGAAATTTTTTAGAAAACTTTTAAAAATATGACTTAGTAAAACACTCTTATTTTTCGAGTTCTATGAGGAAAATGACCACTGTGGCCAAACCTTTCTTTCTCAGCGAATCAAAGCTAGTGGGAAATGAAGACAACAAATCATACTAAAAAACTGCATTTACAATATATCTGAATTGTATTTGTGAAATTTTTTAAAAAACTTTTAAAAATATGACTTAGTAAAACACTCTTATTCTTCGAGTTCTATGAGGGAAATGACCACTGTGGCCAAACCTTTCCTTCTCAGCGAATCAAACCTAGTGGAAAATGAAAACAACATATTGTACTAAAAAACTGCATTTACAGTATATCTGAAATGTATTTGTGAAATTTTTTAGAAAACTTTTAAAAATATGACTTAGTAAAACACTCTTATTTTTTTAGTTCTATGAGGAAAATGACCACTGTGGCCAAACCCTTCTTTCTCAGCGAATCAAACCTAGTGAAAAATGAAGACAACAAATCATACTAAAAAACTGCATTTACAGTATATCTGAATTGTATATGTGACATTTTTGAGAAAACTTTTAAAAATATGACTTAGTAAAACACTCTTATTTTTCGAGTTCTATAAGGGAAATGACCACTGTGGCCAAACCCTGCTTTCCCAGCAAATCAAGCCTAGTGGAAAATGAAGACAACAAATTATGCTAAAAAACTGCATTTACAGTATATCTGAATTGTATTTTGAAATTTTTTAGAAAACTTTTAAAAATATGACTTAGTAAAACACTCTTATTTTTCGAGTTCTATGAGGGAAATGACCACTGTGGCCAAACCCTTCTTTCTCAGCGAATCAAGCCTAGTGAAAAATGAAGAAAACATATTGTACTAAAAAACTGCATTTATAATATATCTGAAGTGTATTTGTGAAATTTTTTAGAAAACTTTTAAAAATATGACTTAGTTAAACACTCTTATTTTTTTAGTTCTATGAGGAAAATGACCACTGTGGCCAAACCCTGCTTTCCCAGCAAATCAAGCCTAGTGAAAAATGAAGACAACAAATTATGCTAAAAAACTGCATTTACAGTATATCTGAATTGTATTTTGAAATTTTTTAGAAAACTTTTAAAAATATGACTAAGTAAAACACTCTTATTTTTCGAGTTCTATGAGGAAAATGACCACTGTGGCCAAACCCTTCTTTCTCAGCGAATCAAAACTTGTGAAAAATGAAAACAACAAATCATACTAAAAAACTGCATTTACAGTATATCTGAATTGTATATGTGACATTTTTGAGAAAACTTTTAAAAATATGACTTAGTAAAACACTCTTATTTTTCGAGTTCTATGAGGGAAATGACCACTGTGGCCAAACCGTTTTTTCTCAGCAAATCAAACCTAAGGAGAAATGAAGACAACAAATTATGCTAAAAAACTGCATTTACAGTATATCTGAATTGTATTTGTGAAATTTTTTAGAAAACTTTTAAAAATATGACTTAGTAAAACACTCTTATTTTTCGAGTTCTATGAGGAAAATGACCACTGTGGCCAAACCTTTCTTTCTCAGCGAATCAAAGCTAGTGGGAAATGAAGACAACAAATTATGCTATAAAACTGCATTTACAGTATATCTGAATTGTATTTGTGAATTTTTTAGAAAACTTTTAAAAATATGACTTAGTAAAACACTCTTATTTTTCGAGTTCTATGAGGGAAATGATAACTGTGGCCAAACCCTTTTTTCTCAGCAAATCAAACCTAGTGGGAAATGAAGACAACAAATCATACTAAAAAACTGCATTTACAGTATATCTGAATTGTATTTTGAAATTTTTTAGAAAACTTTTAAAAATATGACTTAGTAAAACACTCTTATTTTTCGAGTTCTATGAGGGAAATGACCACTGTGGCCAAACCCTTCTTTCTCAGCGAATCAAGCCTAGTGAAAAATGAAGAAAACATATTGTACTAAAAAACTGCATTTATAATATATCTGAAGTGTATTTGTGAAATTTTTTAGAAAACTTTTAAAAATATGACTTAGTTAAACACTCTTATTTTTTTAGTTCTATGAGGAAAATGACCACTGTGGCCAAACCCTGCTTTCTTAGCAAATCAAGCCTAATGGAAAATGAAGACAACAAATTATGCTAAAAAACTGCATTTACAGTATATCTGAATTGTATATGTGACATTTTTGAGAAAACTTTTAAAAATATGACTTAGTAAAACACTCTTATTTTTCGAGTTCTATGAGGGAAATGACCACTGTGGCCAAACCCTGCTTTCCCAGCAAATCAAACCTAGTGGAAAATGAAGACAACAAATCATGCTAAAAAACTGCATTTACAGTATAGCTGAATTGTATTTTGAAATTTTTTAGAAAACTTTTAAAAATATGACTTAGTAAAACACTCTTATTTTTCGAGTTCTATGAGGGAAATGACCACTGTGGCCAAACCTTTCTTTCTCAGCGAATCAAACCTAGTGAAAAAAAAGACAACAAATTATACTAAAAAACTGCATTTACAGTATATCTGAATTGTATATGTGACATTTTTGAGAAAACTTTTAAAAATATGACTTAGTAAAACACTCTTATTTTTTTAGTTCTATAAGGAAAATGACCACTGTGGCCAAACCCTTCTTTCTCAGCGAATCAAACCTAGTGAAAAATGAAGACAACAAATTATGCTAAAAAACTGCATTTACAGTATATCTGAATTGTATTTTGAAATTTTTTAGAAAACTTTTAAAAATATGACTTAGTAAAACACTCTTATTTTTCGAGTTCTATGAGGGAAATGACCACTGTGGCCAAACCCTTCTTTCTCAGCGAATCAAGCCTAGTGAAAAATGAAGAAAACATATTGTACTAAAAAACTGCATTTATAATATATCTGAAGTGTATTTGTGAAATTTTTTAGAAAACTTTTAAAAATATGACTTAGTTAAACACTCTTATTTTTTTAGTTCTATGAGGAAAATGACCACTGTGGCCAAACCCTGCTTTCCCAGCAAATCAAGCCTAGTGAAAAATGAAGACAACAAATTATGCTAAAAAACTGCATTTACAGTATATCTGAATTGTATTTTGAAATTTTTTAGAAAACTTTTAAAAATATGACTAAGTAAAACACTCTTATTTTTCGAGTTCTATGAGGAAAATGACCACTGTGGCCAAACCCTTCTTTCTCAGCGAATCAAAACTTGTGAAAAATGAAAACAACAAATCATACTAAAAAACTGCATTTACAGTATATCTGAATTGTATATGTGACATTTTTGAGAAAACTTTTAAAAATATGACTTAGTAAAACACTCTTATTTTTCGAGTTCTATGAGGGAAATGACCACTGTGGCCAAACCGTTTTTTCTCAGCAAATCAAGCCTAAGGAGAAATGAAGACAACAAATTATGCTAAAAAACTGCATTTACAGTATATCTGAATTGTATTTGTGAAATTTTTTAGAAAACTTTTAAAAATATGACTTAGTAAAACACTCTTATTTTTCGAGTTCTATGAGGAAAATGACCACTGTGGCCAAACCTTTCTTTCTCAGCGAATCAAAGCTAGTGGGAAATGAAGACAACAAATTATGCTATAAAACTGCATTTACAGTATATCTGAATTGTATTTTGAAATTTTTTAGAAAACTTTTAAAAATATGACTTAGTAAAACACTCTTATTTTTCGAGTTCTATGAGGCAAATGACCACTGTGGCCAAATCCTGCTTTCCCAGCAAATCAAACCTAGAGGAAAGTGAAGACAACAAATTATGCTATAAAACTGCATTTACATTATATCTAAATTGTATTTGTGAAATTTTTAGAAAACTTTTAAAAATATGACTTAGTAAAACACTCTTATTTTTCGAGTTCTATGAGGGAAATGATAACTGTGGCCAAACCCTTTTTTCTCAGCAAATCAAACCTAGTGGGAAATGAAGACAACAAATCATACTAAAAAACTGCATTTACAGTATATCTGAATTGTATTTTGAAATTTTTTAGAAAACTTTTAAAAATATGACTTAGTAAAACACTCTTATTTTTCGAGTTCTATGAGGGAAATGACCACTGTGGCCAAACCCTTCTTTCTCAGCGAATCAAGCCTAGTGAAAAATGAAGAAAACATATTGTACTAAAAAACTGCATTTATAATATATCTGAAGTGTATTTGTGAAATTTTTTAGAAAACTTTTAAAAATATGACTTAGTTAAACACTCTTATTTTTTTAGTTCTATGAGGAAAATGACCACTGTGGCCAAACCCTGCTTTCTTAGCAAATCAAGCCTAATGGAAAATGAAGACAACAAATTATGCTAAAAAACTGCATTTACAGTATATCTGAATTGTATATGTGACATTTTTGAGAAAACTTTTAAAAATATGACTTAGTAAAACACTCTTATTTTTCGAGTTCTATGAGGGAAATGACCACTGTGGCCAAACCCTGCTTTCCCAGCAAATCAAGCCTAGTGGAAAATGAAGACAACAAATCATGCTAAAAAACTGCATTTACAGTATAGCTGAATTGTATTTTGAAATTTTTTAGAAAACTTTTAAAAATATGACTTAGTAAAACACTCTTATTTTTCGAGTTCTATGAGGGAAATGACCACTGTGGCCAAACCTTTCTTTCTCAGCGAACCAAGCCTAGTGGAAAAAGAAGACAACAAATTATACTAAAAAACTGCATTTACAGTATATCTGAATTGTATTTGTGAAATTTTTTAGAAAACTTTTAAAAATATGACTTAGTAAAACACTCTTATTTTTCGAGTTCTATGAGGCAAATGACCACTGTGGCCAAATCCTGCTTTCCCAGCAAATCAAACCTAGAGGAAAGTGAAGACAACAAATTATGCTAAAAAACTGCATTTACAGTATATGTGAATTGTATTTGTGAAATTTTTTAGAAAACTTTTAAAAATATGACTTAGTAAAACACTCTTATTTTTCGAGTTCTATGAGGGAAATGACCACTGTGGCGAAACCTTTCTTTCTCAGCGAATCAGGCCTAGTGAAAAAAAAAGACAACAAATTATACTAAAAAACTGCGTTTACAGTATATCTGAATTGTATTTGTGAAATTTTTTAGAAAACTTTTAAAAATATGACTTAGTAAAACACTCTTATTTTTCGAGTTCTATGAGGAAAATGACCACTGTGGCCAAACCTTTCTTTCTCAGCGAATCAAAGCTAGTGGGAAATGAAGACAACAAATCATACTAAAAAACTGCATTTACAATATATCTGAATTGTATTTGTGAAATTTTTTAAAAAACTTTTAAAAATATGACTTAGTAAAACACTCTTATTCTTCGAGTTCTATGAGGGAAATGACCACTGTGGCCAAACCTTTCCTTCTCAGCGAATCAAACCTAGTGGAAAATGAAGACAACATATTGTACTAAAAAACTGCATTTACAGTATATCTGAAATGTATTTGTGAAATTTTTTAGAAAACTTTTAAAAATATGACTTAGTAAAACACTCTTATTTTTTTAGTTCTATGAGGAAAATGACCACTGTGGCCAAACCCTTCTTTCTCAGCGAATCAAACCTAGTGAAAAATGAAGACAACAAATCATACTAAAAAACTGCATTTACAGTATATCTGAATTGTATATGTGACATTTTTGAGAAAACTTTTAAAAATATGACTTAGTAAAACACTCTTATTTTTCGAGTTCTATAAGGGAAATGACCACTGTGGCCAAACCCTGCTTTCCCAGCAAATCAAGCCTAGTGGAAAATGAAGACAACAAATTATGCTAAAAAACTGCATTTACAGTATATCTGAATTGTATTTTGAAATTTTTTAGAAAACTTTTAAAAATATGACTTAGTAAAACACTCTTATTTTTCGAGTTCTATGAGGGAAATGACCACTGTGGCCAAACCCTTCTTTCTCAGCGAATCAAGCCTAGTGAAAAATGAAGAAAACATATTGTACTAAAAAACTGCATTTATAATATATCTGAAGTGTATTTGTGAAATTTTTTAGAAAACTTTTAAAAATATGACTTAGTTAAACACTCTTATTTTTTTAGTTCTATGAGGAAAATTACCACTGTGGCCAAACCCTGCTTTCCCAGCAAATCAAGCCTAGTGGAAAATGAAGACAACAAATTATGCTAAAAAACTGCATTTACAGTATATCTGAATTTTATTTTGAAATTTTTTAGAAAACTTTTAAAAATATGACTAAGTAAAACACTCTTATTTTTCGAGTTCTATGAGGAAAATGACCACTGTGGCCAAACCCTTCTTTCTCAGCGAATCAAAACTTGTGAAAAATGAAGACAACAAATCATACTAAAAAACTGCATTTACAGTATATCTGAATTGTATATGTGACATTTTTGAGAAAACTTTTAAAAATATGACTTAGTAAAACACTCTTATTTTTCGAGTTCTATGAGGGAAATGACCACTGTGGCCAAACCCTTCTTTCTCAGCGAATCAAGCCTAGTGAAAAATGAAGAAAACATATTGTACTAAAAAACTGCATTTATAATATATCTGAAGTGTATTTGTGAAATTTTTTAGAAAACTTTTAAAAATATGACTTAGTTAAACACTCTTATTTTTTTAGTTCTATGAGGAAAATGACCACTGTGGCCAAACCCTGCTTTCTTAGCAAATCAAGCCTAATGGAAAATGAAGACAACAAATTATGCTAAAAAACTGCATTTACAGTATATCTGAATTGTATATGTGACATTTTTGAGAAAACTTTTAAAAATATGACTTAGTAAAACACTCTTATTTTTCGAGTTCTATGAGGGAAATGACCACTGTGGCCAAACCCTGCTTTCCCAGCAAATCAAACCTAGTGGAAAATGAAGACAACAAATCATGCTAAAAAACTGCATTTACAGTATAGCTGAATTGTATTTTGAAATTTTTTAGAAAACTTTTAAAAATATGACTTAGTAAAACACTCTTATTTTTCGAGTTCTATGAGGGAAATGACCACTGTGGCCAAACCTTTCTTTCTCAGCGAATCAAACCTAGTGAAAAAAAAGACAACAAATTATACTAAAAAACTGCATTTACAGTATATCTGAATTGTATTTGTGAAATTTTTTAGAAAACTTTTAAAAATATGACTTAGTAAAACACTCTTATTTTTCGAGTTCTATGAGGAAAATGACCACTGTGGCCAAACCTTTCTTTCTCAGCGAATCAAAGCTAGTGGGAAATGAAGACAACAAATCATACTAAAAAACTGCATTTACAATATATCTGAATTGTATTTGTGAAATTTTTTAAAAAACTTTTAAAAATATGACTTAGTAAAACACTCTTATTCTTCGAGTTCTATGAGGGAAATGACCACTGTGGCCAAACCTTTCCTTCTCAGCGAATCAAACCTAGTGGAAAATGAAAACAACATATTGTACTAAAAAACTGCATTTACAGTATATCTGAAATGTATTTGTGAAATTTTTTAGAAAACTTTTAAAAATATGACTTAGTAAAACACTCTTATTTTTTTAGTTCTATGAGGAAAATGACCACTGTGGCCAAACCCTTCTTTCTCAGCGAATCAAACCTAGTGAAAAATGAAGACAACAAATCATACTAAAAAACTGCATTTACAGTATATCTGAATTGTATATGTGACATTTTTGAGAAAACTTTTAAAAATATGACTTAGTAAAACACTCTTATTTTTCGAGTTCTATAAGGGAAATGACCACTGTGGCCAAACCCTGCTTTCCCAGCAAATCAAGCCTAGTGGAAAATGAAGACAACAAATTATGCTAAAAAACTGCATTTACAGTATATCTGAATTGTATTTTGAAATTTTTTAGAAAACTTTTAAAAATATGACTTAGTAAAACACTCTTATTTTTCGAGTTCTATGAGGGAAATGACCACTGTGGGCAAACCCTTCTTTCTCAGCGAATCAAGCCTAGTGAAAAATGAAGAAAACATATTGTACTAAAAAACTGCATTTATAATATATCTGAAGTGTATTTGTGAAATTTTTTAGAAAACTTTTAAAAATATGACTTAGTTAAACACTCTTATTTTTTTAGTTCTATGAGGAAAATGACCACTGTGGCCAAACCCTGCTTTCCCAGCAAATCAAGCCTAGTGAAAAATGAAGACAACAAATTATGCTAAAAAACTGCATTTACAGTATATCTGAATTGTATTTTGAAATTTTTTAGAAAACTTTTAAAAATATGACTAAGTAAAACACTCTTATTTTTCGAGTTCTATGAGGAAAATGACCACTGTGGCCAAACCCTTCTTTCTCAGCGAATCAAAACTTGTGAAAAATGAAAACAACAAATCATACTAAAAAACTGCATTTACAGTATATCTGAATTGTATATGTGACATTTTTGAGAAAACTTTTAAAAATATGACTTAGTAAAACACTCTTATTTTTCGAGTTCTATGAGGGAAATGACCACTGTGGCCAAACCGTTTTTTCTCAGCAAATCAAGCCTAAGGAGAAATGAAGACAACAAATTATGCTAAAAAACTGCATTTACAGTATATCTGAATTGTATTTGTGAAATTTTTTAGAAAACTTTTAAAAATATGACTTAGTAAAACACTCTTATTTTTCGAGTTCTATGAGGAAAATGACCACTGTGGCCAAACCTTTCTTTCTCAGCGAATCAAAGCTAGTGGGAAATGAAGACAACAAATTATGCTATAAAACTGCATTTACAGTATATCTGAATTGTATTTTGAAATTTTTTAGAAAACTTTTAAAAATATGACTTAGTAAAACACTCTTATTTTTCGAGTTCTATGAGGCAAATGACCACTGTGGCCAAATCCTGCTTTCCCAGCAAATCAAACCTAGAGGAAAGTGAAGACAACAAATTATGCTATAAAACTGCATTTACATTATATCTAAATTGTATTTGTGAAATTTTTAGAAAACTTTTAAAAATATGACTTAGTAAAACACTCTTATTTTTCGAGTTCTATGAGGGAAATGATAACTGTGGCCAAACCCTTTTTTCTCAGCAAATCAAACCTAGTGGGAAATGAAGACAACAAATCATACTAAAAAACTGCATTTACAGTATATCTGAATTGTATTTTGAAATTTTTTAGAAAACTTTTAAAAATATGACTTAGTAAAACACTCTTATTTTTCGAGTTCTATGAGGGAAATGACCACTGTGGCCAAACCCTTCTTTCTCAGCGAATCAAGCCTAGTGAAAAATGAAGAAAACATATTGTACTAAAAAACTGCATTTATAATATATCTGAAGTGTATTTGTGAAATTTTTTAGAAAACTTTTAAAAATATGACTTAGTTAAACACTCTTATTTTTTTAGTTCTATGAGGAAAATGACCACTGTGGCCAAACCCTGCTTTCTTAGCAAATCAAGCCTAATGGAAAATGAAGACAACAAATTATGCTAAAAAACTGCATTTACAGTATATCTGAATTGTATATGTGACATTTTTGAGAAAACTTTTAAAAATATGACTTAGTAAAACACTCTTATTTTTCGAGTTCTATGAGGGAAATGACCACTGTGGCCAAACCCTGCTTTCCCAGCAAATCAAGCCTAGTGGAAAATGAAGACAACAAATCATGCTAAAAAACTGCATTTACAGTATAGCTGAATTGTATTTTGAAATTTTTTAGAAAACTTTTAAAAATATGACTTAGTAAAACACTCTTATTTTTCGAGTTCTATGAGGGAAATGACCACTGTGGCCAAACCTTTCTTTCTCAGCGAACCAAGCCTAGTGGAAAAAGAAGACAACAAATTATACTAAAAAACTGCATTTACAGTATATCTGAATTGTATTTGTGAAATTTTTTAGAAAACTTTTAAAAATATGACTTAGTAAAACACTCTTATTTTTCGAGTTCTATGAGGCAAATGACCACTGTGGCCAAATCCTGCTTTCCCAGCAAATCAAACCTAGAGGAAAGTGAAGACAACAAATTATGCTAAAAAACTGCATTTACAGTATATGTGAATTGTATTTGTGAAATTTTTTAGAAAACTTTTAAAAATATGACTTAGTAAAACACTCTTATTTTTCGAGTTCTATGAGGGAAATGACCACTGTGGCGAAACCTTTCTTTCTCAGCGAATCAGGCCTAGTGAAAAAAAAAGACAACAAATTATACTAAAAAACTGCGTTTACAGTATATCTGAATTGTATTTGTGAAATTTTTTAGAAAACTTTTAAAAATATGACTTAGTAAAACACTCTTATTTTTCGAGTTCTATGAGGAAAATGACCACTGTGGCCAAACCTTTCTTTCTCAGCGAATCAAAGCTAGTGGGAAATGAAGACAACAAATCATACTAAAAAACTGCATTTACAATATATCTGAATTGTATTTGTGAAATTTTTTAAAAAACTTTTAAAAATATGACTTAGTAAAACACTCTTATTCTTCGAGTTCTATGAGGGAAATGACCACTGTGGCCAAACCTTTCCTTCTCAGCGAATCAAACCTAGTGGAAAATGAAGACAACATATTGTACTAAAAAACTGCATTTACAGTATATCTGAAATGTATTTGTGAAATTTTTTAGAAAACTTTTAAAAATATGACTTAGTAAAACACTCTTATTTTTTTAGTTCTATGAGGAAAATGACCACTGTGGCCAAACCCTTCTTTCTCAGCGAATCAAACCTAGTGAAAAATGAAGACAACAAATCATACTAAAAAACTGCATTTACAGTATATCTGAATTGTATATGTGACATTTTTGAGAAAACTTTTAAAAATATGACTTAGTAAAACACTCTTATTTTTCGAGTTCTATAAGGGAAATGACCACTGTGGCCAAACCCTGCTTTCCCAGCAAATCAAGCCTAGTGGAAAATGAAGACAACAAATTATGCTAAAAAACTGCATTTACAGTATATCTGAATTGTATTTTGAAATTTTTTAGAAAACTTTTAAAAATATGACTTAGTAAAACACTCTTATTTTTCGAGTTCTATGAGGGAAATGACCACTGTGGCCAAACCCTTCTTTCTCAGCGAATCAAGCCTAGTGAAAAATGAAGAAAACATATTGTACTAAAAAACTGCATTTATAATATATCTGAAGTGTATTTGTGAAATTTTTTAGAAAACTTTTAAAAATATGACTTAGTTAAACACTCTTATTTTTTTAGTTCTATGAGGAAAATTACCACTGTGGCCAAACCCTGCTTTCCCAGCAAATCAAGCCTAGTGGAAAATGAAGACAACAAATTATGCTAAAAAACTGCATTTACAGTATATCTGAATTTTATTTTGAAATTTTTTAGAAAACTTTTAAAAATATGACTAAGTAAAACACTCTTATTTTTCGAGTTCTATGAGGAAAATGACCACTGTGGCCAAACCCTTCTTTCTCAGCGAATCAAAACTTGTGAAAAATGAAGACAACAAATCATACTAAAAAACTGCATTTACAGTATATCTGAATTGTATATGTGACATTTTTGAGAAAACTTTTAAAAATATGACTTAGTAAAACACTCTTATTTTTCGAGTTCTATGAGGGAAATGACCACTGTGGCCAAACCGTTTTTTCTCAGCAAATCAAACCTAAGGGGAAATGAAGACAACAAATCATGCTAAAAAACTGCATTTACAGTATATCTGAATTGTATTTGTGAAATTTTTTAGAAAACTTTTAAAAATATGACTTAGTAAAACACTCTTATTTTTCGAGTTCTATGAGGAAAATGACCACTGTGGCCAAACCTTTCTTTCTCAGCGAATCAAGGCTAGTGGGAAATGAAGACAACAAATCATACTAAAAAACTGCATTTACAATATATCTGAATTGTATATGTGACATTTTTGAGAAAACTTTTAAAAATATGACTTAGTAAAACACTCTTATTTTTCGAGTTCTATGAGGCAAATGACCACTGTGGCCAAATCCTGCTTTCCCAGCAAATTAAACCTAGAGGAAAGTGAAGACAACAAATTATGCTATAAAACTGCATTTACATTATATCTAAATTGTATTTGTGAAATTTTTAGAAAACTTTTAAAAATATGACTTAGTAAATCACTCTTATTTTTCGAGTTCTATGAGGGAAATGATAACTGTGGCCAAACCCTTTTTTTTCAGCAAATCAAACCTAGTGGGAAATGAAGACAACAAATTATACTAAAAAACTGCATTTACAGTATATCTGAATTGTATTTGTGAAATTTTTTAGAAAACTTTTAAAAATATGACTTAGTAAAACACTCTTATTTTTCGAGTTCTATGAGGGAAATGACCACTGTGGCCAAACCCTACTTCCATAGCAAATCAGACCTAGTGAAAAGTGAAGACAACAAATCATGCTAAAAAACTGCATTTACAGTATATGTGAATTGTATTTGTGAAATTTTTTAGAAAACTTTTAAAAATATGACTTAGTAAAACACTCTTATTTTTCGAGTTCTATGAGGGAAATGACCACTGTGGCGAAACCTTTCTTTCTCAGCGAATCAAACCTAGTGAAAAAAAAAGACAACAAATCATACTAAAAAACTACATTTACAGTATATCTGAATTGTATTTGTGAAATTTTTTAGAAAACTTTTAAAAATATGACTTAGTAAAACACTCTTATTTTTCGAGTTCTATGAGGAAAATGACCACTGTGGCCAAACCTTTCTTTCTCAGCGAATCAAAGCTAGTGGGAAATGAAGACAACAAATCATACTAAAAAACTGCATTTACAATATATCTGAATTGTATTTGTGAAATTTTTTAAAAAACTTTTAAAAATATGACTTAGTAAAACACTCTTATTCTTCGAGTTTTATGAGGGAAATGACCACTGTGGCCAAACCTTTCCTTCTCAGCGAATCAAACCTAGTGGAAAATGAAGACAACATATTGTACTAAAAAACTGCATTTACAGTATATCTGAAATGTATTTGTGAAATTTTTTAGAAAACTTTTAAAAATATGACTTAGTAAAACACTCTTATTTTTTTAGTTCTATGAGGAAAATGACCACTGTGGCCAAACCCTTCTTTCTCAGCGAATCAAACCTAGTGAAAAATAAAGACAACAAATCATACTAAAAAACTGCATTTACAGTATATCTGAATTGTATATGTGACATTTTTGAGAAAACTTTTAAAAATATGACTTAGTAAAACACTCTTATTTTTCGAGTTCTATAAGGGAAATGACCACTGTGGCCAAACCCTGCTTTCCCAGCAAATCAAGCCTAGTGGAAAATGAAGACAACAAATTATGCTAAAAAACTGCATTTACAGTATATCTGAATTGTATTTTGAAATTTTTTAGAAAACTTTTAAAAATATGACTTAGTAAAACACTCTTATTTTTCGAGTTCTATGAGGGAAATGACCACTGTGGCCAAACCCTTCTTTCTCAGCGAATCAAGCCTAAAGAAAAATGAAGAAAACATATTGTACTAAAAAACTGCATTTACAGTATATCTGAAATGTATTTGTGAAATTTTTTAGAAAACTTTTAAAAATATGACTTAGTAAAACACTCTTATTTTTTTAGTTCTATGAGGAAAATGACCACTGTGGCCAAACCCTTCTTTCTCAGCGAATCAAACCTAGTGAAAAATGAAGACAACAAATCATACTAAAAAACTGCATTTACAGTATATCTGAATTGTATATGTGACATTTTTGAGAAAACTTTTAAAAATATGACTTAGTAAAACACTCTTATTTTTCGAGTTCTATGAGGGAAATGACCACTGTGGCCAAACCCTGCTTTTCCAGCAAATCAAACCTATTGGAAAATGAAGACAACAAATCATGCTAAAAAACTGCTTTTACAGTATATCTGAATTGTATTTTGAAATTTTTTAGAAAACTTTTAAAAATATGACTAAGTAAAACACTCTTATTTTTCGAGTTCTATGAGGAAAATGACCACTGTGGCCAAACCCTTCTTTCTCAGCGAATCAAAACTTGTGAAAAATGAAGACAACAAATCATACTAAAAAACTGCATTTACAGTATATCTGAATTGTATATGTGACATTTTTGAGAAAACTTTTAAAAATATGACTTAGTAAAACACTCTTATTTTTCGAGTTCTATGAGGGAAATGACCACTGTGGCCAAACCCTGCTTTCCCAGCAAATCAAACCTAGTGGAAAATGAAGACAACAAATCGTGCTAAAAAACTGCATTTACAGTATATCTGAATTGTATTTTGAAATTTTTTAGAAAACTTTTAAAAATATGACTTAGTAAAACACTCTTATTTTTCGAGTTCTATGAGGGAAATGACCACTGTGGCCAAACCTTTCTTTCTCAGCGAATCAAGCCTAGTGGAAAAAGAAGACAACAAATTATGCTAAAAAACTGCATTTACTGTATATCTGAATTGTATTTGTGAAATTTTTTAGAAAACTTTTAAAAATATGACTTAGTAAAACACTCTTATTTTTCGCGTTCTATGAGGCAAATGACCACTGTGGCCAAATCCTGCTTTCCCAGCAAATCAAACCTAGAGGAAAGTGAAGACAACAAATTATGCTATAAAACTGCATTTACACTATATCTAAATTGTATTTGTGAAATTTTTAGAAAACTTTTAAAAATATGACTTAGTAAAACACTCTTATTTTTCGAGTTCTATGAGGGAAATGATAACTGTGGCCAAACCCTTTTTCCTCAGCAAATCAAACCTAGTGGGAAAGAAAGACAACAAATTATACTAAAAAACTGCATTTACAGTATATCTGAATTGTATTTGTGAAATTTTTTAGAAAACTTTTAAAAATATGACTTAGTAAAACACTCTTATTTTTCGAGTTCTATGAGGGAAATGACCACTGTGGCCAAACCCTACTTCCCCAGCAAATCAGACCTAGTGAAAAGTAAAGACAACAAATTATGCTAAAAAACTGCATTTACAGTTAATGTCAATTGTATTTGTGAAATTTTTTAGAAAACTTTTAAAAATATGACTTAGTAAAACACTCTTATTTTTCGAGTTCTATGAGGGAAATGACCACTGTGGCGAAACCTTTCTTTCTCAGCGAATCAAACCTAGTGAAAAAAAAGACAACAAATCATACTAAAAAACTGCATTTACAGTATATCTGAATTGTATTTGTGAAATTTTTTAGAAAACTTTTAAAAATATGACTTAGTAAAACACTCTTATTTTTCGAGTTCTATGAGGGAAATGATAACTGTGGCCAAACCCTTTTTCTCAGCAAATCAAACCTAATGGGAAATAAAGACGACATATCATACTAAAAAACTGCATTTAAAGTATATCTGAATTGTATTTGTGAAATTTTTTAGAAAACTTTTAAAAATATGACTTAGTAAAACACTCTTATTTTTCGAGTTCTATGAGGGAAATGACCACTGTGGCCAAACCTTTCTTTCTCAGCGAATCAAACCTAGTGGAAAATGACGACAACATATTATACTAAAAAACTGCATTTACAGTATATCTGAAATGTATATGTGACATTTTTGAGAAAACTTTTAAAAATATGACTTAGTAAAACACTCTTATTTTTCGAGTTCTATGAGGGAAATGACCACTGTGGCCAAACCCTTCTTCCTCAGCAAACCAAACCTAGTGGAAAATGAAGACAACAAATCATGCTAAAAAACTGCATTTACAGTATATCTTAATTGTATTTTGAAATTTTTTAGAAAACTTTTAAAAATATGACTAAGTAAAACACTCTTATTTTTCGAGTTCTATGAGGAAAATGACCACTGTGGCCAAACCCTTCTTTCTCAGCGAATCAAAACTTGTGAAAAATGAAGACAACAAATCATACTAAAAAACTGCATTTACAGTATATCTGAATTGTATATGTGACATTTTTGAGAAAACTTTTAAAAATATGACTTAGTAAAACACTCTTATTTTTCGAGTTCTATGAGGGAAATGACTACTGTGGCCAAACCCTGCTTTCCCAGCAAATCAAACCTAGTGGAAAATGAAGACAACAAATCATGCTAAAAAACTGCATTTACAGTATATCTGAATTGTATTTTGAAATTTTTTAGAAAACTTTTAAAAATATGACTTAGTAAAACACTCTTATTTTTCGAGTTCTATGAGGGAAATGACCACTGTGGCCAAACCTTTCTTTCTCAGCGAATCAAGCCTAGTGGAAAAAGAAGACAACAAATTATGCTAAAAAACTGCATTTACAGTATATCTGAATTGTATTTGTGAAATTTTTTAGAAAACTTTTAAAAATATGACTTAGTAAAACACTCTTATTTTTCGCGTTCTATGAGGCAAATGACCACTGTGGCCAAATCCTGCTTTCCCAGCAAATCAAACCTAGAGGAAAGTGAAGACAACAAATTATGCTATAAAACTGCATTTACACTATGTCTAAATTGTATTTGTGAAATTTTTAGAAAACTTTTAAAAATATGACTTAGTAAAACACTCTTATTTTTCGAGTTCTATGAGGGAAATGATAACTGTGGCCAAACCCTTTTTCCTCAGCAAATCAAACCTAGTGGGAAATAAAGACAACAAATCATACTAAAAAACTGCATTTACAGTATATCTGAATTGTATTTGTGAAATTTTTTAGAAAACTTTTAAAAATATGACTTAGTAAAACACTCTTATTTTTCGAGTTCTATGAGGGAAATGACCACTGTGGCCAAACCCTACTTCCCCAGCAAATCAGACCTAGTGAAAAGTAAAGACAACAAATCATGCTAAAAAACTGCATTTTACAGTATATGTGAATTGTATTTGTGAAATTTTTTAGAAAACTTTTAAAAATATGACTTAGTAAAACACTCTTATTTTTCGAGTTCTATGAGGGAAATGACCACTGTGGCGAAACCTTTCTTTCTCAGCGAATCAAACCTAGTGAAAAAAAGACAACAAATCATACTAAAAATCTGCATTTACAGTATATCTGAATTGTATTTGTGAAATTTTTTAGAAAACTTTTAAAAATATGACTTAGTAAAACACTCTTATTTTTCGAGTTCTATGAGGGAAATGATAACTGTGGCCAAACCCTTTTCCTCAGCAAATCAAACCTAGTGGGAAATGAAGACGACATATCATACTAAAAAACTGCATTTACAGTATATCTGAATTGTATTTGTGAAATTTTTTAGAAAACTTTTAAAAATATGACTTAGTAAAACACTCTTATTTTTCGAGTTCTATGAGGGAAATGACCACTGTGGCCAAACCTTTCTTTCTCAGCGAATCAAACCTAGTGGAAAATGACGACAACATATCATACTAAAAAACTGCATTTACAATATATCTGAAGTGTATTTGTGAAATTTTTTAGAAAACTTTTAAAAATATGACTTAGTAAAACACTCTTATTTTTCGAGTTCTATGAGGGAAATGACCACTGTGGCCAAACCCTGCTTTCCCAGCAAATCAAACCTAGTGAAAAGTGAAGACAACAAATTATGCTAAAAAACTGCATTTACAGTATATGTAAATTGTATTTGTGAAATTTTTTAGAAAACTTTTAAAAATATGACTTAGTAAAACACTCTTATTTTTTGAGTTCTATGAGGGAAATGACCACTGTGGCCAAACCCTTTTTTCTCAGCAAATCAAACCTATAGGAAACTGAAGACAACAAATCATACTAAAAAACTGCAGTTACAGTATATCTAAATTGTATTTGTGAAATTTTTTAGAAAACTTTTAAAAATATGACTTAGTAAAACACTCTTATTTTTCGAGTTCTATGAGGAAAATGACCACTGTGGCCAAACCTTTCTTTCTCAGCGAATCAAACCTAGTGGGAAATGAAGACAACAAATCGTACTAAAAACTTGCATTTACAGTATATCTGAAGTGTATTTGTGAAATTTTTTAGAAAACTTTTAAAAATATGACTTAGTAAAACACTCTTATTTTTCGCGTTCTATGAGGGAAATGACCACTGTGGCCAAACCATTTTTTCTCAGCAAATCAATTCTAGTGGGAAATGAAGACAACAAATCATTCTAAAAAACTGCATTTATAATATATCTGAAATGTATTTGTGAAATTTTTTAGAAAACTTTTAAAAATATGACTTAGTAAAACACTCTTATTCTTTGAGTTCTATGAGGAAAATGACCACTGTGGCCAAACCCTGCTCTCCCAGCAAATCAACCCTAGTGGAAAATGAAGACAACAAATTATGCTAAAAAACTGCATTTACAGTATATCTAAATTGTATTTTGAAATTTTTTAGAAAACTTTTAAAAATATGACTCCGTAAAACACTCTTATTTTTCGAGTTCTATGAGGGAAATGACCACTGTGGCCAAACCTTTCTTTCTCAGCGAATCAAGCCTAGTGAAAAATAAAGACAACATATTGTACTAAAAAACTGCATTTATAATATATCTGAAGTGTATTTGTGAAATTTTTTAGAAAACTTTTAAAAATATGACTTAGTTAAACACTCTTATTTTTTTAGTTCTATGAGGAAAATGACCACTGTGGCCAAACCCTGCTTCCCCAGCAAATCAAACCTAGTGGAAAGTGAAGACAACAAATTATGCTAAAAAACTGCATTTGCAGTATATGTGAATTGTATTTGTGAAATTTTTTAGAAAACTTTTAAAAATATGACTTAGTAAAACACTCTTATTTTTCGAGTTCTATGAGGAAAATGACCACTGTGGCGAAACCTTTCTTTCTCAGCGAATCAAACCTAGTGAAAAAAGAAGACAACAAATCATACTAAAAAACTGCATTTACAGTATATCTTAATTGTATTTGTGAAATTTTTTAGAAAACTTTTAAAAATATGACTTAGTAAAACACTCTTATTCTTTGAGTTCTATGAGGCAAATGACCACTGTGGCCAAATCCTGCTTTCCCAGCAAATCAAACCTAGTGGAAAGTGAAGACAACAAATTATGCTATAAAACTGCATTTACACTATATCTAAATTGTATTTGTGAAATTTTAAGAAAACTTTTAAAAATATGACTTAGTAAAACACTCTTATTTTTCGAGTTCTATGAGGGAAATGATAACTGTGGCCAAACCCTTTTTCTCAGCAAATCAAACCTAGTGGAAAATGAAGACAACATATTATACTAAAAAACTGCATTTACAGTATATCTGAATTGTATTTGTGAAATTTTTTAGAAAACTTTTAAAAATATGACTTAGTAAAACACTCTTATTTTTCGAGTTCTATGAGGGAAATGACCACTGTGGCCAAACCTTTCTTTCTCAGCGAATCAAACCTCGTGGGAAATGAAGACAACAAATCATACTAAAAAACTGCATTTACAGTATATCTGAATTGTATTTGTGAAATTTTTTAGAAAACTTTTAAAAATATGACTTAGTAACACACTCTTATTTTTCGAGTTCTATGAGGGAAATGACCACTGTGGCCAAACCTTTCTTTCTCAGCGAATCAAACCTCATGGGAAATGAAGACAACAAATCATAATAAAAAACTGCATTTACAGTATATCTAAATTGTATTTGTGAAATTTTTAGAAAACTTTTAAAAATATGACTTAGTAAAACACTCTTATTTTTCGAGTTCTATGAGGGAAATGATAACTGTGGCCAAACCCTTTTTCTCAGCAAATCAAACCTAGTGGAAAATGAAGACAACATATCATACTAAAAAACTGCATTTACAGTATATCTGAATTGTATTTGTGAAATTTTTTAGAAAACTTTTAAAAATATGACTTAGTAAAACACTCTTATTTTTCGAGTTCTATGAGGAAATGACCACTGTGGCCAAACCTTTCTTTCTCAGCGAATCAAACCTCGTGGGAAATGAAGACAACAAATCATACTAAAAAACTGCATTTACAGTATATCTGAATTGTATTTGTGAAATTTTTTTAGAAAACTTTTAAAAATATGACTTAGTAAAACACTCTTATTTTTCGAGTTCTATGAGGGAAATGACCACTGTGGCCAAACCCTGCTTCCCCAGCAAATCAAACCTAGTGGAAAGTGAAGACAACAAATTATGCTAAAAAACTGCTTTTACAGTATATGTGAATTGTATTTGTGAAATTTTTTAGAAAACTTTTAAAAATATGACTTAGTAAAACACTCTTATTCTTTGAGTTCTATGAGGAAAATGACCACTGTGGCCAAACCCTGCTTTCCCAGCAAATCAAACCTAGTGGAAAATGAAGACAAAAAATCATGCTAAAAAACTGCATTTACAGTATATCTGAATTGTATTTTGAAATTTTTTAGAAAACTTTTAAAAATATGACTTAGTAAAACACTCTTATTTTTCGAGTTCTATGAGGGAAATGACCACTGTGGCCAAACCTTTCTTTCTCAGCGAATCGAGCCTAGTGAAAAATGAAGACAACATATTGTACTAAAAAACTGCATTTATAATATATCTGAAGTGTATTTGTGAAATTTTTTAGAAAACTTTTAAAAATATGACTTAGTTAAACACTCTTATTTTTTTAGTTCTATGAGGAAAATGACCACTGTGGCGAAACCTTTCTTTCTCAGCGAATCAAACCTAGTGAAAAAAAAGACAACAAATCATACTAAAAAACTGCATTTACAGTATATCTGAATTGTATTTGTGAAATTTTTTAGAAAACTTTTAAAAATATGACTTAGTAAAACACTCTTATTTTTCGAGTTCTATGAGGCAAATGACCACTGTGGCTAAATCCTGCTTTCCCAGCAAATCAAACCTAGTGAAAAATGAAGACAACAAATTATGCTATAAAACTGCATTTACACTATATCTAAATTGTAATTGTGAAATTTTTAGAAAACTTTTAAAAATATGACTTAGTAAAACACTCTTATTTTTCGAGTTCTATGAGGGAAATGATAACTGTGGCCAAACCCTTTTTTCTCAGCAAATCAAACCTGGTGGGAAATGAAGACAACAAATCATACTAAAAAACTGCATTTACAGTATATCTAAATTGTATTTGTGAAATTTTTAGAAAACTTTTAAAAATATGACTTAGTAAAACACTCTTATTTTTCGAGTTCTATGAGGGAAATGATAACTGTGGCCAAACCCTTTTTCTCAGCAAATCAAACCTAGTGGGAAATAAAGACAACATATCATACTAAAAAACTGCATTTACAGTATATCTGAATTGTATTTGTGAAATTTTTTAGAAAACTTTTAAAAATATGACTTAGTAAAACACTCTTATTTTTCGAGTTCTATGAGGGAAATGACCACTGTGGCCAAACCTTTCTTTCTCAGCGAATCAAACCTCGTGGGAAATGAAGACAACAAATTATACTAAACAACTGCATTTACAGTATATATGAATTGTATTTGTGAAATTTTTTAGAAAACTTTTAAAAATATGACTTAGTAAAACACTCTTATTTTTCGAGTTCTATGAGGGAAATGACCACTGTGGCCAAACCCTGCTTTCCCAGCAAATCAAACCTAGTGAAAAGTGAAGACAACAAATTATACTAAAAAACTGCATTTACAGTATATCTGAATTGTATATGTGACATTTTTGAGAAAACTTTTAAAAATATGACTTAGTAAAACACTCTTATTTTTCGAGTTCTATGAGGAAAATGACCACTGTGGCCAAACCCTTTTTTCTCAGCAAATCAAACCTAAAAGGAAATGAAAACAACAAATCATACTAAAAAACTGCATTTACAGTATATCTGAATTGTATTTGTGAAATTTTTAAGAAAACTTTTAAAAATATGACTTAGTAAAACACTCTTATTTTTCGAGTTCCATGAGGGAAATGACCACTGTGGCCAAACCCTTTTTTCTCAGCAAATTAAACCTAACGGGAAATGAAGACAACAAATCATTCTAAAAAACTGCATTTACAGTATATCTTAATTATATTTGTAAAATTTTTTAGAAAACTTTTAAAAATATGACTTAGTAAAACACTCTTATTTTTCGAGTTCTATGAGGCAAATGACCACTGTGGCCAAATCCTGCTTTCCCAGCAAATCAAACCTAGTGGAAAGTGAAGACAACAAATTATGCTATAAAACTGCATTTACACTATGTCTGAATTGTATTTGTAAAACTTTTTAGAAAACTTTTAAAAATATGGCTTAGTAAAACACTCTTATTTTTCGAGTTCTATGAGGGAAATGATAACTGTGGCCAAACCCTTTTTTCTCAGCAAATCAAACCTAGTGGGAAATGAAGACAACAAATCATACTAAAAAACTGCATTTACAGTATATCTGAATTGTATTTGTGAAATTTTTTAGAAAACTTTTAAAAATATGACTTAGTAAAACACTCTTATTTTTCGAGTTCTATGAGGGAAATGACCACTGTGGCCAAACCTTTCTTTCTCAGCGAATCAAACCTAGTGGGGAATGAAGACAACAAATCATACTAAAAAACTGCATTTACAGTATATCTGAATTGTATTTGTGAAATTTTTTAGAAAACTTTTAAAAATATGACTTAGTAAAACACTCTTATTTTTCGAGTTCTATGAGGGAAATGACCACTGTGGCCAAACCCTTTTTTCTCAGCAAATCAAACCTAAAAGGAAATGAAAACAACAAATCATACTAAAAAACTGCATTTACAGTATATCTGAATTGTATTTGTGAAATTTTTAAGAAAACTTTTAAAAATATGACTTAGTAAAACACTCTTATTTTTCGAGTTCCATGAGGGAAATGACCACTGTGGCCAAACCCTTTTTTCTCAGCAAATTAAGCCTAACGGGAAATGAAGACAACAAATCATTCTAAAAAACTGCATTTACAGTATATCTTAATTATATTTGTAAAATTTTTTAGAAAACTTTTAAAAATATGACTTAGTAAAACACTCTTATTTTTCGAGTTCTATGAGGCAAATGACCACTGTGGCCAAATCCTGCTTTCCCAGCAAATCAAACCTAGTGGAAAGTGAAGACAACAAATTATGCTATAAAACTGCATTTACACTATGTCTGAATTGTATTTGTAAAACTTTTTAGAAAACTTTTAAAAATATGGCTTAGTAAAACACTCTTATTTTTCGAGTTCTATGAGGGAAATGATAACTGTGGCCAAACCCTTTTTTCTCAGCAAATCAAACCTAGTGGGAAATGAAGACAACAAATCATACTAAAAAACTGCATTTACAGTATATCTGAATTGTATTTGTGAAATTTTTTAGAAAACTTTTAAAAATATGACTTAGTAAAACACTCTTATTTTTCGAGTTCTATGAGGGAAATGACCACTGTGGCCAAACCTTTCTTTCTCAGCGAATCAAACCTAGTGGGGAATGAAGACAACAAATCATACTAAAAAACTGCATTTACAGTATATCTGAATTGTATTTGTGAAATTTTTTAGAAAACTTTTAAAAATATGACTTAGTAAAACACTCTTATTTTTCGAGTTCTATGAGGGAAATGACCACTGTGGCCAAACCCTTTTTTCTCAGCAAATCAAACCTAAAAGGAAATGAAAACAACAAATCATACTAAAAAACTGCATTTACAGTATATCTGAATTGTATTTGTGAAATTTTTAAGAAAACTTTTAAAAATATGACTTAGTAAAACACTCTTATTTTTCGAGTTCCATGAGGGAAATGACCACTGTGGCCAAACCCTTTTTTCTCAGCAAATTAAACCTAACGCGAAATGAAGACAACAAATCATTCTAAAAAACTGCATTTACAGTATATCTTAATTATATTTGTAAAATTTTTTAGAAAACTTTTAAAAATATGACTTAGTAAAACACTCTTATTTTTCGAGTTCTATGAGGCAAATGACCACTGTGGCCAAATCCTGCTTTCCCAGGAAATCAAACCTAGTGGAAAGTGAAGACAACAAATTATGCTATAAAACTGCATTTACACTATGTCTGAATTGTATTTGTAAAACTTTTTAGAAAACTTTTAAAAATATGGCTTAGTAAAACACTCTTATTTTTCGAGTTCTATGAGGGAAATGATAACTGTGGCCAAACCCTTTTTTCTCAGCAAATCAAACCTAGTGGGAAATGAAGACAACAAATCATACTAAAAAACTGCATTTACAGTATATCTGAATTGTATTTGTGAAATTTTTTAGAAAACTTTTAAAAATATGACTTAGTAAAACACTCTTATTTTTCGAGTTCTATGAGGGAAATGACCACTGTGGCCAAACCTTTCTTTCTCAGCGAATCAAACCTAGTGGGGAATGAAGACAACAAATCATACTAAAAAACTGCATTTACAGTATATCTGAATTGTATTTGTGAAATTTTTTAGAAAACTTTTAAAAATATGACTTAGTAAAACACTCTTATTTTTCAAATTCTATGAGGGAAATAACCACTGTAGCCAAAGCTTTCTTTCTCAGCTAATCAAACCTAGTGGAAAATAAAGACAACATATTGTACTAAAAAACTGCATTTATAATATATCTGAAATATATTTGTGAAATTTTTTAGAAAACTTTTAAAAATATGACTTAGTAAAACACTCTTATTTTTTTATTTCTATGAGGAAAATGACCACTGTGGCCAAATCCTGCTTCCCCAGCAAATGAAACCTAGTGGAAAGTGAAGACAACAAATCATACTAAAAAACTGCATTTACAGTATATCTGAATTGTATTTGTGAAATTTTTTAGAAAACTTTTAAAAATATGACTTAGTAAAACACTCTTATTTTTCGAGTTCTATGAGGAAAATGACCACTGTTGCCAAACCCTGCTTCCCCAGCAAATCAAACCTAGTAGAAAAGGAAAACAACAAATCATGCTAAAAAAGTGCATTTACAGTATATCTGAATTGTATTTGTGAAATTTTTAGAAAACTTTTAAAAATATGACTTAGTTAAACACTCTTATTTTTCGAGTTCTATGAGGGAAATGACCACTGTGGCCAAACCCTTCTTCCTCAGCGAATTAAACCTAGTGAAAAAGGAAGACAACAAATCATTCTAAAAAATTGTTTTTACAGTATATCTGAATTGTATTTGTGAAATTTTTAGAAAACTTTTAAAAATATGACTTAGTTAAACACTCTTATTTTTCGAGTTCTATGAGGGAAATGACCACTGTCGCCAAACCCTTCTTCCTCAGCGAATTAAACCTAGTGGAAAATGAAGACAACATATCATACTAAAAAACTGAATTTACAGTATATCTGAATTGTATTTGTGAAATTGTAAGAAAACTTTTAAAAATATGACTTAGTTAAACACTCTTATTTTTCGAGTTCTATGAGGGAAATGACGACTGTGGCCAAACCCTGCTTTCCCAGCAAATAAAACCTAGTGGAAAGTGAAGACAACAAACCATGCTAAAAAACTGCATTTACAGTATATCTGAATTGTATTTGTGACATTTTTGAGAAAACTTTTAAGAATATGACTTAGTAAAACACTCTTATTTTTCGAGTTCTATGAGGCAAATGACGACTGTGGCCAAACCCTGCTTCTCCAGCAAATCAAGCCTAGTGGGAAGTGAAGACAACAAATCATGCTAAAAAACTGCATTTACAGTGTATCTGAATTGTATTGGTGACATTTTTGAGAAAACTTTTAAAAATATGACTTAGTAAAACACTCTTATTTTTCGAGTTCTATGAGGCAAATGACGACTGTGGCCAAACCCTGCTTCCCCAGCAAATAAAACCTAGTGGAAAGTGAAGACAACAAACCATGCTAAAAAACTGCATTTACAGTATATCTGAATTGTATTTGTGAAATTGTTAGAAAACTTTTAAAAATATGACTTAGTTAAACACTCTTATTTTTCGAGTTCTATGAGGGAAATGACCACTGTGGCCAAACCCTTCTTCCTCAGCAAATTAAACCTAGTGGAAAAGGAAGACAACAAATCATTCTAAAAAACTGCATTTACAGTATATCTGAATTGTATTTGTGAAATTTTTTAGAAAACTTTTAAAAATATGACTTAGTAAAACACTCTTATTTTTCGAGTTCTATGAGGGAAATGACCACTGTGGCCAAACCTTTCTTTCTCAGCGAATCAAACCTAGTGGAAAATGAAGACAACATATCATACTAAAAAACTGCATTTACAGCATATCTGAATTGTATTTGTGACATTTTTGAGAAAACTTTTAAAAATATGACTTAGTAAAACACTCTTATTTTTCGAGTTCTATGAGGCAAATGACCACTGTGGCCAAATCCTGCTTCCCCAGCAAATCAAGTCTAGTGGAAAATGAAGACAACAAACCATGCTAAAAAACTGCATTTACAGTATATCTGAATTGTATTTGTGAAATTTTTAGAAAACTTTTAAAAATATGACTTAGTTAAACACTCTTATTTTTCGAGTTCTATGAGGGAAATGACCACTGTGGCCAAACCCTTCTTCCTCAGCGAATTACTTTTGGTAAAAAAGGAAGACAACAAATCATACTAAAAAACTGCATTTACAGTATATCTGAATTGTATTTGTGAAATTTTTTAGAAAACTTTTAAAAATATGACTTAGTAAAACACTTTTATTTTTCGAGTTCTATGAGGGAAATGACCACTGTGGCCAAACCTTTCTCTCTTAGCAAATCAAACCTAGTGGAAAATGAAACCAACATATTGTACTAAAAAACTGCATTTATAATATATCTGAAATGTATTTGTCAAATTTTTTAAAAAACTTTTAAAAATATGACTTAGTAAAACACTCTTATTTTTTGAGTTCTATGAGGGAAATGACCACTGTGGCCAAACCATTCTTTTTCAGCGAATTAGACCTAGTGGAAAAGGAAGACAACAAATCATACTAAAAAACTGCATTTACAGCATATCTGAATTGTATTTGTGAAATTTTTAGAAAACTTTTAAAAATATGACTTAGTTAAACACTCTTATTTTTCGAGTTCTATGAGGGAAATGACCACTGTGGCCAAACCATTCTTTCTCAGCGAATTAAACCTAGTTGAGAAGGAAGACAACAAATCATGCTAAAAAACTGCATTTACAGCATATCTGAATTGTATTTGTGAAATTTTTTAGAAAACTTTTAAAAATATGACTTAGTAAAACACTCTTATTTTTCGAGTTCTATGAGGGAAATGACCACTGTGGCCAAACCTTTCTCTCTCAGCGAACCAAACCTAGTGGAAAATGAAAACAACATATCATACTAAAAAACTGCATTTACAATATATCTGAAGTGTATTTGTGAAATTTTTTAGAAAACTTTTAAAAATATGACTTAGTAAAACACTCTTATTTTTTGAGTTCTATGAGGGAAATGACCACTGTGGCCAAACCCTTTTTTCTCAGCAAATCAAGCCAAGTGGGAAATGAAGACAACAAACCATACTAAAAAACTGCATTTACAGTATATCTGAATTGTATTTGTGAAATTTTTTAGAACACTTTTAAAAATATGACCTAGTAAAACACTCTTATTTTTCGAGTTCTATGAGGGAAATGACCACTGTGGCCAAACCTTTCTTTCTCAGCGAATCAAACCTAAAGGGAAATGAAGACAACAAATCATGCTAAAAACTGCATTTACAGTATATCTGAATTGTATTTGTGACATTTTTGAGAAAACTTTTAAAAATATGACTTAGTAAAACACTCTTATTTTTCGAGTTCTATGAGGCAAATGACGACTGTGGCCAAACCCTGCTTCTCCAGCAAATCAAGCCTAGTGGGAAGTGAAGACAACAAATCATGCTAAAAAACTGCATTTACATTATATCTGAATTGTATTGGTGACATTTTTGAGAAAACTTTTAAAAATATGACTTAGTAAAACACTCTTATTTTTCGAGTTCTATGAGCCAAATGACGACTGTGGCCAAACCCTGCTTGCCCAGCAAATAAAACCTAGTGGAAAGTGAAGACAACAAACCATGCTAAAAAACTGCATTTACAGTATATCTGAATTGTATTTGTGAAATTGTTAGAAAACTTTTAAAAATATGACTTAGTTAAACACTCTTATTTTTCGAGTTCTATGAGGGAAATGACCACTGTGGCCAAACCCTTCTTCCTCAGCAAATTAAGCCTAGTGGAAAAGGAAGACAACAAATCATTCTAAAAAACTGCATTTACAGTATATCTGAATTGTATTTGTGAAATTTTTTAGAAAACTTTTAAAAATATGACTTAGTAAAACACTCTTATTTTTCGAGTTCTATGAGGGAAATGACCACTGTGGCCAAACCTTTCTTTCTCAGCGAATCAAACCTAGTGAAAAATGAAGACAACATATCATACTAAAAAACTGCATTTACAGCATATCTGAATTGTATTTGTGACATTTTTGAGAAAACTTTTAAAAATATGACTTAGTAAAACACTCTTATTTTTCGAGTTCTATGAGGCAAATGACCACTGTGGCCAAACCCTGCTTCCCCAGCAAATCAAGCCTAGTGACAAATGAAGACAACAAACCATGCTAAAAAACTGCATTTACAGTATATCTGAATTGTATTTGTGAAATTTTTAGAAAACTTTTAAAAATATGACTTAGTTAAATACTCTTATTTTTCGAGTTCTATGAGGGAAATGACCACTGTGGCCAAACTTTTCTCTCTTAGCAAATCAAACCTAGTGGAAAATGAAACCAACTAATTGTACTAAAAAACTGCATTTACAATATATCTGAAGTGTATTTGTGAAATTTTTTCGAAAACTTTTAAAAATATGACTTAGTAAAACACTCTTATTTTTTGAGTTCTATGAGGGAAATGACCACTGTGGCCAAACCATTCTTTCTCAGCGAATTAAACCTAGTGAAAAAGGAAGACAACAAATCATACTAAAAAACTGCATTTACAGCATATCTGAATTGTATTTGTGAAATTTTTAGAAAACTTTTAAAAATATGACTTAGTTAAACACTCTTATTTTTCGAGTTCTATGAGGGAAATGACCACTGTGGCCAAACCATTCTTTCTCAGCGAATTAAACCTAATTGAGAAGGAAGACAACAAATCATGCTAAAAAACTGCATTTACGGCATATCTGAATTGTATTTGTGAAATTTTTTAGAAAACTTTTAAAAATATGACTTAGTAAAACACTCTTATTTTTCGAGTTCTATGAGGGAAATGACCACTGTGGCCAAACCTTTCTCTCTCAGCGAACCAAACCTAGTGATAAATGAAAACAACATATCATACTAAAAAACTGCATTTACAATATATCTGAAGTGTATTTGTGAAATTTTTTCGAAAACTTTTAAAAATATGACTTAGTAAAACACTCTTATTTTTTGAGTTCTATGAGGGAAATGACCACTGTGGCCAAACCCTTTTTTCTCAGCACATCAAGCCAAGTGGGAAATGAAGACAACAAACCATACTAAAAAACTGCATTTACAGTATATCTGAATTGTATTTGTAAAATTTTTTAGAAAACTTTTAAAAATATGACTTAGTAAAACACTCTTATTTTTCGAGTTCTATGAGGGAAATGACCACTGTGGCCAAACCTTTCTTTCTCAGCGAATCAAGCCTAGTGGGAAATGAAGACAACAAATCATGCTAAAAAACTGCATTTACAGTATATCTGAATTGTATTTGTGAAATTTTTAGAAAACTTTTAAAAATATGACTTAGTTAAACACTCTTATTTTTCGAGTTCTATGAGGGAAATGACCACTGTGGCCAAACCCCTCTTCCTCAGCGAATTAAACCTAATGAAAAATGAAGACAACAAATCATGCTAAAAAACTGCATTTACAGTATATCTGAATTATATTTGTGAAATTTTTTAGAAAACTTTTAAAAATATGACTTAGTAAAACACTCTTATTTTTCGAGTTCTATGAGGGAAATGACCACTGTGGCCAAACACTTCTTCCTCAGCCAATTAAACCTAGTGGAAAATGAAGACAACAAATTATGCTAAAAAACTGCATTTACAGTATATCTGAATTGTATTTGTGAAATTTTTAGAAAACTTTTAAAAATATGACTTAGTTAAACACTCTTATTTTTCGAGTTCTATGAGGGAAATGACCACTGTGGCCAAACCCTCTTCCTCAGCAAATTAAACCTAATGAAAAATGAAGACAACAAATCATGCTAAAAAACTGCATTTACAGTATATCTGAATTATATTTGTGAAATTTTTTAGAAAACTTTTAAAAATATGACTTAGTAAAACACTCTTATTTTTCGAGTTCTATGAGGGAAATGACGACTGTGGCCAAACACTTCTTCCTCAGCCAATTAAACCTAGTGGAAAATAAAGACAACAAATCATGCTAAAAAACTGCATTTACAGTATATCTGAATTGTATTTGTGAAATTTTTAGAAAACTTTTAAAAATATGACTTAGTTAAACACTCTTATTTTTCGAGTTCTATGAGGGAAATGACCACTGTGGCCAAACCCCTCTTCCTCAGCGAATTAAACCTAATGAAAAATGAAGACAACAAATCATGCTAAAAAACTGCATTTACAGTATATCTGAATTATATTTGTGAAATTTTTTAGAAAACTTTTAAAAATATGACTTAGTAAAACACTCTTATTTTTCGAGTTCTATGAGGGAAATGACCAATGTGGCCAAACCTTTCTTTCTCAGCTAATCAAACCTAGTGGAAAATGAAGACAACATAGTGTACTAAAAAACTGCATTTATAATATATCTGAAATGTATTTGTGAAATTTTTTAGAAAACTTTTAAAAATATGACTTAGTAAAACACTCTTATTTTTTGAGTTCTATGAGGAAAATGACCACTGTGGCCAAACCCTGCTCTTCCAGCAAATCAAGCCTAGTGTAAAATGAAGACAACAAACCATGCTAAAAAACTGCATTCACAGTATATCTGAATTGTATTTGTGAAATTTTTAGAAAACTTTTAAAAATATGTCTTAGAGTAAACACTCTTATTTTTCGAGTTCTATGAGGGAAATGACCACTGTGGCCAAAACCTTCCTCCTCAGCGAATTACACCTAGAAAAAAGAAAGACAACATTTTGTGCTAAAAAACTGCATTTATAATATATCTGAAATGTATTTGTGAAATTTTTTAGAAAACTTTTAAAAATATGACTTAGTAAAACACTCTTATTTCTCGAGTTCTATGAGGGAAATGACCACTGTGGCCAAACCTTTCTCTCTCAGCGAATCAAACCTAGTGGAAAAGGAAGACAACATATCGTACTAAAAAACTGCATTTACAATATATCTGAAGTGTATTTGTGAAATTTTTTAGAAAACTTTTAAAAATATGACTTAGTAAAACACTCTTATTTTTTTAGTTCTATGAGGGAAATGACCACTGTGGCCAAACCTTTCCTTCTCAGCGAATCAAGCCTAGTGGAAAATGAAGACAACAAATCATGCTAAAAAACTGCATTTACAGTATATCTGAATTGTATTTGTGAAATTTTTAGAAAACTTTTAAAAATATGACTTAGTTAAACACTCTTATTTTTCGAGTTCTATGAGGGAAATGACCACTGTGGCCAAACCTCTCTTCCTCAGCGAATTAAACCTAATGAAAAATGAAGACAACAAATCATACTAAAAAACTGCACCTACAGTATATCTGAATTGTATTTGTGAAATTTTTTAGAAAACTTTTAAAAATATGACTTAGTAAAACACTCTTATTTTTCGAGTTCTATGAGGGAAATGACCACTGTGGCCAAACCTTTCTTTCTCAGCCAATCAAGCCTAGTGGAAAATGAAGACAACATATTGTACTAAAAAACTGCATTTTTAATATATCTGAAATGTATTTGTGAAATTTTTTAGAAAACTTTTAAAAATATGACTTAGTAAAACACTCTTATTTTTTGAGTTCTATGAGGAAAATGACCACTGTGGCCAAACCCTGCTTTTCCAGCAAATCAAGTCTAGTGGAAAGTAAAGACAACATATCATGCTAAAAAACTGCGTTTACAGTATATCTGAATTGTATTTGTGACACTTTTGAGAAAACTTTTAAAAATATGACTTAGTAAAACACTCTTATTTTTTGAGTTCTATGAGGGAAATGACCACTGTGGCCAAACCTTTCTTTCTCAGCTAATCAAACCTAGTGAAAAATGAAGACAACATATTTTACTAAAAAACTGCATTTATAATATATCTGAAATGTATTTGTGAAATTTGTTAGAAAACTTTTAAAAATATGACTTAGTAAAACACTCTTATTTTTTGAGTTCTATGAGGGAAATGACCACTGTGGCCAAACCTTTCTTTCTCAGCTAATCAAACCTAGTGAAAAATGAAGACAACATATTTTACTAAAAAACTGCATTTTTAATATATCTGAAATGTATTTGTGAAATTTTTTAGAAAACTTTTAAAAATATGACTTAGTAAAACACTCTTATTTTTTGAGTTCTATGAGGGAAATGACCACTGTGGCCAAACCTTTCTTTCTCAGCTAATCAAACCTAGTGAAAAATGAAGACAACATATTTTACTAAAAAACTGCATTTTTAATATATCTGAAATGTATTTGTGAAATTTTTTAGAAAACTTTTAAAAATATGACTTAGTAAAACACTCTTATTTTTTGAGTTCTATGAGGAAAATGACCACTGTAGCCAAACCCTGCCTTTCCAGCAAATCAAACCTTGTGGAAAATGAAGGCAACATATCATACTAAAAAACTGCATTTACAGTATATCTGAATTGTATTTGTGACATTTTTGAGAAAACTTTTAAAAATATGACTTAGTAAAACACTCTTATTTTTCGAGTTCTATGAGGCAAATGACCACTGTGGCCAAACCCTGCTTCCCCAGCAAATTAAGCCTAAAGGAAAATGAAGACAACAAACCATGCTAAAAAACTGCATTTACAGTATATCTGAATTGTATTTGTGAAATTTTTAGAAAACTTTTAAAAATATGACTTAGTTAAACACTCTTATTTTTCGAGTTCTATGAGGGAAATGACCACTGTGGCCAAACCCTTCTTCCTCAGCGAATTACACCTAGTGAAAAAGGAAGACAACAAATCATACCAAAAAACTGCATTTACAGTATATCTGAATTGTATTTGTGAAATTTTTTAGAAAACTTTTAAAAATATGACTTAGTAAAACACTTTTATTTTTCGAGTTATATGAGGGAAATGACCACTGTGGCCAAACCTTTCTCTCTTAGCAAATCAAGCCTAGTGGAAAATGAAGACAACATATTGTACTAAAAAACTGCATTTATAATATATCTGAAATGTATTTGTGAAATTTTTTAGAAAACTTTTAAAAATATGACTTAGTAAAACACTCTTATTTTTTGAGTTCTATCAGAAAAATGACCACTGTGGCCAAATCCTGCTTCGCCAGCAAATGAAACCTAGTGGAAAGTGAAGACAACAAATCATGCTAAAAAACTGCTTTTACAGTATATCTGAATTGTATTTGTGAAATTTTTTAGAAAACTTTTAAAAATATGACTTAGTAAAACACTCTTATTTTTCGAGTTCTATGAGGAAAATGACCACTGTGGCCAAACCCTGCTTTCGCAGCAAATTAAACCTAGTGGAGAGTGAAGACAACAAAATATGCTAAAAAACTGCATTTACAGTATATCTGAATTGTATTTGTGAAATTTTTAGAAAACTTTTAAAAATATGACTCAGTTAAACACTCTTATTTTTCGAGTTCTATGAGGGAAATGACCACTGTGGCCAAACCCTTCTTTCTCAGCGAATTAAGCCTAGTGGAAAAGGAAGACAACAAATCATACTAAAAAACTGCATTTACAGTATATCTGAATTGTATTTGTGAAATTTTTTAGAAAACTTTTAAAAATATGACTTAGTAAAACACTCTTATTTTTCGAGTTCTATGAGGGAAATGACCACTGTGGCCAAACCTTTCTCTCTCAGCGAACCAAACCTAGTGGAAAATGAAAACAACATATCATACTAAAAAACTGCATTTACAATATATCTGAAGTGTATTTGTGAAATTTTTTAGATAACTTTTAAAAATATGACTTAGTAAAACACTCTTATTTTTTGAGTTCTATGAGGGAAATGACCACTGTGGCCAAACCCTTTTTTCTCAGCAAATCAAGCCAAGTGGGAAATGAAGACAACAAACCATACTAAAAAACTGCATTTACAGTATATCTGAATTGTATTTGTGAAATTTTTTAGAAAACTTTTAAAAATATGACTTAGTAAAACACTCTTATTTTTCGAGTTCTATGAGGGAAATGACCACTGTGGCCAAACACTTCTTCCTCAGCGAATTAAACCTAGTGGAAAAGGAAGAAAGCAAATCATACTAAAAAACTGCATTTACAGCATATCTGAATTGTATTTGTGAAATTTTTTAGAAAACTTTTAAAAATATGACTTAGTAAAACACTCTTATTTTTTGAGTTCTATGAGGGAAATGACCACTGTGGCCAAACCCTTTTTTCTCAGCAAATCAAGCCAAGTGGGAAATGAAGAAAACAAACCATACTAAAAAACTGCATTTACAGTATATCTGAATTGTATTTGTGAAATTTTTTAGAAAACTTTTAAAAATATGACTTAGTAAAACACTCTTATTTTTCGAGTTCTATGAGGGAAATGACCACTGTGGCCAAACCTTTCTTTCTCAGCGAATCAAGCCATGTGAAAAATGAAGACAACATATTGTACTAAAACACTGCATTTATAATATATCTGAAGTGTATTTGTGAAATTTTTTAGAAAACTTATAAAAATATGACTTAGTAAAACACTATTATTTTTTGAGTTCTATGAGGAAAATGACCACTGTGGCCAAACCCTGCTTTCCCAGCAAATCAAACCCAGTGGAAAGTGAAGACAACAAATCATGCTAAAAAACTGCATTTACAGTATATCTGAATTGTATTTTGAAATTTTTTAGAAAACTTTTAAAAATATGACTTAGTAAAACACTCTTATTTTTCGAGTTTTATGAGGGAAATGACCACTGTGGCCAAACCTTTCTTTCTCAGCGAATCAGGCCTAGTGGAAAAAGAAGACAACAAATCATACTAAAAAACTGCATTTACAGTATATGTGAATTGTATTTGTGAAATTTTTTAGAAAACTTTTAAAAATATGACTTAGTAAAACACTCTTATTTTTCGAGTTCTATGAGGGAAATGACCACTGTGGCGAAACCTTTCTTTCTCAGCAAATCAAACCTAGTGAAAAAAAAGACAACAAATCATACTAAAAAACTGCATTTACAGTATATCTGAATTGTATTTGTGAAATTTTTTAGAAAACTTTTAAAAATATGACTTAGTAAAACACTCTTATTTTTCGAGTTCTATGAGGCAAATGACCACTGTGGCCAAATCCTGCTTTCCCAGCAAATCAAACCTAGTGGAAAGTGAAGACAACAAATTATGCTATAAAACTGCATTTACACTATATCTAAATTGTATTTGTGAAATTTTTAGAAAACTTTTAAAAATATGACTTAGTAAAACACTCTTATTTTTCGAGTTCTATGAGGGAAATGATAACTGTGGCCAAACCCTGCATTTCCAGCAAATCAAGCCTAGTGGAAAGTAAAGACAACAAATCATGGTAAAAAATTGCATTTACAGTATATGTGAATTGTATTTGTGAAATTTTTTAGAAAACTTTTAAAAATATGACTTAGTAAAACACTTTTATTTTTCGAGTTCTATGAGGCAAATGACCACTGTGGCCAAATCCTGCTTTCCCAGCAAATCAAACCTAGAGGAAAGTGAAGACAACAAATTATGCTATAAAACTGCATTTACAATATATCTAAATTGTATTTGTGAAATTTTTAGAAAACTTTTAAAAATATGACTTAGTAAAACACTCTTATTTTTCGAGTTCTATGAGGGAAATGATAACTGTGGCCAAACCCTGCTTCCCCAGCAAATCAAACCTAGTGAAAAGTGAAGACAACAAATCATGCTAAAAAACTGCATTTACAGTATATGTGAATTGTATTTGTGAAATTTTTTAGAAAACTTTTAAAAATATGACTTAGTAAAACACTCTTATTTTTCGAGTTCTATGAGGGAAATGACCACTGTGGCCAAACCTTTCTTTCTCAGCGAATCAAGCCTAGTGGAAAAAGAAGACAACAAATCATACTAAAAAACTGCATTTACAGTATATCTGAATTGTATTTGTGAAATTTTTTAGAAAACTTTTAAAAATATGACTTAGTAAAACACTCTTATTTTTCGAGTTCTATGAGGCAAATGACCACTGTGGCCAAATCCTGCTTTCCCAGCAAATCAAACCTAGTGAAAAGTGAAGACAACAAATTATGCTATAAAACTGCATTTACACTATATCTAAATTGTATTTGGGAAATTTTTAGAAAACTTTTAAAAATATGACTTAGTAAAACACTCTTATTTTTCGAGTTCTATGAGGGAAATGATAACTGTGGCCAAACCCTTTTTTCTCAGCAAATCAAGCCTAGTGGGAAATGAAGACAACAAATCATACTAAAAAACTGCATTTACAGTATATCTGTTTTGTTTTTTTGAAATTTTTTAGAAAACTTTTAAAAATATGACTTAGTAAAACACTCTTATTTTTCGAGTTCTATGAGGAAAATGACCACTGTGGCCAAACCTTTCTTTCTCAGCGAATCAAGCCTAGTGAAAAATGAAGACAACAAATCATACTAAAAAACTGCATTTACAGTATATCTGAATTGTATTTGTGAAATTTTTTAGAAAACTTTTAAAAATATGACTTAGTAAAACACTCTTATTTTTCGAGTTCTATGAGGGAAATGACCACTGTGGCCAAACCTTTCTTTCTAAGCGAATCAAGCCTAGTGAAAAAAGAAGACAACAAATCATACTAAAAAACTGCATTTATAATATATCTGAAGTGTATTTGTGAAATTTTTTAGAAAACTTATAAAAATATGACTTAGTAAAACACTCTTATTTTTTGAGTTCTATGAGGAAAATGAACACTGTGGCCAAACCCTGCTTTCCCAGCAAATCAAACCTAGTGGAAAGTGAAGACAACAAATCATGCTAAAAAACTGCATTTACACTATATCTAAATTGTATTTGTGAAATTTTTAGAAAACTTTTAAAAATATGACTTAGTAAAACACTCTTATTTTTCGAGTTCTATGAGGGAAATGATAACTGTGGCCAAACCCTTTTTTCTCAGCAAATCAAACCTAGTGGGAAATGAAGACAACAAATCATACTAAAAAACTGCATTTACAGTATATCTGAATTGTATTTGTGAAATTTTTTAGAAAACTTTTAAAAATATGACTTAGTAAAACACTCTTATTTTTCGAGTTCTATGAGGGAAATGACCACTGTGGCCAAAGCCTACTTCTCCAGCAAATCAGACCTAGTGAAAAGTGAAAACAACAAATCATGCTAAAAAACTGCATTTACACTATATGTGAATTGTATTTGTGAAATTTTTTAGAAAACTTTTAAAAATATGACTTAGTAAAACACTCTTATTTTTGAGTTCTATGAGGAAAATGACCACTGTGGCCAAACCCTTCTTTCTCAGCGAATCAAACCTAGTGAAAAATGAAGACAACAAATCATACTAAAAAACTGCATTTACAGTATATCTGAATTGTATATGTGACATTTTTGAGAAAACTTTTAAAAATATGACTTAGTAAAACACTCTTATTTTTCGAGTTCTATGAGGGAAATGACCACTGTGGCCAAACCCTTTTTTCTCAGCAAATCAAACCTAAAGGGAAATAAAGACAACAAATCATACTAAAAAACTGCATTTACAGTATATCTGAATTGTATTTGTGAAATTTTTTAGAAAACTTTTAAAGATATGACTTAGTAAAACACTCTTATTTTTCGAGTTCTATGAGGGAAAGGACCACTGTGGCCAAACCTTTCTTTCTCAGCGAATCAAACCTAATGGGAAATGAAGACAACAAATTATACTAAAAAACTACATTTACAGTATATCTGAATTGTATTTGTGAAATTTTTTAGAAAACTTTTAAAAATATGACTTAGTAAAACACTCTTATTTTTCGAGTTCTATGAAAAATGACCACTGTGGCCAAACCTTTCTTTCTCAGCGAATCAAACCTGTTGGAAAATGAAGACAACAAATCATACTAAAAAACTGCATTTACAATATATCTGAAGTGTATTTGTGAAATTTTTTAGAAAGCTTTTAAAAATATGACTTAGTAAAACACTCTTATTTTTTGAGTTCTATGAGGAAAATCACCACTGTGGCCAACCGCTGCTTCCCCAGCAAATCAAACCTAGTGAAAAATAAAGACAACAAATCATGCTAAACAACTGCATTTACAGTATATCTAAATTGTATTTGTGAAATTTTTTAGAAAACTTTTAAAAATATGACTTAGTAAAACACTCTTATTTTTTGAGTTCTATGAGGGAAATGACCACTGTGGCCAAACCCTTTTTTCTCAGCAAATCAAGCTTAAAGGGAAATAAAGACAACAAATCATACTAAAAAACTGCATTTACAGTATATCTGAATTGTATTTGTAAAATTTTTTAGAAAACTTTTAAAAATATGACTTAGTAAAACACTCTTATTCTTCGAGTTCTATGAGGGAAATGACCACTGTGGCCAAACCTTTCCTTCTCAGCGAATCAAACCTAGTGGAAAATAAAGACAACATATTGTACTAAAAAACTGCATTTATAATATATCTGAAATGTATTTGTGAAATTTTTTAGAAAACTTTTAAAAATATGACTTAGTAAAACACTCTTATTTTTTGAGTTCTATGAGGAAAATGACCACTGTGGCCAAACCCTGCTTTCCCAGCAAATCAAACCTAATGGAAAATGAAGACAACAAATTATGCTAAAAAACTGCATTTACAGTATATCTGAATTGTATTTTGAAATTTTTTAGAAAACTTTTAAAAATATGACTTAGTAAAACACTCTTATTTTTCGAGTTCTATGAGGGAAATGACCACTGTGGCCAAACCTTTCTTTCTCAGCTAATCAAACCTAGTGGAAAATAAAGACAACATATTGTACTAAAAAACTGCATTTACAGTATATCTAAAGTGTGTTTGTGAACTTTTTTAGAAAACTTTTAAAAATATGACTTAGTAAAACACTCTTATTTTTTGAGTTCTATGAGGAAAATGACCACTGTGGCCAAACCCTGCTTTCCCAGCAAATCAGACCTAGTGAAAAGCGAAGACAACAAATCATGCTAAAAAACTGCATTTACAGTATATCTGAATTGTATTTTGAAATTTTTTAGAAAACTTTTAAAAATATGACTTAGTAAAACACTCTTATTTTTCGAGTTTTATGAGGGAAATGACCACTGTGGCCAAACCTTTCTTTCTCAGCAAATCAAGCCTAGTGGAAAAAGAAGACAACAAATTATACTAAAAAACTGCATTTACAGTATATCTGAATTGTATTTGTGAAATTTTTTAGAAAACTTTTAAAAATATGACTTAGTAAAACACTCTTATTTTTCGAGTTCTATGAGGCAAATGACCACTGTGGCCAAATCCTGCTTTCCCAGCAAATCAAACCTAAAGGAAAGTGAAGACAACAAATTATGCTATAAAACTGCATTTACACTATATCTAAATTGTATTTGTGAAATTTTTAGAAAACTTTTAAAAATATGACTTAGTAAAACACTCTTATTTTTCGAGTTCTATGAGGGAAATGATAACTGTGGCCAAACCCTTTTTTCTCAGCAAATCAAACCTAGTGGAAAATAAAGACAACAAATCATACTAAAAAACTGCATTTACAGTATATCTGAATTGTATTTGTGAAATTTTTTAGAAAACTTTTAAAAATATGACTTAGTAAAACACTCTTATTTTTCGAGTTCTATGAGGCAAATGACCACTGTGGCCAAATCCTGCTTTCCCAGCAAATCAAACCTAGAGGAAAGTGAAGACAACAAATTATGCTATAAAACTGCATTTACACTATAACTAAATTGTATTTGTGAAATTTTTAGAAAACTTTTAAAAATATGACTTAGTAAAACACTCTTATTTTTCGAGTTCTATGAGGGAAATGATAACTGTGGCCAAACCCTTTTTTCTCAGCAAATCAAACCTAGTGGAAAATAAAGACAACAAATCATACTAAAAAACTGCATTTACAGTATATCTGAATTGTATATGTGAAATTTTTTAGAAAACTTTTAAAAATATGACTTAGTAAAACACTCTTATTTTTGAGTTCTATGAGGAAAATGACCACTGTGGCCAAACCCTTCTTTCTCAGCGAATCAAACCTAGTGAAAAATGAAGAAAACAAATCATACTAAAAAACTGCATTTACAGTATATCTGAATTGTATATGTGACATTTTTGAGAAAACTTTTAAAAATATGACTTAGTAAAACACTCTTATTCTTCGAGTTCTATGAGGGAAATGACCACTGTGGCCAAACCTTTCCTTCTCAGCGAATCAAGCCTAGTGAGAAACGAAGACAACTTATTGTACTAAAAAACTGCATTTACAGTATATCTGAATTGTATTTGTGAAATTTTTTAGAAAACTTTTAAAAATATGACTTAGTAAAACACTCTTATTTTTCGAGTTCTATGAGGCAAATGACCACTGTGGCCAAATCCTGCTTTCCCAGCAAATCGAACCTAGAGGAAAGTGAAGACAACAAATTATGCTATAAAACTGCATTTACACTATATCTAAATTGTATTTGTGAAATTTTTAGAAAACTTTTAAAAATATGACTTAGTAAAACACTCTTATTTTTCGAGTTCTATGAGGGAAATGATAACTGTGGCCAAACCCTTTTTTCTCAGCAAATCAAACCTAGTGGAAAATAAAGACAACAAATCATACTAAAAAACTGCATTTACAGTATATCTGAATTGTATTTGTGAAATTTTTTAGAAAACTTTTAAAAATATGACTTAGTAAAACACTCTTATTTTTCGAGTTCTATGAGGCAAATGACCACTGTGGCCAAATCCTGCTTTCCCAGCAAATCAAACCTAGAGGATAGTGAAGACAACAAATTATGCTATAAAACTGCATTTACACTATATCTAAATTGTATTTGTGAAATTTTTAGAAAACTTTTAAAAATATGACTTAGTAAAACACTCTTATTTTTCGAGTTCTATGAGGGAAATGATAACTGTGGCCAAACCCTTTTTTCTCAGCAAATCAAACCTAGTGGAAAATAAAGACAACAAATCATACTAAAAAACTGCATTTACAGTATATCTGAATTGTATTTGTGAAATTTTTTAGAAAACTTTTAAAGATATGACTTAGTAAAACACTCTTATTTTTCGAGTTCTATGAGGGAAATGACCACTGTGGCCAAACCCTACTTCCCCAGCATATCAGACCTAGTGAAAAGTGAAGACAACAAATCATGCTAAAAAACTAAATTTACAGTATATGTGAATTGTATTTGTGAAATTTTTTAGAAAACTTTTAAAAATATGACTTAGTAAAACACTCTGATTTTTTTAGTTCTATGAGGAAAATGACCACTGTGGCCAAACCCTTCTTTCTCAGCAAATCAAACCTAGTGAAAAATGAAGACAACAAATTATACTAAAAAACTGCATTTACAGTATATCTGAATTGTATTTGTGAAATTTTTTAGAAAACTTTTAAAAATATGACTTAGTAAAACACTCTTATTTTTCGAGTTCTATGAGGGAAATGACCACTGTGGCCAAACCTTTCTTTCTCAGCGAATCAAACCTGTTGGAAAATGAAGACAACAAATCATACTAAAAAACTGCATTTACAATATATCTGAAGTGTATTTGTGAAATTTTTTAGAAAGCTTTTAAAAATATGACTTAGTAAAACACTCTTATTTTTTGAGTTCTATGAGGAAAATGACCACTGTGGCCAAACCCTGCTTCCCCAGCAAATCAAACCTAGTGAAAAATGAAGACAACAAATCATGCTAAAAACTGCATTTACAGTATATCTGAATTGTATTTGTGAAATTTTTTAGAAAACTTTTAAAAATATGACTTAGTAAAACACTCTTATTTTTTGAGTTCTATGAGGGAAATGACCACTGTGGCCAAACCCTTTTTTCTCAGCAAATTAAGCCTAAAGGGAAATAAAGACAACAAATTATACTAAAAAACTGCATTTACAGTATATCTGAATTGTATTTGTAAAATTTTTTAGAAAACTTTTAAAAATATGACTTAGTAAAACACTCTTATTCTTCGAGTTCTATGAGGGAAATGACCACTGTGGCCAAACCTTTCCTTCTCAGCGAATCAAGCCTAGTGAGAAACGAAGACAACTTATTGTACTAAAAAACTGCATTTATAATATATCTGAATTGTATTTGTGAAATTTTTTAGAAAACTTTTAAAAATATGACTTAGTAAAACACTCTTATTTTTTGAGTTCTATGAGGAAAATGACCACTGTGACCAAACCCTGCTTTCCCAGCAAATCAAACCTAGTGGAAAATGAAGACAACAAATTATGCTAAAAAACTGCATTTACAGTATATCTGAATTGTGTTTTGAAATTTTTTAGAAAACTTTTAAAAATATGACTTAGTAAAACACTCTTATTTTTCGAGTTCTATGAGGGAAATGACCACTGTGGCCAAACCTTTCTTTCTCAGCGAATCAAGCCTAGTGAGAAATGAAGACAACTTATTGTACTAAAAAACTGCAATTATAATATATCTAAAGTGTGTTTGTGAACTTTTTTAGAAAACTTTTAAAAATATGACTTAGTAAAACACTCTTATTTTTTGAGTTCTATGAGGAAAATGACCACTGTGGCCAAACCCTGCTTTCCCAGCAAATCAAGCCTAGTGAAGAGTGAAGACAACAAATCATGCTAAAAAACCGCATTTACAGTATATCTGAATTGTATTTTGAAATTTTTTAGAAAACTTTTAAAAATATGACTTAGTAAAACACTCTTATTTTTCGAGTTTTATGAGGGAAATGACCACTGTGGCCAAACCTTTCTTTCTCAGCGAATTAAGCCTAGTGGAAAAAGAAGACAACAAATCATACTAAAAAACTGCATTTACAGTATATCTGAATTGTATTTGTGAAATTTTTTAGAAAACTTTTAAAAATATGACTTAGTAAAACACTCTTATTTTTCGAGTTCTATGAGGCAAATGACCACTGTGGCCAAATCCTGCTTTCCCAGCAAATCAAACCTAGAGGAAAGTGAAAACAACAAATTATGCTATAAAACTGCGTTTACACTATATCTAAATTGTATTTGTGAAATTTTTAGAAAACTTTTAAAAATATGACTTAGTAAAACACTCTTATTTTTCGAGTTCTATGAGGGAAATGATAACTGTGGCCAAACCCTTTTTTCTCAGCAAATCAAACCTTGTGGGAAATAAAGACAACAAATCATACTAAAAAACTGCATTTACAGTATATCTGAATTGTATTTGTGAAATTTTTTAGAAAACTTTTAAAAATATGACTTAGTAAAACACTCTTATTTTTCGAGTTCTATGAGGGAAATGACCACTGTGGCCAAACCCTTTTTTCTCAGCAAATCAAACCTAAGGGGAAATAAAGACAACATATTGTACTAAAAAACTGCATTTACAGTATATCTGAAATGTATTTGTAAAATTTTTTAGAAAACTTTTAAAAATATGACTTAGTAAAACACTCTTATTTTTTTAGTTCTATGAGGAAAATGACCACTGTGGCCAAACCCTTCTTTCTCAGCGAATCAAACCTAGTGAAAAATGAAGACAACAAATCATACTAAAAAACTGCATTTACAGTATATCTGAATTGTATATGTGACATTTTTGAGAAAACTTTTAAAAATATGACTTAGTAAAACACTCTTATTTTTCGAGTTCTATGAGGGAAATGACCACTGTGGCCAAACCTTTCTTTCTCAGCGAATCAAGCCTAGTGAGAAATGAAGACAACTTATTGTACTAAAAAACTGCATTTATAATATATCTAAAGTGTATTTGTGAACTTTTTTAGAAAACTTTTAAAAATATGACTTAGTAAAACACTCTTATTTTTTGAGTTCTATGAGGAAAATGACCACTGTGGCCAAACCCTGCTTTCCCAGCAAATCAAGCCTAGTGAAAAGTGAAGACAACAAATCATGCTAAAAAACTGCATTTACAGTATATCTGAATTGTATTTTGAAATTTTTTAGAAAACTTTTAAAAATATGACTTAGTAAAACACTCTTATTTTTCGAGTTTTATGAGGGAAATGACCACTATGGCCAAACCTTTCTTTCTCAGCGAATCAAGCCTAGTGGAAAAAGAAGACAACAAATCATACTAAAAAACTGCATTTACAGTATATCTGAATTGTATTTGTGAAATTTTTTAGAAAACTTTTAAAAATATGACTTAGTAAAACACTCTTATTTTTCGAGTTCTATGAGGGAAATGATAACTGTGGCCAAACCCTTTTTTCTCAGAAAATCAAACCTAGTGGGAAATAAAGACAACAAATCATACTAAAAAACTGCATTTACAGTATATCTGAATTGTATTTGTGAAATTTTTTAGAAAACTTTTAAAAATATGACTTAGTAAAACACTCTGATTTTTTGAGTTCTATGAGGAAAATGACCACTGTGGCCAAACCCTTCTTTCTCAGCAAATCAAACCTAGTGAAAAATGAAGACAACAAACCATACTAAAAAACTACGTTTACAGTATATCTGAATTGTATATGTGACATTTTTGAGAAAACTTTTAAAAATATGACTTAGTAAAACACTCTTATTTTTCGAGTTCTATAAGGGAAATGACCACTGTGGCCAAACCCTTTTTTCTCAGCAAATCAAACCTAAGGGGAAATGAAGACAACAAATCATACTAAAAAACTGCATTTACAGTATATCTGAAATGTATTTGTGAAATTTTTTAGAAAACTTTTAAAAATATGACTTAGTAAAACACTCTTATTTTTTTAGTTCTATGAGGAAAATGACCACTGTGGCCAAACCCTTCTTTCTCAGCGAATCAAACCTAGTGAAAAATGAAGACAACAAATTATACTAAAAAACTGCATTTACAGTATATCTGAATTGTATATGTGACATTTTTGAGAAAACTTTTAAAATTATGACTTAGTAAAACACTCTTATTCTTCGAGTTCTATGAGGGAAATGACCACTGTGGCCAAACCTTTCCTTCTCAGCGAATCAAGCCTAGTGAAAAATGAAGAAAACATATTGTACTAAAAAACTGCATTTATAATATATCTGAAGTGTATTTGTGAAATTTTTTAGAAAACTTTTAAAAATATGACTTAGTTAAACACTCTTATTTTTTTAGTTCTATGAGGAAAATGACCACTGTGGCCAAACCCTGCTTCCCCAGCAAATCAAACCTAGTGGAAAATTAAGACAACAAATTAGGCTAAAAAACTGCGCTTACAGTATATCTGAAGTGTATTTTGAAATATTTTAGAAAACTTTTAAAAATATGACTTAGTAAAACACTCTTATTTTTCGAGTTCTATGAGGAAAATGACCACTGTGGCCAAACCTTTCTTTCTCAGCGAATGAAAGCTAGTGGGAAATGAAGACAACAAATCATACTAAAAAACTGCATTTACAATATATCTGAATTGTATTTGTGAAATTTTTTAAAAAACTTTTAAAAATATGACTTAGTAAAACACTCTTATTCTTCGAGTTCTATGAGGGAAATGACCACTGTGGCCAAACCTTTCCTTCTCAGCGAATCAAACCTAGTGGGAAATAAAGACAACATATTGTACTAAAAAACTGCATTTACAGTATATCTGAAATGTATTTGTGAAATTTTTTAGAAAACTTTTAAAAATATGACTTAGTAAAACACTCTTATTTTTTTAGTTCTATGAGGAAAATGACCACTGTGGCCAAACCCTTCTTTTTCAGCGAATCAAACCTAGTGAAAAATGAAGAAAACAAATTATACTAAAAAACTGCATTTACAGTATATCTGAATTGTATATGTGACATTTTTGAGAAAACTTTTAAAATTATGACTTAGTAAAACACTCTTATTCTTCGAGTTCTATGAGGGAAATGACCACTGTGGCCAAACCTTTCCTTCTCAGCGAATCAAGCCTAGTGAAAAATGAAGAAAACATATTGTACTAAAAAACTGCATTTATAATATATCTGAAGTGTATTTGTGAAATTTTTTAGAAAACTTTTAAAAATATGACTTAGTTAAACACTCTTATTTTTTTAGTTCTATGAGGAAAATGACCACTGTGGCCAAACCCTGCTTCCCCAGCAAATCAAACCTAGTGGAAAATTAAGACAACAAATTAGGCTAAAAAACTGCGCTTACAGTATATCTGAATTGTATTTTGAAATATTTTAGAAAACTTTTAAAAATATGACTTAGTAAAACACTCTTATTTTTCGAGTTCTATGAGGAAAATGACCACTGTGGCCAAACCTTTCTTTCTCAGCGAATCAAAGCTAGTGGGAAATGAAGACAACAAATCATACTAAAAAACTGCATTTACAATATATCTGAATTGTATTTGTGAAATTTTTTAAAAAACTTTTAAAAATATGACTTAGTAAAACACTCTTATTCTTCGAGTTCTATGAGGGAAATGACCACTGTGGCCAAACCTTTCCTTCTCAGCGAATCAAACCTAGTGGAAAATAAAGACAACATAGTGTACTAAAAAACTGCATTTACAGTATATCTGAAATGTATTTGTGAAATTTTTTAGAAAACTTTTAAAAATATGACTTAGTAAAACACTCTTATTTTTTTAGTTCTATGAGGAAAATGACCACTGTGGCCAAACCCTTCTTTCTCAGCGAATCAAACCTAGTGAAAAATGAAGACAACAAATTATACTAAAAAACTGCATTTACAGTTTATCTGAATTGTATATGTGACATTTTTGAGAAAACTTTTAAAATTATGACTTAGTAAAACACTCTTATTCTTCGAGTTCTATGAGGGAAATGACCACTGTGGCCAAACCTTTCCTTCTCAGCGAATCAAGCCTAGTGAAAAATGAAGAAAACATATTGTACTAAAAAACTGCATTTATAATATATCTGAAGTGTATTTGTGAAATTTTTTAGAAAACTTTTAAAAATATGACTTAGTAAAACACTCTTATTTTTTTAGTTCTATGAGGAAAATGACCACTGTGGCCAAACCCTTCTTTTTCAGCGACTCAAACCTAGTGAAAAATGAAGACAACAAATCAAACTAAAAAACTGCATTTACAGTATATCTGAATTGTATATGTGACATTTTTGAGAAAACTTTTAAAAATATGACTTAGTAAAACACTCTTATTTTTCGAGTTCTATGAGGGAAATGACCACTGTGGCCAAACCCTGCTTTCCCAGCAAATCAAACCTAGTGGAAAATGAAGACAACAAATCATGCTAAAAAACTGCATTTACAGTATATCTGAATTGTATTTTGAAATTTTTTAGAAAACTTTTAAAAAAATATGACTTAGTAAAACACTCTTATTTTTCGAGTTCTATGAGGGAAATGACCACTGTGGCCAAACCCTTCTTTCTCAGCGAATCAAACCTAGTGAAAAATGAAGACAACAAATTATACTAAAAAACTGCATTTACAGTTTATCTGAATTGTATATGTGACATTTTTGAGAAAACTTTTAAAATTATGACTTAGTAAAACACTCTTATTCTTCGAGTTCTATGAGGGAAATGACCACTGTGGCCAAACCTTTCTTTCTCAGCGAATCAAAGCTAGTGGGAAATGAAGACAACATATTGTACTAAAAAACTGCATTTACAGTATATCTGAAATGTATTTGTGAAATTTTTTAGAAAACTTTTAAAAATATGACTTAGTAAAACACTCTTATTTTTTTAGTTCTATGAGGAAAATGACCACTGTGGCCAAACCCTTCTTTCTCAGCGAATCAAACCTAGTGGAAAATTAAGACAACAAATTAGGCTAAAAAACTGCGCTTACAGTATATCTGAATTGTATTTTGAAATATTTTAGAAAACTTTTAAAAATATGACTTAGTAAAACACTCTTATTTTTCGAGTTCTATGAGGAAAATGACCACTGTGGCCAAACCTTTCTTTCTCAGCGAATCAAAGCTAGTGGGAAATGAAGACAACAAATCATACTAAAAAACTGCATTTACAATATATCTGAATTGTATTTGTGAAATTTTTTAAAAAACTTTTAATAATATGACTTAGTAAAACACTCTTATTCTTCGAGTTCTATGAGGGAAATGACCACTGTGGCCAAACCTTTCCTTCTCAGCGAATCAAACCTAGTGGAAAATAAAGACAACATATTGTACTAAAAAACTGCATTTACAGTATATCTGAAATGTATTTGTGAAATTTTTTAGAAAACTTTTAAAAATATGACTTAGTAAAACACTCTTATTTTTTTAGTTCTATGAGGAAAATGACCACTGTGGCCAAACCCTTCTTTCTCAGCGAATCAAACCTAGTGAAAAATGATGCAACAAATTATACTAAAAAACTGCATTTACAGTTTATCTGAATTGTATATGTGACATTTTTGAGAAAACTTTTAAAATTATGACTTAGTAAAACACTCTTATTCTTCGAGTTCTATGAGGGAAATGACCACTGTGGCCAAACCTTTCCTTCTCAGCGAATCAAGCCTAGTGAAGAATGAAGAAAACATATTGTACTAAAAAACTGCATTTATAATATATCTGAAGTGTATTTGTGAAATTTTTTAGAAAACTTTTAAAAATATGACTTAGTTAAACACTCTTATTTTTTTAGTTCTATGAGGAAAATGACCACTGTGGCCAAACCCTGCTTCCCCAGCAAATCAAACCTAGTGGAAAATTAAGACAACAAATTAGGCTAAAAAACTGCGCTTACAGTATATCTGAATTGTATTTTGAAATATTTTAGAAAACTTTTAAAAATATGACTTAGTAAAACACTCTTATTTTTCGAGTTCTATGAGGGAAATGACCACTGTGGCCAAACCTTTCCTTCTCAGCGAATCAAGCCTAGTGAAAAATGAAGAAAACATATTGTACTAAAAAACTGCATTTATAATATATCTGAAGTGTATTTGTGAAATTTTTTAGAAAACTTTTAAAAATATGACTTAGTTAAACACTCTTATTTTTTTAGTTCTATGAGGAAAATGACCACTGTGGCCAAACCCTGCTTCCCCAGCAAATCAAACCTAGTGGAAAATTAAGACAACAAATTAGGCTAAAAAACTGCGCTTACAGTATATCTGAAGTGTATTTTGAAATATTTTAGAAAACTTTTAAAAATATGACTTAGTAAAACACTCTTATTTTTCGAGTTCTATGAGGAAAATGACCACTGTGGCCAAACCTTTCTTTCTCAGCGAATGAAAGCTAGTGGGAAATGAAGACAACAAATCATACTAAAAAACTGCATTTACAATATATCTGAATTGTATTTGTGAAATTTTTTAAAAAACTTTTAAAAATATGACTTAGTAAAACACTCTTATTCTTCGAGTTCTATGAGGGAAATGACCACTGTGGCCAAACCTTTCCTTCTCAGCGAATCAAACCTAGTGGGAAATAAAGACAAAATATTGTACTAAAAAACTGCATTTACAGTATATCTGAAATGTATTTGTGAAATTTTTTAGAAAACTTTTAAAAATATGACTTAGTAAAACACTCTTATTTTTTTAGTTCTATGAGGAAAATGACCACTGTGGCCAAACCCTTCTTTCTCAGCGAATCAAACCTAGTGAAAAATGAAGAAAACAAATTATACTAAAAAACTGCATTTACAGTATATCTGAATTGTATATGTGACATTTTTGAGAAAACTTTTAAAATTATGACTTAGTAAAACACTCTTATTCTTCGAGTTCTATGAGGGAAATGACCACTGTGGCCAAACCTTTCCTTCTCAGCGAATCAAGCCTAGTGAAAAATGAAGAAAACATATTGTACTAAAAAACTGCATTTATAATATATCTGAAGTGTATTTGTGAAATTTTTTAGAAAACTTTTAAAAATATGACTTAGTTAAACACTCTTATTTTTTTAGTTCTATGAGGAAAATGACCACTGTGGCCAAACCCTGCTTCCCCAGCAAATCAAACCTAGTGGAAAATTAAGACAACAAATTAGGCTAAAAAACTGCGCTTACAGTATATCTGAATTGTATTTTGAAATATTTTAGAAAACTTTTAAAAATATGACTTAGTAAAACACTCTTATTTTTCGAGTTCTATGAGGAAAATGACCACTGTGGCCAAACCTTTCTTTCTCAGCGAATCAAAGCTAGTGGGAAATGAAGACAACAAATCATACTAAAAAACTGCATTTACAATATATCTGAATTGTATTTGTGAAATTTTTTAAAAAACTTTTAAAAATATGACTTAGTAAAACACTCTTATTCTTCGAGTTCTATGAGGGAAATGACCACTGTGGCCAAACCTTTCCTTCTCAGCGAATCAAACCTAGTGGAAAATAAAGACAACATAGTGTACTAAAAAACTGCATTTACAGTATATCTGAAATGTATTTGTGAAATTTTTTAGAAAACTTTTAAAAATATGACTTAGTAAAACACTCTTATTTTTTTAGTTCTATGAGGAAAATGACCACTGTGGCCAAACCCTTCTTTCTCAGCGAATCAAACCTAGTGAAAAATGAAGACAACAAATTATACTAAAAAACTGCATTTACAGTTTATCTGAATTGTATATGTGACATTTTTGAGAAAACTTTTAAAATTATGACTTAGTAAAACACTCTTATTCTTCGAGTTCTATGAGGGAAATGACCACTGTGGCCAAACCTTTCCTTCTCAGCGAATCAAGCCTAGTGAAAAATGAAGAAAACATATTGTACTAAAAAACTGCATTTATAATATATCTGAAGTGTATTTGTGAAATTTTTTAGAAAACTTTTAAAAATATGACTTAGTAAAACACTCTTATTTTTTTAGTTCTATGAGGAAAATGACCACTGTGGCCAAACCCTTCTTTTTCAGCGACTCAAACCTAGTGAAAAATGAAGACAACAAATCAAACTAAAAAACTGCATTTACAGTATATCTGAATTGTATATGTGACATTTTTGAGAAAACTTTTAAAAATATGACTTAGTAAAACACTCTTATTTTTCGAGTTCTATGAGGGAAATGACCACTGTGGCCAAACCCTGCTTTCCCAGCAAATCAAACCTAGTGGAAAATGAAGACAACAAATCATGCTAAAAAACTGCATTTACAGTATATCTGAATTGTATTTTGAAATTTTTTAGAAAACTTTTAAAAAAATATGACTTAGTAAAACACTCTTATTTTTCGAGTTCTATGAGGGAAATGACCACTGTGGCCAAACCCTTCTTTCTCAGCGAATCAAACCTAGTGAAAAATGAAGACAACAAATTATACTAAAAAACTGCATTTACAGTTTATCTGAATTGTATATGTGACATTTTTGAGAAAACTTTTAAAATTATGACTTAGTAAAACACTCTTATTCTTCGAGTTCTATGAGGGAAATGACCACTGTGGCCAAACCTTTCTTTCTCAGCGAATCAAAGCTAGTGGGAAATGAAGACAACATATTGTACTAAAAAACTGCATTTACAGTATATCTGAAATGTATTTGTGAAATTTTTTAGAAAACTTTTAAAAATATGACTTAGTAAAACACTCTTATTTTTTTAGTTCTATGAGGAAAATGACCACTGTGGCCAAACCCTTCTTTCTCAGCGAATCAAACCTAGTGGAAAATTAAGACAACAAATTAGGCTAAAAAACTGCGCTTACAGTATATCTGAATTGTATTTTGAAATATTTTAGAAAACTTTTAAAAATATGACTTAGTAAAACACTCTTATTTTTCGAGTTCTATGAGGAAAATGACCACTGTGGCCAAACCTTTCTTTCTCAGCGAATCAAAGCTAGTGGGAAATGAAGACAACAAATCATACTAAAAAACTGCATTTACAATATATCTGAATTGTATTTGTGAAATTTTTTAAAAAACTTTTAATAATATGACTTAGTAAAACACTCTTATTCTTCGAGTTCTATGAGGGAAATGACCACTGTGGCCAAACCTTTCCTTCTCAGCGAATCAAACCTAGTGGAAAATAAAGACAACATATTGTACTAAAAAACTGCATTTACAGTATATCTGAAATGTATTTGTGAAATTTTTTAGAAAACTTTTAAAAATATGACTTAGTAAAACACTCTTATTTTTTTAGTTCTATGAGGAAAATGACCACTGTGGCCAAACCCTTCTTTCTCAGCGAATCAAACCTAGTGAAAAATGATGCAACAAATTATACTAAAAAACTGCATTTACAGTTTATCTGAATTGTATATGTGACATTTTTGAGAAAACTTTTAAAATTATGACTTAGTAAAACACTCTTATTCTTCGAGTTCTATGAGGGAAATGACCACTGTGGCCAAACCTTTCCTTCTCAGCGAATCAAGCCTAGTGAAGAATGAAGAAAACATATTGTACTAAAAAACTGCATTTATAATATATCTGAAGTGTATTTGTGAAATTTTTTAGAAAACTTTTAAAAATATGACTTAGTTAAACACTCTTATTTTTTTAGTTCTATGAGGAAAATGACCACTGTGGCCAAACCCTGCTTCCCCAGCAAATCAAACCTAGTGGAAAATTAAGACAACAAATTAGGCTAAAAAACTGCGCTTACAGTATATCTGAATTGTATTTTGAAATATTTTAGAAAACTTTTAAAAATATGACTTAGTAAAACACTCTTATTTTTCGAGTTCTATGAGGAAAATGACCACTGTGGCCAAACCTTTCTTTCTCAGCGAATCAAAGCTAGTGGGAAATGAAGACAACAAATCATACTAAAAAAATGCGTTTACAGTATATCTGAAATGTATTTGTGAAATTTTTTAGAAAACTTTTAAAAATATGACTTAGTAAAACACTCTTATTTTTTTAGTTCTATGAGGAAAATGACCACTGTGGCCAAACCCTTCTTTCTCGGCGACTCAAACCTAGTGAAAAATGAAGACAAAAAAAATATACTAAAAAACTGCATTTACAGTATATCTGAATTGTATATGTGACATTTTTGAGAAAACTTTTAAAAATATGACTTAGTAAAACACTCTTATTTTTCGAGTTCTATGAGGGAAATGACCACTGTGGCCAAACCCTGCTTTCCCAGCAAATCAAACCTAGTGGAAAATGAAGACAACAAATCATGCTAAAAAACTGCATTTACAGTATATCTGAATTGTATTTTGAAATTTTTTAGAAAACTTTTAAAAATATGACTTAGTAAAACACTCTTATTTTTCGAGTTCTATGAGGGAAATGACCACTGTGGCCAAACCTTTCTTTCTCAGCGAATCAAGCCTAGTGAAAAATGAAGAAAACATATTGTACTAAAAAACTACATTTATAATATATCTGAAGTGTATTTGTGAAATTTTTTAGAAAACTTTTAAAAATATGACTTAGTTAAACACTCTTATTTTTTTAGTTCTATGAGGAAAATGACCACTGTGGCCAAACCCTGCTTCCCCAGCAAATCAAACCTAGTGGAAAATGAAGACAACAAATCATGCTAAAAAACTGCGTTTACAGTATATCTGAATTGTATTTTGAAATTTTTTAGAAAACTTTTAAAAATATGACTTAGTAAAACACTCTTATTTTTCGAGTTCTATGAGGAAAATGACCACTGTGGCCAAACCTTTCTTTCTCAGCGAATCAAAGCTAGTGGGAAATGAAGACAACATATTGTACTAAAAAACTGCATTTACAGTATATCTGAAATGTATTTGTGAAATTTTTTAGAAAACTTTTAAAAATATGACTTAGTAAAACACTCTTATTTTTTTAGTTCTATGAGGAAAATGACCACTGTGGCCAAACCCTTCTTTCTCAGCGAATCAAACCTAGTGAAAAATGAAGACAACAAATTATACTAAAAAACTGCATTTACAGTATATCTGAATTGTATATGTGACATTTTTTAGAAAACTTTTAAAAATATGACTTAGTAAAACACTCTTATTTTTCGAGTTCTATGAGGGAAATGACCACTGTGGCCAAACCCTGCTTTCCCAGCAAATTAAACCTAGTGGAAAATGAAGACAACAAATCATGCTAAAAAACTGCATTTACAGTATATCTGAATTGTATTTTGAAATTTTTTAGAAAACTTTTAAAAATATGACTTAGTAAAACACTCTTATTTTTCGAGTTCTATGAGGGAAATGACCACTGTGGCCAAACCTTTCTTTCTCAGCGAATCAAGCCTAGTGAAAAATGAAGAAAACATATTGTACTAAAAAACTGCATTTATAATATATCTGAAGTGTATTTTGAAGTGAAATTTTTTAGAAAACTTTTAAAAATATGACTTAGTTAAACACTTTTATTTTTTTAGTTCTATGAGGAAAATGACCACTGTGGCCAAACCCTGCTTCCCCAGCAAATCAAACCTAGTGGAAAATAAAGACAACAAATCATGCTAAAAAACTGCGTTTACAGTATATCTGAATTGTATTTTGAAATTTTTTAGAAAACTTTTAAAAATATGACTTAGTAAAACACTCTTATTTTTCGAGTTCTATGAGGGAAATGACCACTGTGGCCAAACCTTTCTTTGTCAGCGAATCAAGCCTAGTGAGAACTGAAGACAACTTATTGTACTAAAAAACTGCATTTATAATAAATCTAAAGTGTATTTGTGAACTTTTTTAGAAAACTTTTAAAAATATGACTTAGTAAAACACTCTTATTTTTTGAGTTCTATGAGGAAAATGACCACTGTGGCCAAACTCTGCTTTCCCAGCAAATCAAACCTAGTGAAAAGTGAAGACAACAAATCATGCTAAAAAACTGCATTTACAGTATGTCTGAATTGTATTTTGAAATTTTTTAGAAAACTTTTAAAAATATGACTTAGTAAAACACTCTTATTTTTCGAGTTTTATGAGGGAAATGACCACTGTGGCCAAACATTTCTTTCTCAGCGAATCAAGCCTAGTGGAAAAAGAAGACAACAAATCATACTAAAAAACTGCTTTTACAGTATATCTGAATTGTATTTGTGAAATTTTTTAGAAAACTTTTAAAAATATGACTTAGTAAAACACTCTTATTTTTTGAGTTCTATGAGGCAAATGACCACTGTGGCCAAATGCTGCTTTCCCAGCAAATCAAACCTAAAGGAAAGTGAAGACAACAAATTATGCTATAAAACTGCATTTACACTATATCTAAATTGTATTTGTGAAATTTTTAGAAAACTTTTAAAAATATGACTTAGTAAAACACTCTTATTTTTCGAGTTCTATGAGGGAAATGATAACTGTGGCCAAACCCTTTTTTCTCAGCAAATCAAACCTAGTGGAAAATAAAGACAACAAATCATACTAAAAAACTGCATTTACAGTATATCTGAATTGTATTTGTGAAATTTTTTAGAAAACTTTTAAAAATATGACTTAGTAAAACACTCTTATTTTTCGAGTTCTATGAGGGAAATGACCACTGTGGCCAAACCCTTTTTTCTCAGCAAATCAAACCTAAGGGGAAATAAAGACAACAAATCATACTAAAAAACTGCATTTACAGTATATCTGAATTGTATTTGTGAAATTTTTTAGAAAACTTTTAAAAATATGACTTAGTAAAACACTCTTATTTTTTGAGTTCTATGAGAAAAATGACCACTGTGGCCAAACCTTTCTTTCTCAGCGAATCAAAGCTAGTGGAAAATGAAGACAACAAATCATACTAAAAACTGCATTTACAATATATCTGAATTGTATTTGTGAAATTTTTTAAAAAACTTTTAAAAATATGACTTAGTAAAACACTCTTATTCTTCGAGTTCTATGAGGGAAATGACCACTGTGGCCAAACCTTTCCTTCTCAGCGAATCAAACCTAGTGGAAAATGAAGACAACATATTGTACTAAAAAACTGCATTTACAGTATATCTGAATTGTATTTTGAAATTTTTTAGAAAACTTTTAAAATTATGACTTAGTAAAACACTCTTATTTTTTGAGTTCTATGAGGCAAATGACCACTGTGGCCAAATGCTGCTTTCCCAGCAAATCAAACCTAAAGGAAAGTGAAGACAACAAATTATGCTATAAAACTGCATTTACACTATATCTAAATTGTATTTGTGAAATTTTTAGAAAACTTTTAAAAATATGACTTAGTAAAACACTCTTATTTTTCGAGTTCTATGAGGGAAATGATAACTGTGGCCAAACCCTTTTTTCTCAGCAAATCAAACCTAGTGGGAAACAAAGACAACAAATCATACTAAAAAACTGCATTTACAGTATATCTGAATTGTATTTGTGAAATTTTTTAGAAAACTTTTAAAAATATGACTTAGTAAAACACTCTTATTTTTCGAGTTCTATGAGGGAAATGACCACTGTGGCCAAACCCTTTTTTCTCAGCAAATCAAACCTAAGGGGAAATGAAGACAACAAATCATACTAAAAAACTGCATTTACAGTATATCTGAATTGTATTTGTGAAATTTTTTAGAAAACTTTTAAAAATATGACTTAGTAAAACACTCTTATTTTTTGAGTTCTATGAGAAAAATGACCACTGTGGCCAAACCTTTCTTTCTCAGCGAATCAAAGCTAGTGGAAAATGAAGACAACAAATCATACTAAAAACTGCATTTACAATATATCTGAATTGTATTTGTGAAATTTTTTAAAAAACTTTTAAAAATATGACTTAGTAAAACACTCTTATTCTTCGAGTTCTATGAGGGAAATGACCACTGTGGCCAAACCTTTCCTTCTCAGCGAATCAAACCTAGTGGAAAATGAAGACAACATATTGTACTAAAAAACTGCATTTACAGTATATCTGAATTGTATTTTGAAATTTTTTAGAAAACTTTTAAAAATATGACTTAGTAAAACACTCTTATTTTTTTAGTTCTATGAGGAAAATGACCACTGTGGCCAAACCCTTCTTTCTCAGCGAATCAAGCCTAGTGAAAAATGAAGACAACAAATTATACTAAAAAACTGCATTTACACTATATCTGAATTGTATATGTGACATTTTTGAGAAAACTTTTAAAAATATGACTTAGTAAAACACTCTTATTTTTCGAGTTCTATGAGAAAAATGACCACTGTGGCCAAACCCTGCTTCCCCAGCAAATCAAACCTAATGAAAAATGAAGAAAACAAATCATACTAAAAAATTAAATTTACAGTATATCTGAATTGTATATGTGACATTTTTGAGAAAACTTTTAAAAATATGACTTAGTAAAACACTCTTATTTTTCGAGTTCTATGAGGGAAATGACCACTGTGGCCAAACCCTTTTTTCTCAGCAAATCAAACCTATAGGAAACTGAAGACAACAAATCATACTAAAAAACTGCATTTACAGTATATCTTAATTGTATTTGTGAAATTTTTTAGAAAACTTTTAAAAATATGACTTAGTAAAACACTCTTATTTTTCGAGTTCTATGAGGAAAATGACCACTGTGGCCAAACCTTTCTTTCTCAGCGAATCAAACCTAGTGGGAAATGAAGACAACAAATCGTACTAAAAACTTGAATTTACAGTATATCTGAAGTGTATTTGTGAATTTTTTTAGAAAACTTTTAAAAATATGACTTAGTAAAACACTCTTATTTTTCGCGTTCTATGAGGGAAATGACCACTGTGGCCAAACCCTTTTTTCTCAGCAAATCAAACCTAGTGGGAAATGAAGACAACAAATCATTTTAAAAAACTGCATTTATAATATATCTGAAATGTATTTGTGAAATTTTTTAGAAAACTTTTAAAAATATGACTTAGTAAAACACTCTTATTCTTTGAGTTCTATGAGGAAAATGACCACTGTGGCCAAACCCTGCTTTCCCAGCAAATCAAACCTAATGGAAAATGAAGACAATAAATAATGCTAAAAAACTGCATTTACAGTATATCTAAATTGTATTTTGAAATTTTTTAGAAAACTTTTAAAAATATGACTTAGTAAAACACTCTTATTTTTCGAGTTCTATGAGGGAAATGACCACTGTGGCCAAACCTTTCTTTCTCAGCGAATCAAGCCTAGTGAAAAATAAAGACAACATATTGTACTAAAAAATTGCATTTATAATATATCTGGAGTGTATTTGTGAAATTTTTTAGAAAACTTTTAAAAATATGACTTAGTTAAACACTCTTATTTTTTGAGTTCTATGAGGAAAATGACCACTGTGGCCATATTCTGCTTTCCCAGCAAATCAAACCTAGTGGAAAATGAAGACAACAAATCATGCTAAAAAACTGCGTTTACAGTATATCTGAATTGTATTTTGAAATTTTTAGAAAACTTTTAAAAATATGACTTAGTAAAACACTCTTATTTTTCGAGTTCTATGAGGAAAATGACCACTGTGGCCAAACCTTTCTTTCTCAGCGAATCAAGGCTAGTGGGAAATGAAGACAACATATTGTACTAAAAAACTGCATTTACAATATATCTGAAATGTATTTGTGAAATTTTTTAGAAAGCTTTTAAAAATATGACTTAGTAAAACACTCTTATTTTTTTAGTTCTATGAGGAAAATGACCACTGTGGCCAAACCCTTCTTTCTCAGCGAATCAAACCTAGTGAAAAATGATGACAACAAATTATACTAAAAAACTGCATTTACAGTTTATCTGAATTGTATATGTGACATTTTTGAGAAAACTTTTAAAATTATGACTTAGTAAAACACTCTTATTCTTCGAGTTCTATGAGGGAAATGACCACTGTGGCCAAACCTTTCCTTCTCAGCGAATTAAGCCTAGTGAAAAATGAAGAAAACATATTGTACTAAAAAACTGCATTTATAATATATCTGAAGTGTATTTGTGAAATTTTTTAGAAAACTTTTAAAAATATGACTTAGTTAAACACTCTTATTTTTTTAGTTCTATGAGGAAAATGACCACTGTGGCCAAACCCTGCTTCCCCAGCAAATCAAACCTAGTGGAAAATTAAGACAACAAATTAGGCTAAAAAACTGCGCTTACAGTATATCTGAATTGTATTTTGAAATATTTTAGAAAACTTTTAAAAATATGACTTAGTAAAACACTCTTATTTTTCGAGTTCTATGAGGAAAATGACGACTGTGGCCAAACCTTTCTTTCTCAGCGAATCAAAGCTAGTGGGAAATGAAGACAACAAATCATACTAAAAAAATGCGTTTACAGTATATCTGAAATGTATTTGTGAAATTTTTTAGAAAACTTTTAAAAATATGACTTAGTAAAACACTCTTATTTTTTTAGTTCTATGAGGAAAATGACCACTGTGGCCAAACCCTTCTTTCTCAGCGACTCAAACCTAGTGAAGAATAAAGACAACAAATCATACTAAAAAACTGCATTTACAGTATATCTGAATTGTATATGTGACTATTTTGAGAAAACTTTTAAAAATATGACTTAGTAAAACACTCTTATTTTTCGAGTTCTATGAGGGAAATGACCACTGTGGCCAAACCCTGCTTTCCCAGCAAATCAAACCTAGTGGAAAATGAAGACAACAAATCATGCTAAAAAACTGCATTTACAGTATATCTGAATTGTATTTTGAAATTTTTTAGAAAACTTTTAAAAATATGACTTAGTAAAACACTCTTATTTTTCGAGTTCTATGAGGGAAATGACCACTGTGGCCAAACCTTTCTTTCTCAGCGAATCAAGCCTAGTGAAAAATGAAGAAAACATATTGTACTAAAAAACTACATTTATAATATATCTGAAGTGTATTTGTGAAATTTTTTAGAAAACTTTTAAAAATATGACTTAGTTAAACACTCTTATTTTTTTAGTTCTATGAGGAAAATGACCACTGTGGCCAAACCCTGCGTCCCCAGCAAATCAAACCTAGTGGAAAATGAAGACAACAAATCATGCTAAAAAACTGCGTTTACAGTATATCTGAATTGTATTTTGAAATTTTTTAGAAAACTTTTAAAAATATGACTTAGTAAAACACTCTTATTTTTCGAGTTCTATGAGGAAAATGACCACTGTGGCCAAACCTTTCTTTCTCAGCGAATCAAAGCTAGTGGGAAATGAAGACAACATATTGTACTAAAAAACTGCATTTACAGTATATTTGAAATGTATTTGTGAAATTTTTTAGAAAACTTTTAAAAATATGACTTAGTAAAACACTCTTATTTTTTTAGTTCTATGAGGAAAATGACCACTGTGGCCAAACCCTTCTATCTCAGCGAATCAAGCCTAGTGAAAAATGAAGACAACAAATTATACTAAAAAACTGCATTTACAGTATATCTGAATTGTATATGTGACATTTTTTAGAAAACTTTTAAAAATATGACTTAGTAAAACACTCTTATTTTTCGAGTTCTATGAGGGAAATGACCACTGTGGCCAAACCTTTCCTTCTCAGCGAATCACGCCTAGTGAAAAATGAAGAAAACATATTGTACTAAAAAACTGCATTTATAATATATCTGAAGTGTATTTGTGAAATTTTTTAGAAAACTTTTAAAAATATGACTTAGTTAAACACTCTTATTTTTTTAGTTCTATGAGGAAAATGACCACTGTGGCCAAACCTTTCTTTCTCAGCGAATCAAAGCTAGTGGGAAATGAAGACAACAAATCATGCTAAAAAACTGCATTTACAGTATATCTGAATTGTATTTTGAAATTTTTTAGAAAACTTTTAAAAATATGACTTAGTAAAACACTCTTATTTTTTTAGTTCTATGAGGAAAATGACCACTGTGGCCAAACCCTTCTTTTTCAGCGACTCAAACCTAGTGAAAAATAAAGACAACAAATCATACTAAAAAACTGCATTTACAGTATATCTGAATTGTATATGTGACTATTTTGAGAAAACTTTTAAAAATATGACTTAGTAAAACACTCTTATTTTTCGAGTTCTATGAGGGAAATGACCACTGTGGCCAAACCCTGCTTTCCCAGCAAATCAAACCTAGTGGAAAATGAAGACAACAAATCATGCTAAAAAACTGCATTTACAGTATATCTGAATTGTATTTTGAAATTTTTTAGAAAACTTTTAAAAATATGACTTAGTAAAACACTCTTATTTTTTGAGTTCTATGAGGGAAATGACCACTGTGGCCAAACTCTGCTTTCCCAGCAAATCAAACCTAGTGAAAAGTGAAGACAACAAATCATGCTAAAAAACTGCATTTACAGTATGTCTGAATTGTATTTTGAAATTTTTTAGAAAACTTTTAAAAATATGACTTAGTAAAACACTCTTATTTTTCGAGTTTTATGAGGGAAATGACCACTGTGGCCAAACATTTCTTTCTCAGCGAATCAAGCCTAGTGGAAAAAGAAGACAACAAATCATACTAATAAACTGCATTTACAGTATATCTGAATTGTATTTGTGAAATTTTTTAGAAAACTTTTAAAAATATGACTTAGTAAAACACTCTTATTCTTCGAGTTCTATGAGGGAAATGACCACTGTGGCCAAACCTTTCCTTCTCAGCGAATCAAACCTAGTGGAAAATGAAGACAACATATTGTACTAAAAAACTGCATTTACAGTATATCTGAATTGTATTTTGAAATTTTTTAGAAAACTTTTAAAATTATGACTTAGTAAAACACTCTTATTTTTTGAGTTCTATGAGGCAAATGACCACTGTGGCCAAATGCTGCTTTCCCAGCAAATCAAACCTAAAGGAAAGTGAAGACAACAAATTATGCTATAAAACTGCATTTACACTATATCTAAATTGTATTTGTGAAATTTTTAGAAAACTTTTAAAAATATGACTTAGTAAAACACTCTTATTTTTCGAGTTCTATGAGGGAAATGATAACTGTGGCCAAACCCTTTTTTCTCAGCAAATCAAACCTAGTGGGAAACAAAGACAACAAATCATACTAAAAAACTGCATTTACAGTATATCTGAATTGTATTTGTGAAATTTTTTAGAAAACTTTTAAAAATATGACTTAGTAAAACACTCTTATTTTTCGAGTTCTATGAGGGAAATGACCACTGTGGCCAAACCCTTTTTTCTCAGCAAATCAAACCTAAGGGGAAATGAAGACAACAAATCATACTAAAAAACTGCATTTACAGTATATCTGAATTGTATTTGTGAAATTTTTTAGAAAACTTTTAAAAATATGACTTAGTAAAACACTCTTATTTTTTGAGTTCTATGAGAAAAATGACCACTGTGGCCAAACCTTTCTTTCTCAGCGAATCAAAGCTAGTGGAAAATGAAGACAACAAATCATACTAAAAACTGCATTTACAATATATCTGAATTGTATTTGTGAAATTTTTTAAAAAACTTTTAAAAATATGACTTAGTAAAACACTCTTATTCTTCGAGTTCTATGAGGGAAATGACCACTGTGGCCAAACCTTTCCTTCTCAGCGAATCAAACCTAGTGGAAAATGAAGACAACATATTGTACTAAAAAACTGCATTTACAGTATATCTGAATTGTATTTTGAAATTTTTTAGAAAACTTTTAAAAATATGACTTAGTAAAACACTCTTATTTTTTTAGTTCTATGAGGAAAATGACCACTGTGGCCAAACCCTTCTTTCTCAGCGAATCAAGCCTAGTGAAAAATGAAGACAACAAATTATACTAAAAAACTGCATTTACACTATATCTGAATTGTATATGTGACATTTTTGAGAAAACTTTTAAAAATATGACTTAGTAAAACACTCTTATTTTTCGAGTTCTATGAGAAAAATGACCACTGTGGCCAAACCCTGCTTCCCCAGCAAATCAAACCTAATGAAAAATGAAGAAAACAAATCATACTAAAAAATTAAATTTACAGTATATCTGAATTGTATATGTGACATTTTTGAGAAAACTTTTAAAAATATGACTTAGTAAAACACTCTTATTTTTCGAGTTCTATGAGGGAAATGACCACTGTGGCCAAACCCTTTTTTCTCAGCAAATCAAACCTATAGGAAACTGAAGACAACAAATCATACTAAAAAACTGCATTTACAGTATATCTTAATTGTATTTGTGAAATTTTTTAGAAAACTTTTAAAAATATGACTTAGTAAAACACTCTTATTTTTCGAGTTCTATGAGGAAAATGACCACTGTGGCCAAACCTTTCTTTCTCAGCGAATCAAACCTAGTGGGAAATGAAGACAACAAATCGTACTAAAAACTTGCATTTACAGTATATCTGAAGTGTATTTGTGAATTTTTTTAGAAAACTTTTAAAAATATGACTTAGTAAAACACTCTTATTTTTCGCGTTCTATGAGGGAAATGACCACTGTGGCCAAACCCTTTTTTCTCAGCAAATCAAACCTAGTGGGAAATGAAGACAACAAATCATTTTAAAAAACTGCATTTATAATATATCTGAAATGTATTTGTGAAATTTTTTAGAAAACTTTTAAAAATATGACTTAGTAAAACACTCTTATTCTTTGAGTTCTATGAGGAAAATGACCACTGTGGCCAAACCCTGCTTTCCCAGCAAATCAAACCTAATGGAAAATGAAGACAATAAATAATGCTAAAAAACTGCATTTACAGTATATCTAAATTGTATTTTGAAATTTTTTAGAAAACTTTTAAAAATATGACTTAGTAAAACACTCTTATTTTTCGAGTTCTATGAGGGAAATGACCACTGTGGCCAAACCTTTCTTTCTCAGCGAATCAAGCCTAGTGAAAAATAAAGACAACATATTGTACTAAAAAATTGCATTTATAATATATCTGGAGTGTATTTGTGAAATTTTTTAGAAAACTTTTAAAAATATGACTTAGTTAAACACTCTTATTTTTTGAGTTCTATGAGGAAAATGACCACTGTGGCCATATTCTGCTTTCCCAGCAAATCAAACCTAGTGGAAAATGAAGACAACAAATCATGCTAAAAAACTGCGTTTACAGTATATCTGAATTGTATTTTGAAATTTTTTAGAAAACTTTTAAAAATATGACTTAGTAAAACACTCTTATTTTTCGAGTTCTATGAGGAAAATGACCACTGTGGCCAAACCTTTCTTTCTCAGCGAATCAAAGCTAGTGGGAAATGAAGACAACATATTGTACTAAAAAACTGCATTTACAATATATCTGAAATGTATTTGTGAAATTTTTTAGAAAACTTTTAAAAATATGACTTAGTAAAACACTCTTATTTTTTTAGTTCTATGAGGAAAATGACCACTGTGGCCAAACCCTTCTTTCTCAGCGAATCAAACCTAGTGAAAAATGATGACAACAAATTATACTAAAAAACTGCATTTACAGTTTATCTGAATTGTATATGTGACATTTTTGAGAAAACTTTTAAAATTATGACTTAGTAAAACACTCTTATTCTTCGAGTTCTATGAGGGAAATGACCACTGTGGCCAAACCTTTCCTTCTCAGCGAATTAAGCCTAGTGAAAAATGAAGAAAACATATTGTACTAAAAAACTGCATTTATAATATATCTGAAGTGTATTTGTGAAATTTTTTAGAAAACTTTTAAAAATATGACTTAGTTAAACACTCTTATTTTTTTAGTTCTATGAGGAAAATGACCACTGTGGCCAAACCCTGCTTCCCCAGCAAATCAAACCTAGTGGAAAATTAAGACAACAAATTAGGCTAAAAAACTGCGCTTACAGTATATCTGAATTGTATTTTGAAATATTTTAGAAAACTTTTAAAAATATGACTTAGTAAAACACTCTTATTTTTCGAGTTCTATGAGGAAAATGACGACTGTGGCCAAACCTTTCTTTCTCAGCGAATCAAAGCTAGTGGGAAATGAAGACAACAAATCATACTAAAAAAATGCGTTTACAGTATATCTGAAATGTATTTGTGAAATTTTTTAGAAAACTTTTAAAAATATGACTTAGTAAAACACTCTTATTTTTTTAGTTCTATGAGGAAAATGACCACTGTGGCCAAACCCTTCTTTCTCAGCGACTCAAACCTAGTGAAGAATAAAGACAACAAATCATACTAAAAAACTGCATTTACAGTATATCTGAATTGTATATGTGACTATTTTGAGAAAACTTTTAAAAATATGACTTAGTAAAACACTCTTATTTTTCGAGTTCTATGAGGGAAATGACCACTGTGGCCAAACCCTGCTTTCCCAGCAAATCAAACCTAGTGGAAAATGAAGACAACAAATCATGCTAAAAAACTGCATTTACAGTATATCTGAATTGTATTTTGAAATTTTTTAGAAAACTTTTAAAAATATGACTTAGTAAAACACTCTTATTTTTCGAGTTCTATGAGGGAAATGACCACTGTGGCCAAACCTTTCTTTCTCAGCGAATCAAGCCTAGTGAAAAATGAAGAAAACATATTGTACTAAAAAACTACATTTATAATATATCTGAAGTGTATTTGTGAAATTTTTTAGAAAACTTTTAAAAATATGACTTAGTTAAACACTCTTATTTTTTTAGTTCTATGAGGAAAATGACCACTGTGGCCAAACCCTGCGTCCCCAGCAAATCAAACCTAGTGGAAAATGAAGACAACAAATCATGCTAAAAAACTGCGTTTACAGTATATCTGAATTGTATTTTGAAATTTTTTAGAAAACTTTTAAAAATATGACTTAGTAAAACACTCTTATTTTTCGAGTTCTATGAGGAAAATGACCACTGTGGCCAAACCTTTCTTTCTCAGCGAATCAAAGCTAGTGGGAAATGAAGACAACATATTGTACTAAAAAACTGCATTTACAGTATATTTGAAATGTATTTGTGAAATTTTTTAGAAAACTTTTAAAAATATGACTTAGTAAAACACTCTTATTTTTTTAGTTCTATGAGGAAAATGACCACTGTGGCCAAACCCTTCTATCTCAGCGAATCAAGCCTAGTGAAAAATGAAGACAACAAATTATACTAAAAAACTGCATTTACAGTATATCTGAATTGTATATGTGACATTTTTTAGAAAACTTTTAAAAATATGACTTAGTAAAACACTCTTATTTTTCGAGTTCTATGAGGGAAATGACCACTGTGGCCAAACCTTTCCTTCTCAGCGAATCACGCCTAGTGAAAAATGAAGAAAACATATTGTACTAAAAAACTGCATTTATAATATATCTGAAGTGTATTTGTGAAATTTTTTAGAAAACTTTTAAAAATATGACTTAGTTAAACACTCTTATTTTTTTAGTTCTATGAGGAAAATGACCACTGTGGCCAAACCTTTCTTTCTCAGCGAATCAAAGCTAGTGGGAAATGAAGACAACAAATCATGCTAAAAAACTGCATTTACAGTATATCTGAATTGTATTTTGAAATTTTTTAGAAAACTTTTAAAAATATGACTTAGTAAAACACTCTTATTTTTTTAGTTCTATGAGGAAAATGACCACTGTGGCCAAACCCTTCTTTTTCAGCGACTCAAACCTAGTGAAAAATAAAGACAACAAATCATACTAAAAAACTGCATTTACAGTATATCTGAATTGTATATGTGACTATTTTGAGAAAACTTTTAAAAATATGACTTAGTAAAACACTCTTATTTTTCGAGTTCTATGAGGGAAATGACCACTGTGGCCAAACCTGCTTTCCCAGCAAATCAAACCTAGTGGAAAATGAAGACAACAAATCATGCTAAAAAACTGCATTTACAGTATATCTGAATTGTATTTTGAAATTTTTTAGAAAACTTTTAAAAATATGACTTAGTAAAACACTCTTATTTTTTGAGTTCTATGAGGGAAATGAGCACTGTGGCCAAACTCTGCTTTCCCAGCAAATCAAACCTAGTGAAAAGTGAAGACAACAAATCATGCTAAAAAACTGCATTTACAGTATGTCTGAATTGTATTTTGAAATTTTTTAGAAAACTTTTAAAAATATGACTTAGTAAAACACTCTTATTTTTCGAGTTTTATGAGGGAAATGACCACTGTGGCCAAACATTTCTTTCTCAGCGAATCAAGCCTAGTGGAAAAAGAAGACAACAAATCATACTAATAAACTGCATTTACAGTATATCTGAATTGTATTTGTGAAATTTTTTAGAAAACTTTTAAAAATATGACTTAGTAAAACACTCTTATTTTTCGAGTTCTATGAGGCAAATGACCACTGTGGCCAAATCCTGCTTTCCCAGCAAATCAAACCTAAAGGAAAGTGAAGACAACAAATTATGCTATAAAACTGCATTTACACTATATCTAAATTGTATTTGTGAAATTTTTAGAAAACTTTTAAAAATATGACTTAGTAAAACACTCTTATTTTTCGAGTTCTATGAGGGAAATGATAACTGTGGCCAAACCCTTTTTTCTCAGCAAATCAAACCTAGTGGGAAACAAAGACAACAAATCATACTAAAAAACTGCATTTACAGTATATCTGAATTGTATTTGTGAAATTTTTTAGAAAACTTTTAAAAATATGACTTAGTAAAACACTCTTATTTTTCGAGTTCTATGAGGGAAATGACCACTGTGGCCAAACCCTTTTTTCTCAGCAAATCAAACCTAAGGGGAAATGAAGACAACAAATCATACTAAAAAACTGCATTTACAGTATATCTGAATTGTATTTGTGAAATTTTTTAGAAAACTTTTAAAAATATGACTTAGTAAAACACTCTTATTTTTTGAGTTCTATGAGAAAAATGACCACTGTGGCCAAACCTTTCTTTCTCAGCGAATCAAAGCTAGTGGAAAATGAAGACAACAAATCATACTAAAAACTGCATTTACAATATATCTGAATTGTATTTGTGAAATTTTTTAAAAAACTTTTAAAAATATGACTTAGTAAAACACTCTTATTCTTCGAGTTCTATGAGGGAAATGACCACTGTGGCCAAACCTTTCCTTCTCAGCGAATCAAACCTAGTGGAAAATGAAGACAACATATTGTACTAAAAAACTGCATTTACAGTATATCTGAATTGTATTTTGAAATTTTTTAGAAAACTTTTAAAAATATGACTTAGTAAAACACTCTTATTTTTTTAGTTCTATGAGGAAAATGACCACTGTGGCCAAACCCTTCTTTCTCAGCGAATCAAGCCTAGTGAAAAATGAAGACAACAAATTATACTAAAAAACTGCATTTACACTATATCTGAATTGTATATGTGACATTTTTGAGAAAACTTTTAAAAATATGACTTAGTAAAACACTCTTATTTTTCGAGTTCTATGAGAAAAATGACCACTGTGGCCAAACCCTGCTTCCCCAGCAAATCAAACCTAATGAAAAATGAAGACAACAAATCATACTAAAAAATTAAATTTACAGTATATCTGAATTGTATATGTGACATTTTTGAGAAAACTTTTAAAAATATGACTTAGTAAAACACTCTTATTTTTCGAGTTCTATGAGGGAAATGACCACTGTGGCCAAACCCTTTTTTCTCAGCAAATCAAACCTCTAGGAAACTGAAGACAACAAATCATACTAAAAAACTGCATTTACAGTATATCTTAATTGTATTTGTGAAATTTTTTAGAAAACTTTTAAAAATATGACTTAGTAAAACACTCTTATTTTTCGAGTTCTATGAGGAAAATGACCACTGTGGCCAAACCTTTCTTTCTCAGCGAATCAAACCTAGTGGGAAATGAAGACAACAAATCGTACTAAAAACTTGCATTTACAGTATATCTGAAGTGTATTTGTGAATTTTTTTAGAAAACTTTTAAAAATATGACTTAGTAAAACACTCTTATTTTTCGCGTTCTATGAGGGAAATGACCACTGTGGCCAAACCCTTTTTTCTCAGCAAATCAAACCTAGTGGGAAATGAAGACAACAAATCATTTTAAAAAACTGCATTTATAATATATCTGAAATGTATTTGTGAAATTTTTTAGAAAACTTTTAAAAATATGACTTAGTAAAACACTCTTATTCTTTGAGTTCTATGAGGAAAATGACCACTGTGGCCAAACCCTGCTTTCCCAGCAAATCAAACCTAATGGAAAATGAAGACAATAAATAATGCTAAAAAACTGCATTTACAGTATATCTAAATTGTATTTTGAAATTTTTTAGAAAACTTTTAAAAATATGACTTAGTAAAACACTCTTATTTTTCGAGTTCTATGAGGGAAATGACCACTGTGGCCAAACCTTTCTTTCTCAGCGAATCAAGCCTAGTGAAAAATAAAGACAACATATTGTACTAAAAAATTGCATTTATAATATATCTGGAGTGTATTTGTGAAATTTTTTAGAAAACTTTTAAAAATATGACTTAGTTAAACACTCTTATTTTTTGAGTTCTATGAGGAAAATGACCACTGTGGCCATATTCTGCTTTCCCAGCAAATCAAACCTAGTGGAAAATGAAGACAACAAATCATGCTAAAAAACTGCGTTTACAGTATATCTGAATTGTATTTTGAAATTTTTTAGAAAACTTTTAAAAATATGACTTAGTAAAACACTCTTATTTTTCGAGTTCTATGAGGAAAATGACCACTGTGGCCAAACCTTTCTTTCTCAGCGAATCAAAGCTAGTGGGAAATGAAGACAACATATTGTACTAAAAAACTGCATTTACAATATATCTGAAATGTATTTGTGAAATTTTTTAGAAAACTTTTAAAAATATGACTTAGTAAAACACTCTTATTTTTTTAGTTCTATGAGGAAAATGACCACTGTGGCCAAACCCTTCTTTCTCAGCGAATCAAACCTAGTGGAAAATTAAGACAACAAAGTAGGCTAAAAAACTGCGCTTACAGTATATCTGAATTGTATTTTGAAATATTTTAGAAAACTTTTAAAAATATGACTTAGTAAAACACTCTTATTTTTCGAGTTCTATGAGGAAAATGACCACTGTGGCCAAACCTTTCTTTCTCAGCGAATCAAAGCTAGTGGGAAATGAAGACAACAAATCATACTAAAAAACTGCATTTACAATATATCTGAATTGTATTTGTGAAATTTTTTAAAAAACTTTTAAAAATATGACTTAGTAAAACACTCTTATTCTTCGAGTTCTATGAGGGAAATGACCACTGTGGCCAAATCTTTCCTTCTCAGCGAATCAAACCTAGTGGAAAATAAAGACAACATATTGTACTAAAAAACTGCATTTACAGTATATCTGAAATGTATTTGTGAAATTTTTTAGAAAACTTTTAAAAATATGACTTAGTAAAACACTCTTATTTTTTTAGTTCTATGAGGAAAATGACCACTGTGGCCAAACCCTTCTTTCTCAGCGAATCAAACCTAGTGAAAAATGATGACAACAAATTATACTAAAAAACTGCATTTACAGTTTATCTGAATTGTATATGTGACATTTTTGAGAAAACTTTTAAAATTATGACTTAGTAAAACACTCTTATTCTTCGAGTTCTATGAGGGAAATGACCACTGTGGCCAAACCTTTCCTTCTCAGCGAATTAAGCCTAGTGAAAAATGAAGAAAACATATTGTACTAAAAAACTGCATTTATAATATATCTGAAGTGTATTTGTGAAATTTTTTAGAAAACTTTTAAAAATATGACTTAGTTAAACACTCTTATTTTTTTAGTTCTATGAGGAAAATGACCACTGTGGCCAAACCCTGCTTCCCCAGCAAATCAAACCTAGTGGAAAATTAAGACAACAAATTAGGCTAAAAAACTGCGCTTACAGTATATCTGAATTGTATTTTGAAATATTTTAGAAAACTTTTAAAAATATGACTTAGTAAAACACTCTTATTTTTCGAGTTCTATGAGGAAAATGACGACTGTGGCCAAACCTTTCTTTCTCAGCGAATCAAAGCTAGTGGGAAATGAAGACAACAAATCATACTAAAAAAATGCGTTTACAGTATATCTGAAATGTATTTGTGAAATTTTTTAGAAAACTTTTAAAAATATGACTTAGTAAAACACTCTTATTTTTTTAGTTCTATGAGGAAAATGACCACTGTGGCCAAACCCTTCTTTCTCAGCGACTCAAACCTAGTGAAGAATAAAGACAACAAATCATACTAAAAAACTGCATTTACAGTATATCTGAATTGTATATGTGACTATTTTGAGAAAACTTTTAAAAATATGACTTAGTAAAACACTCTTATTTTTCGAGTTCTATGAGGGAAATGACCACTGTGGCCAAACCCTGCTTTCCCAGCAAATCAAACCTAGTGGAAAATGAAGACAACAAATCATGCTAAAAAACTGCATTTACAGTATATCTGAATTGTATTTTGAAATTTTTTAGAAAACTTTTAAAAATATGACTTAGTAAAACACTCTTATTTTTCGAGTTCTATGAGGGAAATGACCACTGTGGCCAAACCTTTCTTTCTCAGCGAATCAAGCCTAGTGAAAAATGAAGAAAACATATTGTACTAAAAAACTACATTTATAATATATCTGAAGTGTATTTGTGAAATTTTTTAGAAAACTTTTAAAAATATGACTTAGTTAAACACTCTTATTTTTTTAGTTCTATGAGGAAAATGACCACTGTGGCCAAACCCTGCGTCCCCAGCAAATCAAACCTAGTGGAAAATGAAGACAACAAATCATGCTAAAAAACTGCGTTTACAGTATATCTGAATTGTATTTTGAAATTTTTTAGAAAACTTTTAAAAATATGACTTAGTAAAACACTCTTATTTTTCGAGTTCTATGAGGAAAATGACCACTGTGGCCAAACCTTTCTTTCGCAGCGAATCAAAGCTAGTGGGAAATGAAGACAACATATTGTACTAAAAAACTGCATTTACAGTATATTTGAAATGTATTTGTGAAATTTTTTAGAAAACTTTTAAAAATATGACTTAGTAAAACACTCTTATTTTTTTAGTTCTATGAGGAAAATGACCACTGTGGCCAAACCCTTCTATCTCAGCGAATCAAGCCTAGTGAAAAATGAAGACAACAAATTATACTAAAAAACTGCATTTACAGTATATCTGAATTGTATATGTGACATTTTTTAGAAAACTTTTAAAAATATGACTTAGTAAAACACTCTTATTTTTCGAGTTCTATGAGGGAAATGACCACTGTGGCCAAACCTTTCCTTCTCAGCGAATCACGCCTAGTGAAAAATGAAGAAAACATATTGTACTAAAAAACTGCATTTATAATATATCTGAAGTGTATTTGTGAAATTTTTTAGAAAACTTTTAAAAATATGACTTAGTTAAACACTCTTATTTTTTTAGTTCTATGAGGAAAATGACCACTGTGGCCAAACCTTTCTTTCTCAGCGAATCAAAGCTAGTGGGAAATGAAGACAACAAATCATGCTAAAAAACTGCATTTACAGTATATCTGAATTGTATTTTGAAATTTTTTAGAAAACTTTTAAAAATATGACTTAGTAAAACACTCTTATTTTTTTAGTTCTATGAGGAAAATGACCACTGTGGCCAAACCCTTCTTTTTCAGCGACTCAAACCTAGTGAAAAATAAAGACAACAAATCATACTAAAAAACTGCATTTACAGTATATCTGAATTGTATATGTGACTATTTTGAGAAAACTTTTAAAAATATGACTTAGTAAAACACTCTTATTTTTCGAGTTCTATGAGGGAAATGACCACTGTGGCCAAACCCTGCTTTCCCAGCAAATCAAACCTAGTGGAAAATGAAGACAACAAATCATGCTAAAAAACTGCATTTACAGTATATCTGAATTGTATTTTGAAATTTTTTAGAAAACTTTTAAAAATATGACTTAGTAAAACACTCTTATTTTTTGAGTTCTATGAGGGAAATGACCACTGTGGCCAAACTCTGCTTTCCCAGCAAATCAAACCTAGTGAAAAGTGAAGACAACAAATCATGCTAAAAAACTGCATTTACAGTATGTCTGAATTGTATTTTGAAATTTTTTAGAAAACTTTTAAAAATATGACTTAGTAAAACACTCTTATTTTTCGAGTTTTATGAGGGAAATGACCACTGTGGCCAAACATTTCTTTCTCAGCGAATCAAGCCTAGTGGAAAAAGAAGACAACAAATCATACTAATAAACTGCATTTACAGTATATCTGAATTGTATTTGTGAAATTTTTTAGAAAACTTTTAAAAATATGACTTAGTAAAACACTCTTATTTTTCGAGTTCTATGAGGCAAATGACCACTGTGGCCAAATCCTGCTTTCCCAGCAAATCAAACCTAAAGGAAAGTGAAAACAACAAATTATGCTATAAAACTGCATTTACACTATATCTAAATTGTATTTGTGAAATTTTTAGAAAACTTTTAAAAATATGACTTAGTAAAACACTCTTATTTTTCGAGTTCTATGAGGGAAATGATAACTGTGGCCAAACCCTTTTTTCTCAGCAAATCAAACCTAGTGGGAAATAAAGACAACAAATCATACTAAAAAACTGCATTTACAGTATATCTGAATTGTATTTGTGAAATTTTTTAGAAAACTTTTAAAAATATGACTTAGTAAAACACTCTTATTTTTCGAGTTCTATGAGGGAAATGACCACTGTGGCCAAACCCTTTTTTCTCAGCAAATCAAACCTAAGGGGAAATGAAGACAACAAATCATACTAAAAAACTGCATTTACAGTATATCTGAATTGTATTTGTGAAATTTTTTAGAAAACTTTTAAAAATATGACTTAGTAAAACACTCTTATTTTTCGAGTTCTATGAGAAAAATGACCACTGTGGCCAAACCTTTCTTTCTCAGCGAATCAAAGCTAGTGGAAAATGAAGACAACAAATCATACTAAAAAACTGCATTTACAATATATCTGAATTGTATTTGTGAAATTTTTTAAAAAACTTTTAAAAATATGACTTAGTAAAACACTCTTATTCTTCGAGTTCTATGAGGGAAATGACCACTGTGGCCAAACCTTTCCTTCTCAGCGAATCAAACCTAGTGGAAAATGAAGACAACATATTGTACTAAAAAACTGCATTTACAGTATATCTGAATTGTATTTTGAAATTTTTTAGAAAACTTTTAAAAATATGACTTAGTAAAACACTCTTATTTTTTTAGTTCTATGAGGAAAATGACCACTGTGGCCAAACCCTTCTTTCTCAGCGAATCAAACCTAGTGAAAAATGAAGACAACAAATTATACTAAAAAACTGCATTTACACTATATCTGAATTGTATATGTGACATTTTTGAGAAAACTTTTAAAAATATGACTTAGTAAAACACTCTTATTTTTCGAGTTCTATGAGAAAAATGACCACTGTGGCCAAACCCTGCTTCCCCAGCAAATCAAACCTAATGAAAAATGAAGAAAACAAATCATACTAAAAAATTAAATTTACACTATATCTGAATTGTATATGTGACATTTTTGAGAAAACTTTTAAAAATATGACTTAGTAAAACACTCTTATTTTTCGAGTTCTATGAGGGAAATGACCACTGTGGCCAAACCCTTTTTTCTCAGCAAATCAAACCTATAGGAAACTGAAGACAACAAATCATACTAAAAAACTGCATTTACAGTATATCTTAATTGTATTTGTGAAATTTTTTAGAAAACTTTTAAAAATATGACTTAGTAAAACACTCTTATTTTTCGAGTTCTATGAGGAAAATGACCACTGTGGCCAAACCTTTCTTTCTCAGCGAATCAAACCTAGTGGGAAATGAAGACAACAAATTATACTAAAAAACTGCATTTACAGTATATCTGAATTGTATATGTGACATTTTTTAGAAAACTTTTAAAAATATGACTTAGTTAAACACTCTTATTTTTTTAGTTCTATGAGGAAAATGACCACTGTGGCCAAACCCTGCTTTCGCAGCAAATCAAACCTAGTGGAAAATGAAGACAACAAATTATACTAAAAAACTGCATTTACAGTATATCTGAATTGTATATGTGACATTTTTTAGAAAACTTTTAAAAATATGACTTAGTAAAACACTCTTATTTTTCGAGTTCTATGAGGAAAATGACCACTGTGGCCAAACCTTTCTTTCTCAGCGAATCAAACCTAGTGGGAAATGAAGACAACAAATTATACTAAAAACTTGCATTTACAGTATATCTGAAGTGTATTTGTGAAATTTTTTAGAAAACTTTTAAAAATATGACTTAGTAAAACACTCTTATTCTTTGAGTTCTATGAGGAAAATGACCACTGTGGCCAAACCCTGCTTTCCCAGCAAATCAAACCTAGTGGAAAATGAAGACAACAAATTATACTAAAAAACTGCATTTACAGTATATCTGAATTGTATATGTGACATTTTTTAGAAAACTTTTAAAAATATGACTTAGTTAAACACTCTTATTTTTTTAGTTCTATGAGGAAAATGACCACTGTGGCCAAACCCTGCTTCCCCAGCAAATCAAACCTAGTGGAAAATGAAGACAACAAATCATGCTAAAAAACTGCGTTTACAGTATATCTGAATTGTATTTTGAAATTTTTTAGAAAACTTTTAAAAATATGACTCAGTAAAACACTCTTATTTTTCGAGTTCTATGAGGAAAATGACCACTGTGGCCAAACCTTTCTTTCTCAGCGAATCAAAGCTAGTGGGAAATGAAGACAACATATTGTACTAAAAAACTGCATTTACAGTATATCTGAAATGTATTTGTGAAATTTTTTAGAAAACTTTTAAAAATATGACTTAGTAAAACACTCTTATTTTTTTAGTTCTATGAGGAAAATGACCACTGTGGCCAAACCCTTCTTTCTCAGCGAATCAAACCTAGTGAAAAATGAAGACAACAAATTATACTAAAAAACTGCATTTACAGTATGTCTGAATTGTATATGTGACATTTTTTAGAAAACTTTTAAAAATATGACTTAGTAAAACACTCTTATTTTTCGAGTTCTATGAGGGAAATGACCACTGTGGCCAAACCCTGCTTTCCCAGCAAATCAAACCTAGTGGAAAATGAAGACAACAAATCATGCTAAAAAACTGCATTTACAGTATATCTGAATTGTATTTTGAAATTTTTTAGAAAACTTTTAAAAATATGACTTAGTAAAACACTCTTATTTTTCGAGTTCTATGAGGGAAATGACCACTGTCGCCAAACCCTTCTTCCTCAGCGAATTAAACCTAGTGAAAAATGAAGAAAACATATTGTACTAAAAAACTGCATTTATAATATATCTGAAGTGTATTTTGAAGTGAAATTTTTTAGAAAACTTTTAAAAATATGACTTAGTTAAACACTCTTATTTTTTTAGTTCTATGAGGAAAATGACCACTGTGGCCAAACCCTGCTTCCCCAGCAAATTAAACCTAGTGGAAAATAAAGACAACAAATCATGCTAAAAAACTGCGTTTACAGTATATCTGAATTGTATTTTGAAATTTTTTAGAAAACTTTTAAAAATATGACTTAGTAAAACACTCTTATTTTTCGAGTTCTATGAGGGAAATGACCACTGTGGCCAAACCTTTCTTTGTCAGCGAATCAAGCCTAGTGAGAACTGAAGACAACTTATTGTACTAAAAAACTGCATTTATAATAAATCTAAAGTGTATTTGTGAACTTTTTTAGAAAACTTTTAAAAATATGACTTAGTAAAACACTCTTATTTTTTGAGTTCTATGAGGAAAATGACCACTGTGGCCAAACTCTGCTTTCCCAGCAAATCAAACCTAGTGAAAAGTGAAGACAACAAATTATGCTAAAAAACTGCATTTACAGTATGTCTGAATTGTATTTTGAAATTTTTTAGAAAACTTTTAAAAATATGACTTAGTAAAACACTCTTATTTTCCGAGTTCTATGAGGAAAATGACCACTGTGGCCAAACCTTTCTTTCTCAGCGAATCAAACCTAGTGGGAAATGAAGACAACAAATTATACTAAAAAACTGCATTTACAGTATATCTGAATTGTATATGTGACATTTTTTAGAAAACTTTTAAAAATATGACTTAGTTAAACACTCTTATTTTTTTAGTTCTATGAGGAAAATGACCACTGTGGCCAAACCCTGCTTTCGCAGCAAATCAAACCTAGTGGAAAATGAAGACAACAAATTATACTAAAAAACTGCATTTACAGTATATCTGAATTGTATATGTGACATTTTTTAGAAAACTTTTAAAAATATGACTTAGTAAAACACTCTTATTTTTCGAGTTCTATGAGGAAAATGACCACTGTGGCCAAACCTTTCTTTCTAAGCGAATCAAACCTAGTGGGAAATGAAGACAACAAATTATACTAAAAACTTGCATTTACAGTATATCTGAAGTGTATTTGTGAAATTTTTTAGAAAACTTTTAAAAATATGACTTAGTAAAACACTCTTATTCTTTGAGTTCTATGAGGAAAATGACCACTGTGGCCAAACCCTGCTTTCCCAGCAAATCAAACCTAGTGGAAAATGAAGACAACAAATTATACTAAAAAACTGCATTTACAGTATATCTGAATTGTATATGTGACATTTTTTAGAAAACTTTTAAAAATATGACTTAGTTAAACACTCTTATTTTTTTAGTTCTATGAGGAAAATGACCACTGTGGCCAAACCCTGCTTCCCCAGCAAATCAAACCTAGTGGAAAATGAAGACAACAAATCATGCTAAAAAACTGCGTTTACAGTATATCTGAATTGTATTTTGAAATTTTTTAGAAAACTTTTAAAAATATGACTTAGTAAAACACTCTTATTTTTCGAGTTCTATGAGGAAAATGACCACTGTGGCCAAACCTTTCTTTCTCAGCGAATCAAAGCTAGTGGGAAATGAAGACAACATATTGTACTAAAAAACTGCATTTACAGTATATCTGAAATGTATTTGTGAAATTTTTTAGAAAACTTTTAAAAATATGACGTAGTAAAACACTCTTATTTTTTTAGTTCTATGAGGAAAATGACCACTGTGGCCAAACCCTTCTTTCTCAGCGAATCAAACCTAGTGAAAAATGAAGACAACAAATTATACTAAAAAACTGCATTTACAGTATGTCTGAATTGTATATGTGACATTTTTTAGAAAACTTTTAAAAATATGACTTAGTAAAACACTCTTATTTTTCGAGTTCTATGAGGGAAATGACCACTGTGGCCAAACCCTGCTTTCCCAGCAAATCAAACCTAGTGGAAAATGAAGACAACAAATCATGCTAAAAAACTGCATTTACAGTATATCTGAATTGTATTTTGAAATTTTTTAGAAAACTTTTAAAAATATGACTTAGTAAAACACTCTTATTTTTCGAGTTCTATGAGGGAAATGACCACTGTCGCCAAACCCTTCTTCCTCAGCGAATTAAACCTAGTGAAAAATGAAGAAAACATATTGTACTAAAAAACTGCATTTATAATATATCTGAAGTGTATTTTGAAGTGAAATTTTTTAGAAAACTTTTAAAAATATGACTTAGTTAAACACTCTTATTTTTTTAGTTCTATGAGGAAAATGACCACTGTGGCCAAACCCTGCTTTCCCAGCAAATTAAACCTAGTGGAAAATAAAGACAACAAATCATGCTAAAAAACTGCGTTTACAGTATATCTGAATTGTATTTTGAAATTTTTTAGAAAACTTTTAAAAATATGACTTAGTAAAACACTCTTATTTTTCGAGTTCTATGAGGGAAATGACCACTGTGGCCAAACCTTTCTTTGTCAGCGAATCAAGCCTAGTGAGAACTGAAGACAACTTATTGTACTAAAAAACTGCATTTATAATAAATCTAAAGTGTATTTGTGAACTTTTTTAGAAAACTTTTAAAAATATGACTTAGTAAAACACTCTTATTTTTTGAGTTCTATGAGGAAAATGACCACTGTGGCCAAACTCTGCTTTCCCAGCAAATCAAACCTAGTGAAAAGTGAAGACAACAAATTATGCTAAAAAACTGCATTTACAGTATGTCTGAATTGTATTTTGAAATTTTTTAGAAAACTTTTAAAAATATGACTTAGTAAAACACTCTTATTTTTCGAGTTTTATGAGGGAAATGACCACTGTGGCCAAACATTTCTTTCTCAGCGAATCAAGCCTAGTGGAAAAAGAAGACAACAAATCATACTAAAAAACTGCATTTACAGTATATCTGAATTGTATTTGTGAAATTTTTTAGAAAACTTTTAAAAATATGACTTAGTAAAACACTCTTATTTTTCGAGTTCTATGAGGGAAATGATAACTGTGGCCAAACCCTTTTTTCTCAGCAAATCAAACCTAATGGGAAATAAAGACAACAAATCATACTAAAAAACTGCATTTACAGTATATCTGAATTGTATATGTGACATTTTTTAGAAAACTTTTAAAAATATGACTTAGTTAAACACTCTTATTTTTTTAGTTCTATGAGGAAAATGACCACTGTGGCCAAACCCTGCTTTCCCAGCAAATCAAACCTAGTGGAAAATGAAGACAACAAATCATGCTAAAAAACTGCGTTTACAGTATATCTGAATTGTATTTTGAAATTTTTTAGAAAACTTTTAAAAATATGACTTAGTAAAACACTCTTATTTTTCGAGTTCTATGAGGAAAATGACCACTGTGGCCAAACCTTTCTTTCTCAGCGAATCAAAGCTAGTGGGAAATGAAGACAACATATTGTACTAAAAAACTGCATTTACAGTATATCTGAAATGTATTTGTGAAATTTTTTAGAAAACTTTTAAAAATATGACGTAGTAAAACACTCTTATTTTTTTAGTTCTATGAGGAAAATGACCACTGTGGCCAAACCCTTCTTTCTCAGCGAATCAAACCTAGTGAAAAATGAAGACAACAAATTATACTAAAAAACTGCATTTACAGTATGTCTGAATTGTATATGTGACATTTTTTAGAAAACTTTTAAAAATATGACTTAGTAAAACACTCTTATTTTTCGAGTTCTATGAGGGAAATGACCACTGTGGCCAAACCCTGCTTTCCCAGCAAATCAAACCTAGTGGAAAATGAAGACAACAAATCATGCTAAAAAACTGCATTTACAGTATATCTGAATTGTATTTTGAAATTTTTTAGAAAACTTTTAAAAATATGACTTAGTAAAACACTCTTATTTTTCGAGTTCTATGAGGGAAATGACCACTGTCGCCAAACCCTTCTTCCTCAGCGAATTAAACCTAGTGAAAAATGAAGAAAACATATTGTACTAAAAAACTGCATTTATAATATATCTGAAGTGTATTTTGAAGTGAAATTTTTTAGAAAACTTTTAAAAATATGACTTAGTTAAACACTCTTATTTTTTTAGTTCTATGAGGAAAATGACCACTGTGGCCAAACCCTGCTTTCCCAGCAAATTAAACCTAGTGGAAAATAAAGACAACAAATCATGCTAAAAAACTGCGTTTACAGTATATCTGAATTGTATTTTGAAATTTTTTAGAAAACTTTTAAAAATATGACTTAGTAAAACACTCTTATTTTTCGAGTTCTATGAGGGAAATGACCACTGTGGCCAAACCTTTCTTTGTCAGCGAATCAAGCCTAGTGAGAACTGAAGACAACTTATTGTACTAAAAAACTGCATTTATAATAAATCTAAAGTGTATTTGTGAACTTTTTTAGAAAACTTTTAAAAATATGACTTAGTAAAACACTCTTATTTTTTGAGTTCTATGAGGAAAATGACCACTGTGGCCAAACTCTGCTTTCCCAGCAAATCAAACCTAGTGAAAAGTGAAGACAACAAATTATGCTAAAAAACTGCATTTACAGTATGTCTGAATTGTATTTTGAAATTTTTTAGAAAACTTTTAAAAATATGACTTAGTAAAACACTCTTATTTTTCGAGTTTTATGAGGGAAATGACCACTGTGGCCAAACATTTCTTTCTCAGCGAATCAAGCCTAGTGGAAAAAGAAGACAACAAATCATACTAAAAAACTGCATTTACAGTATATCTGAATTGTATTTGTGAAATTTTTTAGAAAACTTTTAAAAATATGACTTAGTAAAACACTCTTATTTTTCGAGTTCTATGAGGCAAATGACCACTGTGGCCAAATCCTGCTTTCCCAGCAAATCAAACCTAAAGGAAAGTGAAGACAACAAATTATGCTATAAAACTGCATTTACACTATATCTAAATTGTATTTGTGAAATTTTTAGAAAACTTTTAAAAATATGACTTAGTAAAACACTCTTATTTTTCGAGTTCTATGAGGGAAATGATAACTGTGGCCAAACCCTTTTTTCTCAGCAAATCAAACCTAATGGGAAATAAAGACAACAAATCATACTAAAAAACTGCATTTACAGTATATCTGAATTGTATTTGTGAAATTTTTTAGAAAACTTTTAAAAATATGACTTAGTAAAACACTCTTATTCTTCGAGTTCTATGAGGGAAATGACCACTGTGGCCAAACCTTTCCTTCTCAGCGAATCAAACCTAGTGGAAAATGAAGACAACATATTGTACTAAAAAACTGCATTTACAGTATATCTGAATTGTATTTTGAAATTTTTTAGAAAACTTTTAAAAATATGACTTAGTAAAACACTCTTATTTTTTTAGTTCTATGAGGAAAATGACCACTGTGGCCAAACCCTTCTTTCTCAGCGAATCAAACCTAGTGAAAAATGAAGACAACAAATTATACTAAAAAACTGCATTTACACTATATCTGAATTGTATGTGTGACATTTTTGAGAAAACTTTTAAAAATATGACTTAGTAAAACACTCTTATTTTTCGAGTTCTATGAGAAAAATGACCACTGTGGCCAAACCCTGCTTCCCCAGCAAATCAAACCTAATGAAAAATGAAGAAAACAAATCATACTAAAAAATTAAATTTACACTATATCTGAATTGTATATGTGACATTTTTGAGAAAACTTTTAAAAATATGACTTAGTAAAACACTCTTATTTTTCGAGTTCTATGAGGGAAATGACCACTGTGGCCAAACCCTTTTTTCTCAGCAAATCAAACCTATAGCAAACTGAAGACTACAAATCATACTAAAAACTTGCATTTACAGTATATCTGAAGTGTATTTGTGAAATTTTTTAGAAAACTTTTAAAAATATGACTTAGTAAAACACTCTTATTCTTTGAGTTCTATGAGGAAAATGACCACTGTGGCCAAACCCTGCTTTCCCAGCAAATCAAACCTAGTGGAAAATGAAGACAACAAATAATGCTAAAAAACTGCATTTACAGTATATCTAAATTGTATTTTGAAATTTTTTAGAAAACTTTTAAAAATATGACTTAGTAAAACACTCTTATTTTTCGAGTTCTATGAGGCAAATGACCACTGTGGCCAAATCCTGCTTTCCCAGCAAATCAAACCTAAAGGAAAGTGAAGACAACAAATTATGCTATAAAACTGCATTTACACTATATCAAAATTGTATTTGTGAAATTTTTAGAAAACTTTTAAAAATATGACTTAGTAAAACACTCTTATTTTTCGAGTTCTATGAGGGAAATGATAACTGTGGCCAAACCCTTTTTTCTCAGCAAATCAAACCTAATGGGAAATAAAGACAACAAATCATACTAAAAAACTGCATTTACAGTATATCTGAATTGTATTTGTGAAATTTTTTAGAAAACTTTTAAAAATATGACTTAGTAAAACACTCTTATTCTTCGAGTTCTATGAGGGAAATGACCACTGTGGCCAAACCTTTCCTTCTCAGCGAATCAAACCTAGTGGAAAATGAAGACAACATATTGTACTAAAAAACTGCATTTACAGTATATCTGAATTGTATTTTGAAATTTTTTAGAAAACTTTTAAAAATATGACTTAGTAAAACACTCTTATTTTTTTAGTTCTATGAGGAAAATGACCACTGTGGCCAAACCCTTCTTTCTCAGCGAATCAAACCTAGTGAAAAATGAAGACAACAAATTATACTAAAAAACTGCATTTACACTATATCTGAATTGTATATGTGACATTTTTGAGAAAACTTTTAAAAATATGACTTAGTAAAACACTCTTATTTTTCGAGTTCTATGAGAAAAATGACCACTGTGGCCAAACCCTGCTTCCCCAGCAAATCAAACCTAATGAAAAATGAAGAAAACAAATCATACTAAAAAATTAAATTTACACTATATCTGAATTGTATATGTGACATTTTTGAGAAAACTTTTAAAAATATGACTTAGTAAAACACTCTTATTTTTCGAGTTCTATGAGGGAAATGACCACTGTGGCCAAACCCTTTTTTCTCAGCAAATCAAACCTATAGCAAACTGAAGACAACAAATCATACTAAAAACTTGCATTTACAGTATATCTGAAGTGTATTTGTGAAATTTTTTAGAAAACTTTTAAAAATATGACTTAGTAAAACACTCTTATTCTTTGAGTTCTATGAGGAAAATGACCACTGTGGCCAAACCCTGCTTTCCCAGCAAATCAAACCTAGTGGAAAATGAAGACAACAAATAATGCTAAAAAACTGCATTTACAGTATATCTAAATTGTATTTTGAAATTTTTTAGAAAACTTTTAAAAATATGACTTAGTAAAACACTCTTATTTTTCGAGTTCTATGAGGGAAATGACCACTGTGGCCAAACCTTTCTTTCTCAGCGAATCAAGCCTAGTGAAAAATAAAGAAAACATATTGTACTAAAAAACTGCATTTATAATTTATCTGAAGTGTATTTGTGAAATTTTTTAGAAAACTTTTAAAAATATGACTTAGTTAAACACTCTTATTTTTTTAGTTCTATGAGGAAAATGACCACTGTGGCCAAACCCTGCTTCCCCAGCAAATCAAACCTAGTGGAAAATTAAGACAACAAATTAGGCTAAAAAACTGCGCTTACAGTATATCTGAATTGTATTTTGAAATATTTTAGAAAACTTTTAAAAAAATGACTTAGTAAAACACTCTTATTTTTCGAGTTCTATGAGGAAAATGACCACTGTGGCCAAACCTTTCTTTCTCAGCGAATCAAAGCTAGTGGGAAATGAAGACAACAAATCATACTAAAAAAATGCGTTTACAGTATATCTGAAATGTATTTGTGAAATTTTTTAGAAAACTTTTAAAAATATGACTTAGTAAAACACTCTTATTTTTTTAGTTCTATGAGGAAAATGACCACTGTGGCCAAACCCTTCTTTTTCAGCGACTCAAACCTAGTGAAAAATAAAGACAACAAATCATACTAAAAAACTGCATTTACAGTATATCTGAATTGTGTATGTGACATTTTTGAGAAAACTTTTAATAATATGACTTAGTAAAACACTCTTATTCTTCGAGTTCTATGAGGGAAATGACCACTGTGGCCAAACCTTTCCTTCTCAGCGAATCAAACCTAGTGGAAAATGAGGACAACATATTGTACTAAAAAACTGCATTTACAGTATATCTGAATTGTATTTTGAAATTTTTTAGAAAACTTTTAAAAATATGACTTAGTAAAACACTCTTATTTTTTTAGTTCTATGAGGAAAATGACCACTGTGGCCAAACCCTTCTTTCTGAGCGAATCAAACCTAGTGAAAAATGAAGACAACAAATTATACTAAAAAACTGCATTTACACTATATCTGAATTGTATATGTGACATTTTTGAGAAAACTTTTAAAAATATGACTTAGTAAAACACTCTTATTTTTCGAGTTCTATGAGAAAAATGACCACTGTGGCCAAACCCTGCTTTTCCAGCAAATCAAACCTAATGAAAAATGAAGAAAACAAATCATACTAAAAAATTAAATTTACACTATATCTGAATTGTATATGTGACATTTTTGAGAAAACTTTTAAAAATATGACTTAGTAAAACACTCTTATTTTTCGAGTTCTATGAGGGAAATGACCACTGTGGCCAAACCCTTTTTTCTCAGCAAATCAAACCTATAGGAAACTGAAGACAACAAATCATACTAAAAAACTGCATTTACAGTATATCTTAATTGTATTTGTGAAATTTTTTAGAAAACTTTTAAAAATATGACTTAGTAAAACACTCTTATTTTTCGAGTTCTATGAGGAAAATGACCACTGTGGCCAAACCTTTCTTTCTCAGCGAATCAAACCTAGTGGGAAATGAAGACAACAAATTGTACTAAAAACTTGCATTTACAGTATATCTGAAGTGTATTTGTGAAATTTTTTAGAAAACTTTTAAAAATATGACTTAGTAAAACACTCTTATTTTTCGCGTTCTATGAGGGAAATGACCACTGTGGCCAAACCCTTTTTTCTCAGCAAATCAAACCTAGTGGGAAATGAAGACAACAAATCATTTTAAAAAACTGCATTTATAATATATCTGAAATGTATTTGTGAAATTTTTTAGAAAACTTTTAAAAATATGACTTAGTAAAACACTCTTATTCTTTGAGTTCTATGAGGAAAATGACCACTGTGGCCAAACCCTGCTTTCCCAGCAAATCAAACCTAGTGGAAAATGAAGACAACAAATAATGCTAAAAAACTGCATTTACAGTATATCTAAATTGTATTTTGAAATTTTTTAGAAAACTTTTAAAAATATGACTTAGTAAAACACTCTTATTTTTCGAGTTCTATGAGGGAAATGACCACTGTGGCCAAACCTTTCTTTCTCAGCGAATCAAGCCTAGTGAAAAATAAAGACAACATATTGTACTAAAAAATTGCATTTATAATATATCTGGAGTGTATTTGTGAAATTTTTTAGAAAACTTTTAAAAATATGACTTAGTTAAACACTCTTATTTTTTGAGTTCTATGAGGAAAATGACCACTGTGGCCATATTCTGCTTCCCCAGCAAATCAAACCTAGTGGAAAGTAAAGACAACAAATCATACTAAAAAACTGCATTTACAGTATATCTGAATTGTATTTGTGAAATTTTTTAGAAAACTTTTAAAAATATGACTTAGTAAAACACTCTTATTTTTTGAGTTCTATGAGGGAAATGACCACTGTGGCCAAACCCTTTTTTCTCAGCAAATCAAGCTAAGTGGGAAATGAAGAAAACAAACCATACTAAAAAACTGCATTTACAGTATATCTGAATTGTATTTGTGAAATTTTTTTAGAAAACTTTTAAAAATATGACTTAGTAAAACACTCTTATTTTTCGAGTTCTATGAGGGCAATGACCACTGTGGCCAAACCTTTTTTTCTCAGCGAATCAAACCTAGTGGAAAATGAAGACAACAAATTATGCTAAAAAACTGCATTTACAGTATATCTGAATTAAATTTGTGAAATTTTTAGAAAACTTTTAAAAATATGACTTAGTTAAACACTCTTATTTTTCGAGTTCTATGAGGATAATGACCACTGTGGCCAAACCCTTCTTCCTTAGCGAATTAAACCTAGTGGAATTGGAAGACAACAAATCATACTAAAAAACTGCATTTACAGTATATCTAAATTGTATTTGTGAAATTTTTTAGAAAACTTTTAAAAATATGACTTAGTTAAACACTCTTATTTTTCGAGTTCTATGAGGGAAATGACCACTGTGGCCAAACCCTTCTTTCTCAGCATATTAAACCTAGTGGAAAAGGAAGACAACAAATCATACTAAAAAACTGCATTTACAGTATATCTGAATTATATTTGTGAAATTTTTTAAAAAAAATTTTAAAAATATGACTTAGTAAAACACTCTTATTTTTCGAGTTCTATGAGGGAAATGAACACTGTGGCCAAATCCTTCTTTCTCTGCGAATCAAACCTAGTGAAAAATGAAGACAACAAATCATGCTAAAAAACTGCATTTACAGTATATCTGAATTGTATTTGTGAAATTTTTAGAAAACTTTTAAAAATATGACTTAGTTAAACACTCTTATTTTTCGAGTTCTATGAGGGAAATGACCACTGTTGCCAAACCCTTCTTCCTCAGCATATTAAACCTAGTGGAAAAGGAAGACAACAAAATATACTAAAAAACTGCATTTACAGTATATCTGAATTGTATTTGTGAAATTTTTTAGAAAACTTTTAAAAATATGACTTAGTAAAACACTCTTATTTTTTGAGTTCTATGAGGGAAATAACCACTGTGGCCAAACCCTTTTTTCTCAGCAAATCAAGCCAAGTGGGAAATGAAGAAAACAAACCATGCTAAAAAACTGCATTTATAGTATATCTGAATTAAATTTGTGAAATTTTTAGAAAACTTTTAAAAATATGACTTAGTTAAACACTCTTATTTTTCGAGTTCTATGAGGATAATGACCACTGTGGCCAAACCCTTCTTCCTTAGCGAATTAAACCTAGTGGAATTGGAAGACAACAAATCATACTAAAAAACTGCATTTACAGTATATCTAAATTGTATTTGTGAAATTTTTTAGAAAACTTTTAAAAATATGACTTAGTTAAACACTCTTATTTTTCGAGTTCTATGAGGGAAATGACCACTGTGGCCAAACCCTTCTTCCTCAGCATATTAAACCTAGTGGAAAAGGAAGACAACAAATCATACTAAAAAACTGCATTTACAGTATATCTGAATTATATTTGTGAAATTTTTTAAAAAAAATTTTAAAAATATGACTTAGTAAAACACTCTTATTTTTCGAGTTCTATGAGGGAAATGAACACTGTGGCCAAACCCTTCTTTCTCTGCGAATCAAACCTAGTGAAAAATGAAGACAACAAGTCATGCTAAAAAACTGCATTTACAGTATATCTGAATTGTATTTGTGAAATTTTTAGAAAACTTTTAAAAATATGACTTAGTTAAACACTCTTATTTTTCGAGTTCTATGAGGGAAATGACCACTGTTGCCAAACCCTTCTTCCTCAGCATATTAAACCTAGTGGAAAAGAAAGACAACAAAATATACTAAAAAACTGCATTTACAGTATATCTGAATTGTATTTGTGACATTTTTGAGAAAACTTTTAATAATATGACTTAGTAAAACACTCTTATTCTTCGAGTTCTATGAGGGAAATGACCACTGTGGCCAAACCTTTCCTTCTCAGCGAATCAAACCTAGTGGAAAATGAGGACAACATATTGTACTAAAAAACTGCATTTACAGTATATCTGAATTGTATTTTGAAATTTTTTAGAAAACTTTTAAAAATATGACTTAGTAAAACACTCTTATTTTTTTAGTTCTATGAGGAAAATGACCACTGTGGCCAAACCCTTCTTTCTGAGCGAATCAAACCTAGTGAAAAATGAAGACAACAAATTATACTAAAAAACTGCATTTACACTATATCTGAATTGTATATGTGACATTTTTGAGAAAACTTTTAAAAATATGACTTAGTAAAACACTCTTATTTTTCGAGTTCTATGAGAAAAATGACCACTGTGGCCAAACCCTGCTTTTCCAGCAAATCAAACCTAATGAAAAATGAAGAAAACAAATCATACTAAAAAATTAAATTTACACTATATCTGAATTGTATATGTGACATTTTTGAGAAAACTTTTAAAAATATGACTTAGTAAAACACTCTTATTTTTCGAGTTCTATGAGGGAAATGACCACTGTGGCCAAACCCTTTTTTCTCAGCAAATCAAACCTATAGGAAACTGAAGACAACAAATCATACTAAAAAACTGCATTTACAGTATATCTTAATTGTATTTGTGAAATTTTTTAGAAAACTTTTAAAAATATGACTTAGTAAAACACTCTTATTTTTCGAGTTCTATGAGGAAAATGACCACTGTGGCCAAACCTTTCTTTCTCAGCGAATCAAACCTAGTGGGAAATGAAGACAACAAATTGTACTAAAAACTTGCATTTACAGTATATCTGAAGTGTATTTGTGAAATTTTTTAGAAAACTTTTAAAAATATGACTTAGTAAAACACTCTTATTTTTCGCGTTCTATGAGGGAAATGACCACTGTGGCCAAACCCTTTTTTCTCAGCAAATCAAACCTAGTGGGAAATGAAGACAACAAATCATTTTAAAAAACTGCATTTATAATATATCTGAAATGTATTTGTGAAATTTTTTAGAAAACTTTTAAAAATATGACTTAGTAAAACACTCTTATTCTTTGAGTTCTATGAGGAAAATGACCACTGTGGCCAAACCCTGCTTTCCCAGCAAATCAAACCTAGTGGAAAATGAAGACAACAAATAATGCTAAAAAACTGCATTTACAGTATATCTAAATTGTATTTTGAAATTTTTTAGAAAACTTTTAAAAATATGACTTAGTAAAACACTCTTATTTTTCGAGTTCTATGAGGGAAATGACCACTGTGGCCAAACCTTTCTTTCTCAGCGAATCAAGCCTAGTGAAAAATAAAGACAACATATTGTACTAAAAAATTGCATTTATAATATATCTGGAGTGTATTTGTGAAATTTTTTAGAAAACTTTTAAAAATATGACTTAGTTAAACACTCTTATTTTTTGAGTTCTATGAGGAAAATGACCACTGTGGCCATATTCTGCTTCCCCAGCAAATCAAACCTAGTGGAAAGTAAAGACAACAAATCATACTAAAAAACTGCATTTACAGTATATCTGAATTGTATTTGTGAAATTTTTTAGAAAACTTTTAAAAATATGACTTAGTAAAACACTCTTATTTTTTGAGTTCTATGAGGGAAATGACCACTGTGGCCAAACCCTTTTTTCTCAGCAAATCAAGCTAAGTGGGAAATGAAAAAAACAAACCATACTAAAAAACTGCATTTACAGTATATCTGAATTGTATTTGTGAAATTTTTTTAGAAAACTTTTAAAAATATGACTTAGTAAAACACTCTTATTTTTCGAGTTCTATGAGGGCAATGACCACTGTGGCCAAACCTTTTTTTCTCAGCGAATCAAACCTAGTGGAAAATGAAGACAACAAATTATGCTAAAAAACTGCATTTACAGTATATCTGAATTAAATTTGTGAAATTTTTAGAAAACTTTTAAAAATATGACTTAGTTAAACACTCTTATTTTTCGAGTTCTATGAGGATAATGACCACTGTGGCCAAACCCTTCTTCCTTAGCGAATTAAACCTAGTGGAATTGGAAGACAACAAATCATACTAAAAAACTGCATTTACAGTATATCTAAATTGTATTTGTGAAATTTTTTAGAAAACTTTTAAAAATATGACTTAGTTAAACACTCTTATTTTTCGAGTTCTATGAGGGAAATGACCACTGTGGCCAAACCCTTCTTTCTCAGCATATTAAACCTAGTGGAAAAGGAAGACAACAAATCATACTAAAAAACTGCATTTACAGTATATCTGAATTATATTTGTGAAATTTTTTAAAAAAAATTTTAAAAATATGACTTAGTAAAACACTCTTATTTTTCGAGTTCTATGAGGGAAATGAACACTGTGGCCAAATCCTTCTTTCTCTGCGAATCAAACCTAGTGAAAAATGAAGACAACAAATCATGCTAAAAAACTGCATTTACAGTATATCTGAATTGTATTTGTGAAATTTTTAGAAAACTTTTAAAAATATGACTTAGTTAAACACTCTTATTTTTCGAGTTCTATGAGGGAAATGACCACTGTTGCCAAACCCTTCTTCCTCAGCATATTAAACCTAGTGGAAAAGGAAGACAACAAAATATACTAAAAAACTGCATTTACAGTATATCTGAATTGTATTTGTGAAATTTTTTAGAAAACTTTTAAAAATATGACTTAGTAAAACACTCTTATTTTTTGAGTTCTATGAGGGAAATAACCACTGTGGCCAAACCCTTTTTTCTCAGCAAATCAAGCCAAGTGGGAAATGAAGAAAACAAACCATGCTAAAAAACTGCATTTACAGTATATCTGAATTAAATTTGTGAAATTTTTAGAAAACTTTTAAAAATATGACTTAGTTAAACACTCTTATTTTTCGAGTTCTATGAGGATAATGACCACTGTGGCCAAACCCTTCTTCCTTAGCGAATTAAACCTAGTGGAATTGGAAGACAACAAATCATACTAAAAAACTGCATTTACAGTATATCTAAATTGTATTTGTGAAATTTTTTAGAAAACTTTTAAAAATATGACTTAGTTAAACACTCTTATTTTTCGAGTTCTATGAGGGAAATGACCACTGTGGCCAAACCCTTCTTCCTCAGCATATTAAACCTAGTGGAAAAGGAAGACAACAAATCATACTAAAAAACTGCATTTACAGTATATCTGAATTATATTTGTGAAATTTTTTAAAAAAAATTTTAAAAATATGACTTAGTAAAACACTCTTATTTTTCGAGTTCTATGAGGGAAATGAACACTGTGGCCAAACCCTTCTTTCTCTGCGAATCAAACCTAGTGAAAAATGAAGACAACAAGTCATGCTAAAAAACTGCATTTACAGTATATCTGAATTGTATTTGTGAAATTTTTAGAAAACTTTTAAAAATATGACTTAGTTAAACACTCTTATTTTTCGAGTTCTATGAGGGAAATGACCACTGTTGCCAAACCCTTCTTCCTCAGCATATTAAACCTAGTGGAAAAGAAAGACAACAAAATATACTAAAAAACTGCATTTACAGTATATCTGAATTGTATTTGTGAAATTTTTTAGAAAACTTTTAAAAATATGACTTAGTAAAACACTCTTATTTTTTGAGTTCTATGAGGGAAATGACCACTGTGGCCAAACCCTTTTTTCTCAGCAAATCAAGCCAAATGGGAAATGAAGAAAACAAACCATACTAAAAAACTGCATTTACAGTATATCTGAATTAAATTTGTGAAATTTTTAGAAAACTTTTAAAAATATGACTTAGTTAAACACTCTTATTTTTCGAGTTCTATGAGGATAATGACCACTGTGGCCAAACCCTTCTTCCATAGCGAATTAAACCTAGTGGAATTGGAAGACAACAAATCATACTAAAAAACTGCATTTACAGTATATCTAAATTGTATTTGTGAAATTTTTTAGAAAACTTTTAAAAATATGACTTAGTTAAACACTCTTATTTTTCGAGTTCTATGAGGGAAATGACCACTGTGGCCAAACCCTTCTTCCTCAGCATATTAAACCTAGTGGAAAAGGAAGACAACAAATCATACTAAAAAACTGCATTTACAGTATATCTGAATTATATTTGTGAAATTTTTTAAAAAAAATTTTAAAAATATGACTTAGTAAAACACTCTTATTTTTCGAGTTCTATGAGGGAAATGAACACTGTGGCCAAACCCTTCGTTCTCTGCGAATCAAACCTAGTGAAAAATGAAGACAACAAGTCATGCTAAAAAACTGCATTTACAGTATATCTGAATTGTATTTGTGAAATTTTTAGAAAACTTTTAAAAATATGACTTAGTTAAACACTCTTATTTTTCGAGTTCTATGAGGGAAATGACCACTGTTGCCAAACCCTTCTTCCTCAGCATATAAAACCTAGTGGAAAAGGAAGACAACAAAATATACTAAAAAACTGCATTTACAGTATATCTGAATTGTATTTGTGAAATTTTTTAGAAAACTTTTAAAAATATGACTTAGTTAAACACTCTTATTTTTCGAGTTCTATGAGGGAAATGACCACTGTTGCCAAACCCTTCTTCCTCAGCATATTAAACCTAGTGGAAAAGGAAGACAACAAAATATACTAAAAAACTGCATTTACAATATATCTGAAGTGTATTTGTGAAACTTTTTAGAAAACTTTTAAAAATATGACTTAGTAAAACACTCTTATTTTTTGAGTTCTATGAGGGAAATGACCACTGTGTTTAAACCCTTTTTTCTCAGCAAATCAAGCCAAGTGGGAAATGAAGACAACAAACCATACTAACAAACTGCATTTACAGTATATCTGAATTGTATTTGTGAAATTTTTTAGAAAACTTTTAAAAATATGACTTAGTAAAACACTCTTATTTTTCGAGTTCTATGAGGGAAATGACCACTGTGGCCAAACTTTTCCTTCTCAGCGAATCAAACCTAGTGGGAAATGAAGACAACATATCATACTAAAAAACTGCATTTACAGTATATCTGAATTGTATTTGTGAAATTTTTAGAAAACTTTTAAAAATATGACTTAGTTAAACACTCTTATTTTTCGAGTTCTATGAGGGAAATGACCACTGTGGCCAAACCCTTCTTCCTCAGCGAATTAAACCTAGTGAAAAAGGAAGACATCAAATCATGCTAAAAAACCGCATTTACAGTATATCTGAATTGTATTTGTGAAATTTTTTAGAAAACTTTTAAAAATATGACTTAGTTAAACACTCTTATTTTTCGAGTTCTATGAGGGAAATGACCACTGTTGCCAAATCTTTCTCTCTTAGCAAATCAAACCTAGTGGAAAATGAAGACAACATATCGTACTAAAAAACTGCATTTATAATATATCTGAAATGTATTTGTGAAATTTTTTAGAAAACTTTTAAATATATGACTTAGTAAAACACTCTTATTTTTTGAGTTCTATGAGGAAAATGACCACTGTGGCCAAATCCTGCTTCGCCAGCAAATGAAACCTAGTGGAAAGTGAAGACAACCAATCATGCTAAAAAACTGCATTTACAGTATATCTGAATTGTATTTGTGAAATTTTTTAGAAAACTTTTAAAAATATGACTTAGTAAAACACTCTTATTTTTCGAGTTCTATGAGGAAAATGACCACTGTGGCCAAACCCTGCTTTCGCAGCAAATTAAACCTAGTGGAGAGTGAAGACAACAAAATATGCTAAAAAACTGCATTTACAGTATATCTGAATTATATTTGTGAAATTTTTAGAAAACTTTTAAAAATATGACTTAGTTAAACACTCTTATTTTTCGAGTTCTATGAGGGAAATGACCACTGTGGCCAAATTCTTCTTTCTCAGCAAATTAAACCTAGTGGAAAAGGAAGACAACAAATCATACTAAAAAACTGCATTTACAGTATATCTGAATTGTATTTGTGAAATTTTTTAGAAAACTTTTAAAAATATGACTTAGTAAAACACTCTTATTTTTCGAGTTCTATGAGGGAAATGACCACTGTGGCCAAATCTTTCTCTCTCAGCGAACCAAGCCTAGTGGAAAATGTAAACAACATATAATACTAAAAAACTGCTTTTACAGTATATCTGAATTGTATTTTGAAATTTTTTAGAAAACTTTTAAAAATATGACTTAGTAAAACACTCTTATTTTTTGAGTTCTATGAGGGAAATGACCACTGTGGCCAAACCCTTTTTTCTCAGCAAATCAAGCCAAGTGGGAAATAAAGACAACAAACCATACTAACAAACTGCATTTACAGTATATCTGAATTGTATTTGTGAAATTTTTTAGAAAACTTTTAAAAATATGACTTAGTAAAACACACTTATTTTTCGAGTTCTATGAGGGAAATGACCACTGTGGCCAAACCTTTCTTTCTCAGCGAATCAAACCTAGTGGGAAATGAAGACAACAAATTGTGCTAAAAAACTGCATTTACAGTATATCTGAATTATATTTGTGAAATTTTTAGAAAACTTTTAAAAATATGACTTAGTTAAACACTCTTATTTTTCGAGTTCTATGAGGGAAATGACCACTGTGGCCAAACCCTTCTTCCTTAGCGAATTAAACCTAGTGGAAAAGGAAGACAACAAATCATACTAAAAACTGCATTTACAGTATATTTGAATTGTATTTGTGAAATTTTTTAGAAAACTTTTAAAAATATGACTTAGTTAAACACTCTTATTTTTCGAGTTCTATGAGGGAAATGACCACTGTGGCCAAACCCTTCTTCCTCAGCATATTAAACCTAGTGAAAAAGATAGACAACAAATCATACTAAAAAACTGCATTTACAGTATATCTGAATTGTATTTGTGAAATTTTTTAGAAAACTTTTAAAAATATGACTTAGTAAAACACTCTTATTTTTCGAGTTCTATGAGGGAAATGACCACTGTGGCCAAACCCTTCTTTCTCAGCGAATCAAGCCTTGTGAAAAATAAAGACAACAAGTCATGCTAAAAAACTGCATTTACAGTATATCTGAATTGTATTTGTGAAATTTTTTAGAAAACTTTTAAAAATATGACTTAGTTAAACACTCTTATTTTTCGAGTTCTATGAGGGAAATAACCACTGTGGCCAAACCTTTCTTTCTCAGCGAATCAAACCTAGTGGGAAATGAAGACAACAAATTGTGCTAAAAAACTGCATTTACAGTATATCTGAATTATATTTGTGAAATTTTTAGAAAACTTTTAAAAATATGACTTAGTTAAACACTCTTATTTTTCGAGTTCTATGAGGGAAATGACCACTGTGGCCAAACCCTTCTTCCTTAGCGAATTAAACCTAGTGGAAAAGGAAGACAACAAATCATACTAAAAACTGCATTTACAGTATATTTGAATTGTATTTGTGAAATTTTTTAGAAAACTTTTAAAAATATGACTTAGTTAAACACTCTTATTTTTCGAGTTCTATGAGGGAAATGACCACTGTGGCCAAACCCTTCTTCCTCAGCATATTAAACCTAGTGAAAAAGATAGACAACAAATCATACTAAAAAACTGCATTTACAGTATATCTGAATTGTATTTGTGAAATTTTTTAGAAAACTTTTAAAAATATGACTTAGTAAAACACTCTTATTTTTCGAGTTCTATGAGGGAAATGACCACTGTGGCCAAACCCTTCATTCTCAGCGAATCAAGCCTTGTAAAAAATAAAGACAACAAATTATACTAAAAAACTGCATTTACAGTATATCTGAATTGTATTTGTGAAATTTTTTAGAAAACTTTTAAAAATATGACTTAGTAAAACACTCTTATTTTTCGAGTTCTATGAGGGAAATGACCACTGTGGCCAAACCTTTCTCTCTCAGCGAACCAAGCCTAGTGGAAAATGTAAACAACAAATCATGCTAAAAACTGCATTTACAGTATATCTGAATTGTATTTGTGAAATTTTTTAGAAAACTTTTAAAAATATGACTTAGTAAAACACTCTTATTTTTCGAGTTCTATGAGGAAAATGACCACTGTGGCCAAACCCTTCTTTCTCAGCGAATCAAGCCTTGCGAAAAATAAAGACAACAAGTCATGCTAAAAAACTGCATTTACAGTATATCTTAATTGTATTTGTGAAATTTTTTAGAAAACTTTTAAAAATATGACTTAGTTAAACACTCTTATTTTTCGAGTTCTATGAGGGAAATGACCACTGTGGCCAAACCTTTCTCTCTTAGCAAATCAAACCAAGTGGGAAATGAAGACAACATATTGTACTAAAAAACTGCATTTACAGTATATCTGAATTGTATTTGTGAAATTTTTAGAAAACTTTTAAATATATGACTTAGTAAAACACTCTTATTTTTTGAGTTCTATGAGGGAAATAACCACTGTGGCCAAATTCTTCTTTCTCAGCGAATTAAACCTAGTGGAAAAGGAAGACAACAAATTATACTAAAAAACTGCATTTACAGTATATCTGAATTGTATTTGTGAAATTTTTTAGAAAACTTTTAAAAATATGACTTAGTAAAACACTCTTATTTTTCGAGTTCTATGAGGGAAATGACCACTGTGGCCAAACCTTTCTCTCTCAGCGAACCAAGCCTAGTGGAAAATGTAAACATTAAATCAGACTAAAAACTGCATTTACAGTATATTTGAATTGTATTTGTGAAATTTTTTAGAAAACTTTTAAAAATATGACTTAGTTAAACACTCTTATTTTTCGAGTTCTATGAGGGAAATGACCACTGTGGCCAAACCCTTCTTTTTCAGCATATCAAACCTAGTGAAAAAGATAGACAACAAATCATACTAAAAAACTGCATTTACAGTATATCTGAATTGTATTTGTGAAATTTTTTAGAAAACTTTTAAAAATATGACTTAGTAAAACACTCTTATTTTTCGAGTTCTATGAGGGAAATGACCACTGTGGCCAAACCCTTCTTTCTCAGCGAATCGAGCCTAGTGAAAAATAAAGACAACAAGTCATGCTAAAAAACTGCATTTACAGTATATCTGAATTGTATTTGTGAAATTTTTTAGAAAACTTTTAAAAATATGACTTAGTTAAACACTCTTATTTTTCGAGTTCTATGAGGGAAATGACCACTGTGGCCAAACCTTTCTCTCTTAGCAAATCAAACTAAGTGGGAAATGAAGACAACATATTGTACTAAAAAACTGCATTTACAATATATCTGAAGTGTATTTGTGAAATTTTTTAGAAAACTTTTAAAAATATGACTTAGTAAAACACTCTTATTTTTTGAGTTCTATGAGGGAAATGACCACTGTGGCCAAACCCTTTTTTCTCAGCAAATCAAGCCAAGTGGGAAATAAAGACAACAAACCATACTAACAAACTGCATTTACAGTATATCTGAATTGTATTTGTGAAATTTTTTAGAAAACTTTTAAAAATTTGACTTAGTAAAACACTCTTATTTTTCGAGTTCTATGAGGGAAATGACCACTGTAGCCAAAACTTTCTTTCTTAGCGAATCAAACCTAGTGGGAAATGAAGACAACAAATCGTGCTAAAAAACTGCATTTACAGTATATCTAAATTGTATTTGTGAAATTTTTTAGAAAACTTTTAAAAATATGACTTAGTTAAACACTCTTATTTTTCGAGTTCTATGAGGGAAATGACCACTGTGGCCAAACCCTTCTTCCTCAGCATATTAAACCTAGTGAAAAAGATAGACAACAAATCATACTAAAAAACTGCATTTACAGTATATGTGAATTGTATTTGTGAAATTTTTTAGAAAACTTTTAAAAATATGACTTAGTAAAACACTCTTATTTTTCGAGTTCTATGAGGGAAATGATCACTGTGGCCAAACCCTTCTTTCTCAGCGAATCAAGCCTAGTGAAAAATAAAGACAACAAGTCATGCTAAAAAACTGCATTTACAGTATATCTGAATTGTATTTGTGAAATTTTTTAGAAAACTTTTAAAAATATGACTTAGTTAAACACTCTTATTTTTCGAGTTCTATGAGGGAAATGACCACTGTGGCCAAACCTTTCTCTCTTAGCAAATCAAACCAAGTGGGAAATAAAGACAACATATTGTACTAAAAAACTGCATTTACAGTATATCTGAATTGTATTTGTGAAATTTTTAGAAAACTTTTAAAAATATGACTTAGTTAAACACTCTTATTTTTCGAGTTCTATGAGGGAAATGACCACTGTGGCTAAATTCTTCTTTCTCAGCGAATTAAACCTAGTGGAAAAGGAAGACAACAAATCATACTAAAAAACTGCATTTACAGTATATCTGAATTGTATTTGTGAAATTTTTTTAGAAAACTTTTAAAAATATGACTTAGTAAAACACTCTTATTTTTCGAGTTCTATGAGGGAAATGACCACTGTGGCCAAACCTTTCTCTCTCAGCGAACCAAGCCTAGTGGAAAATGTAAACAACATATCATACTAAAAAACTGCATTTACAATATATCTGAAGTGTATTTGTGAAATTTTTTAGAAAACTTTTAAAAATATGACTTAGTAAAACACTCTTATTTTTTGAGTTCTATGAGGGAAATGACCACTGTGGCCAAACCCTTTTTTCTCAGCAAATCAAGCCTAGTGAAAAATAAAGACAACAAACCATACTAACAAACTGCATTTACAGTATATCTGAATTGTATTTGTGAAATTTTTTAGAAAACTTTTAAAAATATGACTTAGTAAAACACTCTTATTTTTCGAGTTCTATGAGGGAAATGACCACTGTGGCCAAACCTTTCTCTCTTAGCAAATCAAACCTAGTGGAAAAGGAAGACAACAAATTATACTAAAAAACTGCATTTACAGTATATCTGAATTGTATTTGTGAAATTTTTTAGAAAACTTTTAAAAATATGACTTAGTAAAACACTCTTATTTTTCGAGTTCTATGAGGGAAATGACCACTGTGGCCAAACCTTTTTCTCTCAGCGAACCAAGCCTAGTGGAAAATGTAAACAACAAATCATACTAAAAACTGCATTTACAGTATATTTGAATTGTATTTGTGAAATTTTTTAGAAAACTTTTAAAAATATGACTTAGTTAAACACTCTTATTTTTCGAGTTCTATGAGGGAAATGACCACTGTGGCCAAACCCTTCTTCCTCAGCATATTAAACCTAGTGAAAAAGATAGACAACAAATCATACTAAAAAACTGCATTTACAGTATATCTGAATTGTATTTGTGAAATTTTTTAGAAAACTTTTAAAAATATGACTTAGTAAAACACTCTTATTTTTCGAGTTCTATGAGGGAAATGACCACTGTGGCCAAACCCTTCTTTCTCAGCGAATCAAGCCTAGTAAAAAATAAAGACAACAAGTCATGCTAAAAAACTGCATTTACAGTATATCTGAATTGTATTTGTGAAATTTTTTAGAAAACTTTTAAAAATATGACTTAGTTAAACACTCTTATTTTTCGAGTTCTATGAGGGAAATTACCACTGTGGCCAAACCTTTCTCTCTTAGCAAATCAAACCAAGTGGGAAATGAAGACAACATATTGTACTAAAAAACTGCATTTACAATATATCTGAAGTGTATTTGTGAAATTTTTTAGAAAACTTTTAAAAATATGACTTAGTAAAACACTCTTATTTTTTGAGTTCTATGAGGGAAATGACCACTGTGGCCAAACCCTTTTTTCTCAGCAAATCAAGCCAAGTGGGAAATAAAGACAACAAACCATACTAACAAACTGCATTTACAGTATATCTGAATTGTATTTGTGAAATTTTTTAGAAAACTTTTAAAAATTTGACTTAGTAAAACACTCTTATTTTTCGAGTTCTATGAGGGAAATGACCACTGTAGCCAAAACTTTCTTTCTTAGCGAATCAAACCTAGTGGGAAATGAAGACAACAAATCGTGCTAAAAAACTGCATTTACAGTATATCTAAATTGTATTTGTGAAATTTTTTAGAAAACTTTTAAAAATATGACTTAGTTAAACACTCTTATTTTTCGAGTTCTATGAGGGAAATGACCACTGTGGCCAAACCCTTCTTCCTCAGCATATTAAACCTAGTGAAAAAGATAGACAACAAATCATACTAAAAAACTGCATTTACAGTATATGTGAATTGTATTTGTGAAATTTTTTAGAAAACTTTTAAAAATATGACTTAGTAAAACACTCTTATTTTTCGAGTTCTATGAGGGAAATGACCACTGTGGCCAAACCCTTCTTTCTCAGCGAATCAAGCCTAGTGAAAAATAAAGACAACAAGTCATGCTAAAAAACTGCATTTACAGTATATCTGAATTGTATTTGTGAAATTTTTTAGAAAACTTTTAAAAATATGACTTAGTTAAACACTCTTATTTTTCGAGTTCTATGAGGGAAATGACCACTGTGGCCAAACCTTTCTCTCTTAGCAAATCAAACCAAGTGGGAAATAAAGACAACATATTGTACTAAAAAACTGCATTTACAGTATATCTGAATTGTATTTGTGAAATTTTTAGAAAACTTTTAAAAATATGACTTAGTTAAACACTCTTATTTTTCGAGTTCTATGAGGGAAATGACCACTGTGGCTAAATTCTTCTTTCTCAGCGAATTAAACCTAGTGGAAAAGGAAGACAACAAATCATACTAAAAAACTGCATTTACAGTATATCTGAATTGTATTTGTGAAATTTTTTTAGAAAACTTTTAAAAATATGACTTAGTAAAACACTCTTATTTTTCGAGTTCTATGAGGGAAATGACCACTGTGGCCAAACCTTTCTCTCTCAGCGAACCAAGCCTAGTGGAAAATGTAAACAACATATCATACTAAAAAACTGCATTTACAATATATCTGAAGTGTATTTGTGAAATTTTTTAGAAAACTTTTAAAAATATGACTTAGTAAAACACTCTTATTTTTTGAGTTCTATGAGGGAAATGACCACTGTGGCCAAACCCTTTTTTCTCAGCAAATCAAGCCTAGTGAAAAATAAAGACAACAAACCATACTAACAAACTGCATTTACAGTATATCTGAATTGTATTTGTGAAATTTTTTAGAAAACTTTTAAAAATATGACTTAGTAAAACACTCTTATTTTTCGAGTTCTATGAGGGAAATGACCACTGTGGCCAAACCTTTCTCTCTTAGCAAATCAAACCTAGTGGAAAAGGAAGACAACAAATTATACTAAAAAACTGCATTTACAGTATATCTGAATTGTATTTGTGAAATTTTTTAGAAAACTTTTAAAAATATGACTTAGTAAAACACTCTTATTTTTCGAGTTCTATGAGGGAAATGACCACTGTGGCCAAACCTTTTTCTCTCAGCGAACCAAGCCTAGTGGAAAATGTAAACAACAAATCATACTAAAAACTGCATTTACAGTATATTTGAATTGTATTGGTGAAATTTTTTAGAAAACTTTTAAAAATATGACTTAGTTAAACACTCTTATTTTTCGAGTTCTATGAGGGAAATGACCACTGTGGCCAAACCCTTCTTCCTCAGCATATTAAACCTAGTGAAAAAGATAGACAACAAATCATACTAAAAAACTGCATTTACAGTATATCTGAATTGTATTTGTGAAATTTTTTAGAAAACTTTTAAAAATATGACTTAGTAAAACACTCTTATTTTTCGAGTTCTATGAGGGAAATGACCACTGTGGCCAAACCCTTCTTTCTCAGCGAATCAAGCCTAGTAAAAAATAAAGACAACAAGTCATGCTAAAAAACTGCATTTACAGTATATCTGAATTGTATTTGTGAAATTTTTTAGAAAACTTTTAAAAATATGACTTAGTTAAACACTCTTATTTTTCGAGTTCTATGAGGGAAATTACCACTGTGGCCAAACCTTTCTCTCTTAGCAAATCAAACCAAGTGGGAAATGAAGACAACATATTGTACTAAAAAACTGCATTTACAGTATATCTGAATTGTATTTGTGAAATTTTTAGAAAACTTTTAAAAATATGACTTAGTTAAACACTCTTATTTTTCGAGTTCTATGAGGGAAATGACCACTGTGGCCAAATTCTTCTTTCTCAGCGAATTAAACCTAGTGAAAAAGGAAGACAACAAATCATACTAAAAAACTGCATTTACAGTATATCTGAATTGTATTTGTGAAATTTTTTTAAAAAACTTTTAAAAATATGACTTAGTAAAACACTCTTATTTTTCGAGTTCTATGAGGGAAATGACCACTGTGGCCAAACCTTTCTCTCTCAGCGAACCAAGCCTAGTGGAAAATGTAAACAACATATCATACTAAAAAACTGCATTTACAATATATCTGAAGTGTATTTGTGAAATTTTTTAGAAAACTTTTAAAAATATGACTTAGTAAAACACTCTTATTTTTTGAGTTCTATGAGGGAAATGACCACTGTGGCCAAACCCTTTTTTCTCAGCAAATCAAGCCAAGTGGGAAATAAAGACAACAAACCATACTAACAAACTGCATTTACAGTATATCTGAATTGTATTTGTGAAATTTTTTAGAAAACTTTTAAAAATATGACTTAGTAAAACACTCTTATTTTTCGAGTTCTATGAGGGAAATGACCACTGTGGAGACAACAAATCGTGCTAAAAAACTGCATTTACAGTATATCTGAATTGTATTTGTGAAATTTTTTAGAAAACTTTTAAAAATATGACTTAGTTAAACACTCTTATTTTTCGAGTTCTATGAGGGAAATGACCACTGTGGCCAAACCCTTCTTCCTCAGCATATTAAACCTAGTGAAAAAGATAGACAACAAATCATACTAAAAAACTGCATTTACAGTATATCTGAATTGTATTTGTGAAATTTTTTAGAAAACTTTTAAAAATATGACTTAGTAAAACACTCTTATTTTTCGAGTTCTATGAGGGAAATGACCACTGTGGCCAAACCCTTCTTTCTCAGCGAATCAAGCCTAGTGAAAAATAAAGACAACAAGTCATGCTAAAAAACTGCATTTACAGTATATCTGAATTGTATTTGTGAAATTTTTTAGAAAACTTTTAAAAATATGACTTAGTTAAACACTCTTATTTTTCGAGTTCTATGAGGGAAATGACCACTATGGCCAAACCTTTCTCTCTTAGCAAATCAAACCAAGTGGGAAATAAAGACAACATATTGTACTAAAAAACAGCATTTACAGTATATCTGAATTGTATTTGTGAAATTTTTAGAAAACTTTTAAAAATATGACTTAGTTAAACACTCTTATTTTTCGAGTTCTATGAGGGAAATGACCACTGTGGCTAAATTCTTCTTTCTCAGCGAATTAAACCTAGTGGAAAAGGAAGACAACAAATCATACTAAAAAACTGCATTTACAGTATATCTGAATTGTATTTGTGAAATTTTTTTAGAAAACTTTTAAAAATATGACTTAGTAAAACACTCTTATTTTTCGAGTTCTATGAGGGAAATGACCACTGTGGCCAAACCTTCCTCTCTCAGCGAACCAAGCCTAGTGGAAAATGTAAACAACATATCATACTAAAAAACTGCATTTACAATATATCTGAAGTGTATTTGTGAAATTTTTTAGAAAACTTTTAAAAATATGACTTAGTAAAACACTCTTATTTTTTGAGTTCTATGAGGGAAATGACCACTGTGGCCAAACCCTTTTTTCTCAGCAAATCAAGCCAAATGGGAAATAAAGACAACAAACCATACTAACAAACTGCATTTACAGTATATCTGAATTGTATTTGTGAAATTTTTTAGAAAACTTTTAAAAATTTGACTTAGTAAAACACTCTTATTTTTCGAGTTCTATGAGGGAAATGACCACTGTAGCCAAAACTTTCTTTCTTAGCGAATCAAACCTAAAGGGAAATGAAGACAACAAACTGTGCTAAAAAACTGCATTTACAGTATATCTGAATTATATTTGTGAAATTTTTAGAAAACTTTTAAAAATATGACTTAGTTAAACACTCTTATTTTTCGAGTTCTATGAGGGAAATGACCACTGTGGCCAAACCCTTCTTCCTTAGCGAATTAAACCTAGTGGAAAAGGAAGACAACAAATCATACTAAAAACTGCATTTACAGTATATCTGAATTGTATTTGTGAAATTTTTTAGAAAATTTTAAAAAATATGACTTAGTAAAACACTCTTATTTTTCGAGTTCTATGAGGGAAATGACCACTGTGGCCAAACCCTTCTTTCTCAGCGAATCAAACCTAGTGAAAAATAAAGACAACAAGTCATGCTAAAAAACTGCTTTTACAGTATATCTGAATTGTATTTGTGAAATTTTTTAGAAAACTTTTAAAAATATGACTTAGTTAAACACTCTTATTTTTCGAGTTCTATGAGGGAAATGACCACTGTGGCCAAACCCTTCTCCCTCAGCATATTAAACCTAGTGGAAAAGGAAGACAACAAATCATACTAAAAAACTGCATTTACAGTATATCTGAATTGTATTTGTGAAATTTTTTAGAAAACTTTTAAAAATATGACTTAGTTAAACACTATTATTTTTCGAGTTCTATGAGGGAAATGACCACTGTGGCCAAACCTTTCTCTCTTAGCAAATCAAACCAAGTGGAAAATGAAGACAACATATTGTACTAAAAAACTGCATTTATAATATATCTGAAGTGTATTTGTGAAATTTTTTAGAAAACTTTTAAAAATATGACTTAGTTAAACACTCTTATTTTTTTAGTTCTATGAGGAAAATGACCACTGTGGCCAAACCCTGCTTCCCCAGCAAATCAAACCTAGTGGAAAATAAAGACAACAAATCATGCTAAAAAACTGCATTTACAGTATATCTGAATTGTATATGTGACATTTTTGAGAAAACTTTTAAAAATATGACTTAGTAAAACACTCTTATTTTTCGAGTTCTATGAGGGAAATGACCACTGTGACCAAACCGTTTTTTCTCAGCAAATCAAACCTAAAAGGAAATGAAGACAACAAATCATGCTAAAAAACTGCATTTACAGTATATCTGAATTGTATTTGTGAAATTTTTTAGAAAACTTTTAAAAATATGACTTAGTAAAACACTCTTATTTTTCGAGTTCTATGAGGGAAATGACCACTGTGGCCAAACCTTTCTCTCTTAGCAAATCGAACTTAGTGGAAAATGAAGACAACATATCGTACTAAAAAACTGCATTTATAATATATCTGAAATGTATTTGTGAAATTTTTTAGAAAACTTTTAAAAATATGACTTAGTAAAACACTCTTATTTTTTGAGTTCTATGAGGAAAATGACCACTGTGGCCAAATCCTGCTTCGCCAGCAAATGAAACCTAGTGAAAAGTGAAGACAACAAATCATGCTAAAAAACTGCATTTACAGTATATCTGAATTGTATTTGTAAAATTTTTTAGAAAACTTTTAAAAATATGACTTAGTAAAACACTCTTATTTTTCGAGTTCTATGAGGAAAATGACCACTGTGGCCAAACCCTGCTTTCGCAGCAAATTAAATCTCGTAAAGAGTGAAGACAACAAAATATGCTAAAAAACTGCATTTACAGTATATCTGAATTGTATTTGTGAAATTTTTAGAAAACTTTTAAAAATATGACTTAGTTAAACACTCTTATTTTTCGAATTCTATGAGGGAAATGACCACTGTGGCCAAATTCTTCTTTCTCAGCAAATTAAACCTAGTGGAAAAGGAAGACAACAAATCATACTAAAAAACTGCATTTACAGTATATCTGAATTGTATTTGTGAAATTTTTTAGAAAACTTTTAAAAATATGACTTAGTAGAACACTCTTATTTTTCGAGTTCTATGAGGGAAATGACCACTGTGGCCAAACCTTTCTCTCTCAGCGAACCAAGCCTAGTGGAAAATGTAAACAACATATCATACTAAAAAACTGCATTTACAATATATCTGAAGTGTATTTGTGAAATTTTTTAGAAAACTTTTAAATATATGACTTTGTAAAACACTCTTATTTTTTGAGTTCTATGAGGGAAATGACCACTGTGGCCAAACCCTTTTTTCTCAGCAAATCAAGCGAAGTGGGAAATAAAGACAACAAACCATACTAACAAACTGCATTTACAGTATATCTGAATTGTATTTGTGAAATTTTTTAGAAAACTTTTAAAAATATGACTTAGTAAAACACTCTTATTTTTCGAGTTCTATGAGGGAAATGACCACTGTGGCCAAACCTTTCTTTCTCAGCGAATTAAACCTAGTGGGAAATGAAGACAACAAATCGTGCTAAAAAACTGCATTTACAGTATATCTGAATTATATTTGTGAAATTTTTAGAAAACTTTTAAAAATATGACTTAGTTAAACACTCTTATTTTTCGAGTTCTATGAGGGAAATGACCACTGTGGCCAAACCCTTCTTCCTTAGCGAATAAAACCTAGTGGAAAAGGAAGACAACAAATCATACTAAAAACTGCATTTACAGTATATCTGAATTGTATTTGTGAAGTTTTTAGAAAACTTTTAAAAATATGACTTAGTTAAACACTCTTATTTTTCGAGTTCTATGAGGGAAATGACCACTGTGGCCAAACCCTTCTTCCTCAGCATATTAAACCTAGTGAAAAAGATAGACAACAAATCATACTAAAAAACTGCATTTACAGTATATCTGAATTGTATTTGTGAAATTTTTTAGAAAACTTTTAAAAATATGACTTAGTAAAACAATCTTATTTTTCGAGTTCTATGAGGGAAATGACCACTGTGGCCAAACCCTTCTTTCTCAGCGAATCAGTGAAAAATAAAGACAACAAGTCATGCTAAAAAACTGCATTTACAGTATATCTGAATTGTATTTGTGAAATTTTTTAGAAAACTTTTAAAAATATGACTTAGTTAAACACTCTTATTTTTCGAGTTCTATGAGGGAAATGACCACTGTGGCCAAACCCTTCTCCCTCAGCATATTAAACCTAGTGAAAAAGGAAGACAACAAATCATACTAAAAAACTGCATTTACAGTATATCAGAAATATATTTGTGAAATTTTTTAGAAAACTTTTAAAAATATGACTTAGTAAAACACTCTTATTTTTCGAGTTCTATGAGGGAAATGACCACTGTGGCCAAACCTTTCTCTCTTAGCAAATCAAACCAAGTGGAAAATGAAGACAACATATTGTACTAAAAAACTGCATTTACAGTATATCTGAATTGTATTTGTGAAATTTTTTAGAAAACTTTTAAAAATATGACTTAGTAAAACACTCTTATTTTTTGAGTTCTATGAGGAAAATGACCACTGTGGCCAAATCCTGCTTCGCCAGCAAATGAAACCTAGTGGAAAGTAAAGACAACAAATCATGCTAAAAAACTGCATTTACAGTATATCTGAATTGTATTTGTGAAATTTTTAGAAAACTTTTAAAAATATGACTTAGTTAAACAATCTTATTTTTCGAGTTCTATGAGGGAAATGACTACTGTGGCCAAGCCTTTCTCTCTCAGCGAACCAAACCTAGTGGAAAATGAAAACAACATATCATACTAAAAAACTGCTTTTACAATATATCTGAATTGCATTTGTGAAATTTTTTAGAAAACTTTTAAAAATATGACTTAGTAAAACACTCTTATTTTTCGAGTTCTATGAGGCAAATGACCACTGTGGCCAAACCCTTCTTCCTCAGCGAATCAAACCAAGTGGAAAAGGAAGACAACAAATCATACTAAAAAACTGCATTTACAGTATATCTGAATTATATTTGTGAAATTTTTTAGAAAACTTTTAAAAATATGACTTAGTAAAACACTCTTATTTTTCGAGTTCTATGAGGGAAATGAACACTGTGGCCAAACCCTTCTTTCTCAGCGAATCAAACCTAGTGAAAAATGAAGACAACAAGTCATGCTAAAAAACTGCATTTACAGTATATCTGAATTGTATTTGTGAAATTTTTAGAAAACTTTTAAAAATATGACTTAGTTAAACACTCTTATTTTTCGAGTTCTATGAGGGAAATGACCACTGTGGCCAAACCCTTCTTCCTCAGCGAATTAAACCTAGAGAAAAAGGAAGACAACAAATCATACTAAAAAACTGCATTTACAATATATCTGAATTGTATTTGTGAAATTTTTTAGAAAACTTTTAAAAATATGACTTAGTTAAACACTCTTATTTTTCGAGTTCTATGAGGAAAATGACCACTGTGGCCAAACCCTTCTTCTTCAGCATATTAAGCCTAGTGGAAAAGGAAGACAACAAACTATACTAAAAAACTGCATTTACAGTATATCTGAATTGTATTTGTGAAATTTTTTAGAAAACTTTTAAAAATATGACTTAGTAAAACACTCTTATTTTTCGAGTTCTATGAGGGAAATGACCACTGTGGCCAAACCTTTCTTTCTCAGCGAATCAAACCTAGTGGGAAATAAAGACAACAAATTATGCTAAAAAACTGCATTTACAGTATATCTGAATTGTATTTGTGAAATTTTTAGAAAACTTTTAAAAATATGACTTAGTTAAACACTCTTATTTTTCGAGTTCTATGAGGGAAATGACCACTGTGGCCAAACCCTTCTTCCTTAGCGAAATAAACCTAGTGGAAAAGGAAGACAACAAATTATACTAAAAAACTGCATTTACAGTATATCTTAATTGTATTTGTGAAATTTTTAGAAAACTTTTAAAAATATGACTTAGTTAAACACTCTTATTTTTCGAGTTCTATGAGGGAAATGACCACTGTGGCCAAACCCTTCTTCCTCAGCATATTAAACCTAGTGGGAAATGAAGACAACAAACCATACTAAAAAACTGCATTTACAGTATATCTGAATTGTATTTGTGAAATTTTTTAGAAAACTTTTAAAAATATGACTTAGTAAAACACTCTTATTTTTCGAGTTCTATGAGGGAAATGACCACTGTGGCTAAACCTTTCTTTCTCAGCGAATCAAACCTAGTGGGAAATGAAGACAACAAATCATGCTAAAAAACTGCTTTTACAGTATATCTGAATTGTATTTGTGAAATTTTTAGAAAACTTTTAAAAATATGACTTAGTTAAACACTCTTATTTTTCGAGTTCTATGAGGGAAATGACCACTGTGGCCAAACCCTTCTTCCTCAGCGAATTAAACCTAGTGAAAAAGGAAGACAACAAATCATACTAAAAAACTGCATTTACAGTATATCTGAATTGTATTTGTGAAATATTTTAGAAAACTTTTAAAAATATGACTTAGTTAAACACTCTTATTTTTCGAGTTCTATGAGGGAAATGACCACTGTGGCCAAACCCTTCTTCTTCAGCATATTAAACCTAGTGAAAAAGGAAGACAACAAAATATACTAAAAAACTGCATTTACAGTATATCTGAATTGTATTTGTGAAATTTTTTAGAAAACTTTTAAAAATATGACTTAGTAAAACACTCTTATTTTTCGAGTTCTATGAGGGAAATGACCACTGTGGCCAAACCTTTCTCTCTCAGCGAACCAAACCTAGTGGAAAATGAAAACAACATATCATAGTAAGAAACTGCATTTACAATATATCTGAAGTGTATTTGTGAAATTTTTTAGAAAACTTTTAAAAATATGACTTAGTAAAACACTCTTATTTTTTGAGTTCTATGAGGGAAATGACCACTGTGGCCAAACCCTTTTTTCTCAGCTAATTAAGGCAAGTGGGAAATAAAGACAATAAACCATACTAACAAATTGCATTTACAGTATATCTGAATTGTATTTGTGAAATTCTTTAGAAAACTTTTAAAAATATGACTTAGTAAAACACTCTTATTTTTCGAGTTCTATGAGGGAAATGACCACTGTGGCCAAACCCTTCTCTTTCAGCGAATCAAACCTAGTGAAAAATAAAGACAACAAGTCATGCTAAAAAACTGCATGTACAGTATATCTGAATTGTATTTGTGAAATTTTTAGAAAACTTTTAAAAATATGACTTAGTTAAACACTCTTATTTTTAGAGTTCTATGAGGGAAATGACCACTGTGGCCAAACCCTTCTTCCTCAGCGAATTAAACCTAGTGAAAAATAAAGACAACAAGTTATGCTAAAAAACTGCATTTACAGTATATCTGAATTGTATTTGTGAAATTTTTTAGAAAACTTTTAAAAATATGACTTAGTTAAACACTCTTATTTTTCGAGTTCTATGAGGAAAATGACCACTGTGGCCAAACCCTTCTTTTTCAGCATATTAAGCCTAGTGGAAAAGGAAGACAACAAACTATACTAAAAAACTGCATTTACAGTATATCTGAATTGTATTTGTGAAATTTTTTAGAAAACTTTTAAAAATATGACTTAGTAAAACACTCTTATTTTTCGAGTTCTATGAGGGAAATGACCACTGTGGCCAAACCTTTCTTTCTCAGCGAATCAAACCTAGTGGGAAATAAAGACAACAAATTATGCTAAAAAACTGCATTTACAGTATATCTGAATTGTATTTGTGAAATTTTTAGAAAACTTTTAAAAATATGACTTAGTTAAACACTCTTATTTTTCGAGTTCTATGAGGGAAATGACCACTGTGGCCAAACCCTTCTTCCTTAGCGAAATAAACCTAGTGGAAAAAGGAAGACAACAAATTATACTAAAAAACTGCATTTACAGTATATCTTAATTGTATTTGTGAAATTTTTTAGAAAACTTTTAAAAATATGACTTAGTTAAACACTCTTATTTTTCGAGTTCTATGAGGGAAATGACCACTGTGGCCAAACCCTTCTTCCTCAGCATATTAAACCTAGTGGGAAATGAAGACAACAAACCATACTAAAAAACTGCATTTACAGTATATCTGAATTGTATTGTGAAATTTTTTAGAAAACTTTTAAAAATATGACTTAGTAAAACACTCTTATTTTTCGAGTTCTATGAGGGAAATGACCACTGTGGCTAAACCTTTCTTTCTCAGCGAATCAAACCTAGCGGGAAATGAAGACAACAAATCATGCTAAAAAACTGCTTTTACAGTATATCTGAATTGTATTTGTGAAATTTTTAGAAAACTTTTAAAAATATGACTTAGTTAAACACTCTTATTTTTCGAGTTCTATGAGGGAAATGACCACTGTGGCCAAACCCTTCTTTCTCAGCGAATTAAACCTAGTGAAAAAGGAAGACAACAAATCATACTAAAAAACTGCATTTACAGTATATCTGAATTGTATTTGTGAAATATTTTAGAAAACTTTTAAAAATATGACTTAGTTAAACACTCTTATTTTTCGAGTTCTATGAGGGAAATGACCACTGTGGCCAAACCCTTCTTCTTCAGCATATTAAACCTAGTGAAAAAGGAAGACAACAAAATATACTAAAAAACTGCATTTACAGTATATCTGAATTGTATTTGTGAAATTTTTTAGAAAACTTTTAAAAATATGACTTAGTAAAACACTCTTATTTTTCGAGTTCTATGAGGGAAATGACCACTGTGGCCAAACCTTTCTCTCTCAGCGAACCAAACCTAGTGGAAAATGAAAACAACATATCATAGTAAGAAACTGCATTTACAATATATCTGAAGTGTATTTGTGAAATTTTTTAGAAAACTTTTAAAAATTTGACTTAGTAAAACACTCTTATTTTTTGAGTTCTATGAGGGAAATGACCACTGTGGCCAAACCCTTTTTTCTCAGCTAATTAAGGCAAGTGGGAAATAAAGACAACAAACCATACTAACAAATTGCATTTACAGTATATCTGAATTGTATTTGTGAAATTTTTTAGAAAACTTTTAAAAATATGACTTAGTAAAACACTCTTATTTTTCGAGTTCTATGAGGGAAATGACCACTGTGGCCAAACCCTTCTCTTTCAGCGAATCAAACCTAGTGAAAAATAAAGACAACAAGTCATGCTAAAAAACTGCATTTACAGTGTATCTGAATTGTATTTGTGAAATTTTTAGAAAACTTTTAAAAATATGACTTAGTTAAACACTCTTATTTTTAGAGTTCTATGAGGGAAATGACCACTGTGGCCAAACCCTTCTTCCTCAGCGAATTAAACCTAGTGGAAAAGGAAGACATCAAATTATACTAAAAAACTGCATTTACAGTATTACTGAATTGTATTTGTGAAATTTTTTAGAAAACTTTTAAAAATATGACTTAATTAAACACTCTTATTTTTCGAGTTCTATGAGGGAAATGACCACTGTGGCCAAACCCTTCTTCCTCAGCATATTAAACCTAGTGAAAAAGGAAGACAACAAATCACACTAAAAAACTGCATTTACAGTATATCTTAATTGTATTTGTAAAATTTTTTAGAAAACTTTTAAAAATATGACTTAGTTAAACACTCTTATTTTTCGAGTTCTATGAGGGAAATGACCACTGTGGCCAAACCCTTTTTTCTAAGCAAATCAAACCTAATGGAAAACAAAGACAACAAATTATACTAAAAAACTGCATTTACAGTATATCTGAATTGTATTTGTGAAATTTTTAGAAAACTTTTAAAAATATGACTTAGTTAAACACTCTTATTTTTCGAGTTCTATGAGGGAAATGACCACTGTGGCCAAACCCTTCTTTCTTAGCGAATTAAGCCTAGTGGAAAAGAAAGACAACAAATCATACTAAAAAACTGCCTTTACAGTATATCTGAATTGTATTTGTGAAATTTTTTAGAAAACTTTTAAAAATATGACTTAGTTAAACACTCTTATTTTTCGAGTTCTATGAGGGAAATGACCACTGTGGCCAAACCCTTCTTCTTCATTATATATAACCTAGTGGAAAAGGAAGACAACAAGTCATGCTAAAAAACTGCATTTACAGTATATCTGAATTGTATTTGTGAAATTTTTAGAAAACTTTTAAAAATATGACTTAGTTAAACACTCTTATTTTTCGAGTTCTATGAGGGAAATGACCACTGTGGCCAAACCCTTCCTCCTCAGTGAATTAAACCTAGTGAAAAAGGAAGACAACAAATCATACTAAAAAACTGCATTTACAATATATCTGAATTGTATTTGTGAAATTTTTTAGAAAACTTTTAAAAATATGACTTAGTTAAACACTCTTATTTTTCGAGTTCTATGAGGGAAATGACCACTGTGGCCAAACCCTTCTTCCTCAGCATATTAAGCCTAGAGAAAAAGGAAGACAACAAATCATACTAAAAAACTGCATTTACAATATATCTGAATTGTATTTGTGAAATTTTTTAGAAAACTTTTAAAAATATGACTTAGTTAAACACTCTTATTTTTCGAGTTCTATGAGGAAAATGACCACTGTGGCCAAACCCTTCTTCTTCAGCATATTAAGCCTAGTGGAAAAGGAAGACAACAAACTATACTAAAAAACTGCATTTACAGTATATCTGAATTGTATTTGTGAAATTTTTTAGAAAACTTTTAAAAATATGACTTAGTAAAACACTCTTATTTTTCGAGTTCTATGAGGGAAATGACCACTGTGGCCAAACCTTTCTTTCTCAGCGAATCAAACCTAGTGGGAAATAAAGACAACAAACCATACTAACAAATTGCATTTACAGTATATCTGAATTGTATTTGTGAAATTTTTTAGAAAACTTTTAAAAATATGACTTAGTAAAACACTCTTATTTTTCGAGTTCTATGAGGGAAATGACCACTGTGGCCAAACCCTTCTTCCTTAGCGAAATAAACCTAGTGGAAAAGGAAGACAACAAATTATACTAAAAAACTGCATTTACAGTATATCTTAATTGTATTTGTGAAATTTTTTAGAAAACTTTTAAAAATATGACTTAGTTAAACACTCTTATTTTTCGAGTTCTATGAGGGAAATGACCACTGTGGCCAAACCTTTCTTCCTCAGCATATTAAACCTAGTGGGAAATGAAGACAACAAACCATACTAAAAAACTGCATTTACAGTATATCTGAATTGTATTTGTGAAATTTTTTAGAAAACTTTTAAAAATATGACTTAGTAAAACACTCTTATTTTTCGAGTTCTATGAGGGAAATGACCACAGTGGCTAAACCTTTCTTTCTCAGCGAATCAAACCTAGTGGGAAATGAAGACAACAAATCATGCTAAAAAACTGCTTTTACAGTATATCTGAATTGTATTTGTGAAATTTTTAGAAAACTTTTAAAAATATGACTTAGTTAAACACTCTTATTTTTCGAGTTCTATGAGGGAAATGACCACTGTGGCCAAACCCTTCTTTCTCAGCGAATTAAACCTAGTGAAAAAGGAAGACAACAAATCATACTAAAAAACTGCATTTACAGTATATCTGAATTGTATTTGTGAAATATTTTAGAAAACTTTTAAAAATATGACTTAGTTAAACACTCTTATTTTTCGAGTTCTATGAGGGAAATGACCACTGTGGCCAAACCCTTCTTCTTCAGCATATTAAACCTAGTGAAAAAGGAAGACAACAAAATATACTAAAAAACTGCATTTACAGTATATCTGAATTGTATTTGTGAAATTTTTTAGAAAACTTTTAAAAATATGACTTAGTAAAACACTCTTATTTTTCGAGTTCTATGAGGGAAATGACCACTGTGGCCAAACCTTTCTCTCTCAGCGAACCAAACCTAGTGGAAAATGAAAACAACATATCATAGTAAGAAACTGCATTTACAATATATCTGAAGTGTATTTGTGAAATTTTTTAGAAAACTTTTAAAAATTTGACTTAGTAAAACACTCTTATTTTTTGAGTTCTATGAGGGAAATGACCACTGTGGCCAAACCCTTTTTTCTCAGCTAATTAAGGCAAGTGGGAAATAAAGACAACAAACCATACTAACAAATTGCATTTACAGTATATCTGAATTGTATTTGTGAAATTTTTTAGAAAACTTTTAAAAATATGACTTAGTAAAACACTCTTATTTTTCGAGTTCTATGAGGGAAATGACCACTGTGGCCAAACCCTTCTCTTTCAGCGAATCAAACCTAGTGAAAAATAAAGACAACAAGTCATGCTAAAAAACTGCATTTACAGTGTATCTGAATTGTATTTGTGAAATTTTTAGAAAACTTTTAAAAATATGACTTAGTTAAACACTCTTATTTTTAGAGTTCTATGAGGGAAATGACCACTGTGGCCAAACCCTTCTTCCTCAGCGAATTAAACCTAGTGGAAAAGGAAGACATCAAATTATACTAAAAAACTGCATTTACAGTATTACTGAATTGTATTTGTGAAATTTTTTAGAAAACTTTTAAAAATATGACTTAATTAAACACTCTTATTTTTCGAGTTCTATGAGGGAAATGACCACTGTGGCCAAACCCTTCTTCCTCAGCATATTAAACCTAGTGAAAAAGGAAGACAACAAATCACACTAAAAAACTGCATTTACAGTATATCTTAATTGTATTTGTAAAATTTTTTAGAAAACTTTTAAAAATATGACTTAGTTAAACACTCTTATTTTTCGAGTTCTATGAGGGAAATGACCACTGTGGCCAAACCCTTTTTTCTAAGCAAATCAAACCTAATGGAAAACAAAGACAACAAATTATACTAAAAAACTGCATTTACAGTATATCTGAATTGTATTTGTGAAATTTTTAGAAAACTTTTAAAAATATGACTTAGTTAAACACTCTTATTTTTCGAGTTCTATGAGGGAAATGACCACTGTGGCCAAACCCTTCTTTCTTAGCGAATTAAGCCTAGTGGAAAAGAAAGACAACAAATCATACTAAAAAACTGCCTTTACAGTATATCTGAATTGTATTTGTGAAATTTTTTAGAAAACTTTTAAAAATATGACTTAGTTAAACACTCTTATTTTTCGAGTTCTATGAGGGAAATGACCACTGTGGCCAAACCCTTCTTCTTCATTATATATAACATAGTGGAAAAGGAAGACAACAAGTCATGCTAAAAAACTGCATTTACAGTATATCTGAATTGTATTTGTGAAATTTTTAGAAAACTTTTAAAAATATGACTTAGTTAAACACTCTTATTTTTCGAGTTCTATGAGGGAAATGACCACTGTGGCCAAACCCTTCTTCCTCAGCGAATTAAGCCTAGTGAAAAAGGAAGACAACAAATCATACTAAAAAACTGCATTTACAATATATCTGAATTGTATTTGTGAAATTTTTTAGAAAACTTTTAAAAATATGACTTAGTTAAACACTCTTATTTTTCGAGTTCTATGAGGGAAATGACCACTGTGGCCAAACCCTTCTTCCTCAGCATATTAAACCTAGTGGAAAATGAAGACAACAAATCATACTAAAAAACTGCATTTACAGTATATCTGAATTGTATTTGTGAAATTTTTTAGAAAACTTTTAAAAATATGACTTAGTAAAACACTATTATTTTTCGAGTTCTATGAGGGAAATGACCACTGTGGCCAAACCTTTCTCTCTCAGCGAACCAAACCTAGTGGGAAATTAAAACAACATATCATACTAAGAAACTGCATTTACAATATATCTGAAGTGTATTTGTGAAATTTTTTAGAAAACTTTTAAAAATATGACTTAGTAAAACACTCTTATTTTTTGAGTTCTATGAGGGAAATGACCACTGTGGCCAAACCCTTTTTTCTCAGCAAATCAAGCCAAGTGGGAAATGAAGACAACAAACTATGCTAAAAAACTGCATTTACAGTATATCTGAATTGTATTTGTGAAATTTTTAGAAAACTTTTAAAAATATGACTTAGTTAAACACTCTTATTTTTCGAGTTCTATGAGGGAAATGACCACTGTGGCCAAACGCTTCTTCCTTAGCAAATTAAACCTAGTGGAAAAGGAAGACAACAAATTATTCTAAAAAACTGCATTTACAGTATATCTTAATTGTATTTGTGAAATTTTTTAGAAAACTTTTAAAAATATGACTTAGTTAAACACTCTTATTTTTCGAGTTCTATGAGGGAAATGACCACTGTGGCCAAACCCTTCTTCCTCAGCATAATAAACCTAGTGGAAAAGGAAGACAACAAATTATACTAAAAAAGTGCCATTACAGTATATCTGAATTATATTTGTGAAATTTTTTAGAAAACTTTTAAAAATATGACTTAGTAAAACACTCTTATTTTTCGAGTTCTATGAGGGAAATGAACACTGTGGCCAAACCCTTCTTTCTCAGCGAATTAAACCTAGTGAAAAATGAAGACAACAAATCATGCTAAAAAACTGCATTTACAGTATATCTGAATTGTATTTGTGAAATTTTTAGAAAACTTTTAAAAATATGACTTAGTTAAACACTCTTATTTTTCGAGTTCTATGAGGGAAATGACCACTGTGGCCAAACCCTTCTTCCTCAGCGAATTAAACCTAGTGAAAAAGGAAGACAACAAATCATACTAAAAAACTGCATTTACAGTATATCTGAATTGTATTTGTGAAATATTTTAGAAAACTTTTAAAAATATGACTTAGTTAAACACTCTTATTTTTCGAGTTCTATGAGGGAAATGACCACTGTGGCCAAACCCTTCTTCTTCAGCATATTAAACCTAGTGGAAAAGGAAGACAACAAAATATACTAAAAAACTGCATTTACAGTATATCTGAATTGTGTTTTTGAAATTTTTTAGAAAAGTTTTAAAAATATGACTTAGTAAAACACTCTTATTTTTCGAGTTCTATGAGGGAAATGACCACTGTGGCCAAACCTGTCTCTCTCAGCGAACCAAACCTAGTGGAAAATGAAAACAACATATCATACTAAGAAACTGCATTTACAATATATCTGAAGTGTATTTGTGAAATTTTTTAGAAAACTTTTAAAAATATGACTTAGTAAAACACTCTTATTTTTTGAGTTCTATGAGGGAAATGACCACTGTGGCCAAACCCTTTTTTCTCAGCAAATCAAGCCAATTGGGAAATAAAGACAACAAACTATACTAAAAAACTGCATTTACAGTATATCTGAATTGTATTTGTGAAATTTTTTAGAAAACTTTTAAAAATATGACTTAGTAAAACACTCTTATTTTTCGAGTTCTATGAGGGAAATGACCACTGTGGCCAAACCTTTCTCTCTCAGCGAACCAAACCTAGTGGAAAATGAAAACAACATATCATACTAAGAAACTGCATTTACAATATATCTGAAGTGTATTTGTGAAATTTTTTAGAAAACTTTTAAAAATATGACTTAGTAAAACACTCTTATTTTTTGAGTTCTATGAGGGAAATGACCACTGTGGCCAAACCCTTTTTTCTCAGCAAATCAAGCCAAGTGGAAAATGAAGACAACAAATTATGCTAAAAAACTGCATTTACAGTATATCTGAATTGTATTTGTGAAATTTTTAGAAAACTTTTAAAAATATGACTTAGTTAAACACTCTTATTTTTCGAGTTCTATGAGGGAAATGACCACTGTGGCCAAACCCTTCTTCCTTAGCGAATTAAACCTAGTGGAAAAGGAAGACAACAAATTATACTAAAAAACTGCATTTACAGTATATCTTAATTGTATTTGTGAAATTTTTTAGAAAACTTTTAAAAATATGACTTAGTTAAACACTCTTATTTTTCGAGTTCTATGAGGGAAATGACCACTGTGGCCAAACCCTTCTTCCTCAGCATAATAAACCTAGTGGAAAAGGAAGACAACAAATCATACTAAAAAAATGCATTTACAGTATATCTGAATTATATTTGTGAAATTTTTTAGAAAACTTTTAAAAATATGACTTAGTAAAACACTCTTATTTTTCGAGTTCTATGAGGGAAATGACCACTGTGGCCAAACCTTTCTCTCTCAGCGAACCAAACCTAGTGGGAAATTAAAACAACATATCATACTAAGAAACTGCATTTACAATATATCTGAAGTGTATTTGTGAAATTTTTTAGAAAACTTTTAAAAATATGACTTAGTAAAACACTCTTATTTTTTGAGTTCTATGAGGGAAATGACCACTGTGGCCAAACCCTTTTTTCTCAGCAAATCAAGCCAAGTGGGAAATGAAGACAACAAATTATGCTAAAAAACTGCATTTACAGTATATCTGAATTGTATTTGTGAAATTTTTAGAAAACTTTTAAAAATATGACTTAGTTAAACACTCTTATTTTTCGAGTTCTATGAGGGAAATGACCACTGTGGCCAAACCCTTCTTCCTTAGCAAATCAAGCCAAGTGGGAAATGAAGACAACAAATTATGCTAAAAAACTGCATTTACAGTATATCTGAATTGTATTTGTGAAATTTTTAGAAAACTTTTAAAAATATGACTTAGTTAAACACTCTTATTTTTCGAGTTCTATGAGGGAAATGACCACTGTGGCCAAACCCTTCTTCCTTAGCGAATTAAACCTAGTGGAAAAGGAAGACAACAAATTATACTAAAAAACTGCATTTACAGTATATCTTAATTGTATTTGTGAAATTTTTTAGAAAACTTTTAAAAATATGACTTAGTTAAACACTCTTATTTTTCGAGTTCTATGAGGGAAATGACCACTGTGGCCAAACCCTTCTTCCTCAGCATAATAAACCTAGTGGAAAAGGAAGACAACAAATCATACTAAAAAAGTGCATTTACAGTATATCTGAATTGTATTTGTGAAATTTTTAGAAAACTTTTAAAAATATGACTTAGTTAAACACTCTTATTTTTCGAGTTCTATGAGGGAAATGACCACTGTGGCCAAACCCTTCTTCCTCAGCATAATAAACCTAGTGAAAAAGGAAGACAACAAATTATACTAAAAAAGTGCATTTACAGTATATCTGAATTATATTTGTGAAATTTTTTAGAAAACTTTTAAAAATATGACTTAGTAAAACACTCTTATTTTTCGAGTTCTATGAGGGAAATGAACACTGTGGCCAAACCCTTCTTTCTCAGCGAATTAAACCTAGTGAAAAATGAAGACAACAAGTCATGCTAAAAAACTGCATTTACAGTATATCTGAATTGTATTTGTGAAATTTTTAGAAAACTTTTAAAAATATGACTTAGTAAAACACTCTTATTTTTTGAGTTCTATGAGGGAAATGACCACTGTGGCCAAACCCTTTTTTCTCAGCAAATCAAGCCAAGTGGGAAATGAAGACAACAAATTATGCTAAAAAACTGCATTTACAGTATATCTGAATTGTATTTGTGAAATTTTTAGAAAACTTTTAAAAATATGACTTAGTTAAACACTCTTATTTTTCGAGTTCTATGAGGGAAATGACCACTGTGGCCAAACCCTTCTTCCTTAGCAAATTAAACCTAGTGGAAAAGGAAGACAACAAGTCATGCTAAAAAACTGCATTTACAGTATATCTGAATTGTATTTGTGAAATTTTTAGAAAACTTTTAAAAATATGACTTAGTTAAACACTCTTATTTTTCGAGTTCTATGAGGGAAATGACCACTGTGGCCAAACCCTTCTTCCTCAGCATAATAAACCTAGTGAAAAAGGAAGACAACAAATTATACTAAAAAAGTGCATTTACAGTATATCTGAATTATATTTGTGAAATTTTTTAGAAAACTTTTAAAAATATGACTTAGTAAAACACTCTTATTTTTCGAGTTCTATGAGGGAAATGAACACTGTGGCCAAACCCTTCTTTCTCAGCGAATTAAACCTAGTGAAAAATGAAGACAACAAGTCATGCTAAAAAACTGCATTTACAGTATATCTGAATTGTATTTGTGAAATTTTTAGAAAACTTTTAAAAATATGACTTAGTTAAACACTCTTATTTTTCGAGTTCTATGAGGGAAATGACCACTGTGGCCAAACCCTTCTTCCTCAGCGAATTAAACCTAGTGAAAAAGGAAGACAACAAATCATACTAAAAAACTGCATTTACAGTATATCTGAATTGTATTTGTGAAATATTTTAGAAAACTTTTAAAAATATGACTTAGTTAAACACTCTTATTTTTCGAGTTCTATGAGGGAAATGACCACTGTGGCCAAACCCTTCTTCTTCAGCATATTAAACCTAGTGGAAAAGGAAGACAACAAAATATACTAAAAAACTGCATTTACAGTATATCTGAATTGTGTTTTTGAAATTTTTTAGAAAACTTTTAAAAATATGACTTAGTAAAACACTCTTATTTTTCGAGTTCTATGAGGGAAATGACCACTGTGGCCAAACCTGTCTCTCTCAGCGAACCAAACCTAGTGGAAAATGAAAACAACATATCATACTAAGAAACTGCATTTACAATATATCTGAAGTGTATTTGTGAAATTTTTTAGAAAACTTTTAAAAATATGACTTAGTAAAACACTCTTATTTTTTGAGTTCTATGAGGGAAATGACCACTGTGGCCAAACCCTTTTTTCTCAGCAAATCAAGCCAAGTGGGAAATGAAGACAACAAACTATACTAAAAAACTGCATTTACAGTATATCTGAATTGTATTTGTGAAATTTTTTAGAAAACTTTTAAAAATATGACTTAGTAAAACACTCTTATTTTTCGAGTTCTATGAGGGAAATGACCACTGTGGCCAAACCTTTCTCTCTCAGCGAACCAAACCTAGTGGAAAATGAAAACAACATATCATACTAAGAAACTGCATTTACAATATATCTGAAGTGTATTTGTGAAATTTTTTAGAAAACTTTTAAAAATATGACTTAGTAAAACACTCTTATTTTTTGAGTTCTATGAGGGAAATGACCACTGTGGCCAAACCCTTTTTTCTCAGCAAATCAAGCCAAGTGGGAAATGAAGACAACAAATTATGCTAAAAAACTGCATTTACAGTATATCTGAATTGTATTTGTGAAATTTTTAGAAAACTTTTAAAAATATGACTTAGTTAAACACTCTTATTTTTCGAGTTCTATGAGGGAAATGACCACTGTGGCCAAACCCTTCTTCCTCAGCATAATAAACCTAGTGGAAAAGGAAGACAACAAATCATACTAAAAAAGTGCATTTACAGTATATCTGAATTGTATTTGTGAAATTTTTAGAAAACTTTTAAAAATATGACTTAGTTAAACACTCTTATTTTTCGAGTTCTATGAGGGAAATGACCACTGTGGCCAAACCCTTCTTCCTCAGCATAATAAACCTAGTGAAAAAGGAAGACAACAAATTATACTAAAAAAGTGCATTTACAGTATATCTGAATTATATTTGTGAAATTTTTTAGAAAACTTTTAAAAATATGACTTAGTAAAACACTCTTATTTTTCGAGTTCTATGAGGGAAATGAACACTGTGGCCAAACCCTTCTTTCTCAGCGAATTAAACCTAGTGAAAAATGAAGACAACAAGTCATGCTAAAAAACTGCATTTACAGTATATCTGAATTGTATTTGTGAAATTTTTAGAAAACTTTTAAAAATATGACTTAGTAAAACACTCTTATTTTTTGAGTTCTATGAGGGAAATGACCACTGTGGCCAAACCCTTTTTTCTCAGCAAATCAAGCCAAGTGGGAAATGAAGACAACAAATTATGCTAAAAAACTGCATTTACAGTATATCTGAATTGTATTTGTGAAATTTTTAGAAAACTTTTAAAAATATGACTTAGTTAAACACTCTTATTTTTCGAGTTCTATGAGGGAAATGACCACTGTGGCCAAACCCTTCTTCCTTAGCAAATTAAACCTAGTGGAAAAGGAAGACAACAAGTCATGCTAAAAAACTGCATTTACAGTATATCTGAATTGTATTTGTGAAATTTTTAGAAAACTTTTAAAAATATGACTTAGTTAAACACTCTTATTTTTCGAGTTCTATGAGGGAAATGACCACTGTGGCCAAACCCTTCTTCCTCAGCATAATAAACCTAGTGAAAAAGGAAGACAACAAATTATACTAAAAAAGTGCATTTACAGTATATCTGAATTATATTTGTGAAATTTTTTAGAAAACTTTTAAAAATATGACTTAGTAAAACACTCTTATTTTTCGAGTTCTATGAGGGAAATGAACACTGTGGCCAAACCCTTCTTTCTCAGCGAATTAAACCTAGTGAAAAATGAAGACAACAAGTCATGCTAAAAAACTGCATTTACAGTATATCTGAATTGTATTTGTGAAATTTTTAGAAAACTTTTAAAAATATGACTTAGTTAAACACTCTTATTTTTCGAGTTCTATGAGGGAAATGACCACTGTGGCCAAACCCTTCTTCCTCAGCGAATTAAACCTAGTGAAAAAGGAAGACAACAAATCATACTAAAAAACTGCATTTACAGTATATCTGAATTGTATTTGTGAAATATTTTAGAAAACTTTTAAAAATATGACTTAGTTAAACACTCTTATTTTTCGAGTTCTATGAGGGAAATGACCACTGTGGCCAAACCCTTCTTCTTCAGCATATTAAACCTAGTGGAAAAGGAAGACAACAAAATATACTAAAAAACTGCATTTACAGTATATCTGAATTGTGTTTTTGAAATTTTTTAGAAAACTTTTAAAAATATGACTTAGTAAAACACTCTTATTTTTCGAGTTCTATGAGGGAAATGACCACTGTGGCCAAACCTGTCTCTCTCAGCGAACCAAACCTAGTGGAAAATGAAAACAACATATCATACTAAGAAACTGCATTTACAATATATCTGAAGTGTATTTGTGAAATTTTTTAGAAAACTTTTAAAAATATGACTTAGTAAAACACTCTTATTTTTCGAGTTCTATGAGGGAAATGACCACTGTGGCCAAACCTTTCTCTCTCAGCGAACCAAACCTAGTGGAAAATGAAAACAACATATCATACTAAGAAACTGCATTTACAATATATCTGAAGTGTATTTGTGAAATTTTTTAGAAAACTTTTAAAAATATGACTTAGTAAAACACTCTTATTTTTTGAGTTCTATGAGGGAAATGACCACTGTGGCCAAACCCTTTTTTCTCAGCAAATCAAGCCAAGTGGGAAATGAAGACAACAAATTATGCTAAAAAACTGCATTTACAGTATATCTGAATTGTATTTGTGAAATTTTTAGAAAACTTTTAAAAATATGACTTAGTTAAACACTCTTATTTTTCGAGTTCTATGAGGGAAATGACCACTGTGGCCAAACCCTTCTTCCTCAGCGAATTAAACCTAGTGGAAAAGGAAGACAACAAATTATACTAAAAAACTGCATTTACAGTATATCTTAATTGTATTTGTGAAATTTTTTAGAAAACTTTTAAAAATATGACTTAGTTAAACACTCTTATTTTTCGAGTTCTATGAGGGAAATGACCACTGTGGCCAAACCCTTCTTCCTCAGCATAATAAACCTAGTGGAAAAGGAAGACAACAAATCATACTAAAAAAGTGCATTTACAGTATATCTGAATTATATTTGTGAAATTTTTTAGAAAACTTTTAAAAATATGACTTAGTAAAACACTCTTATTTTTCGAGTTCTATGAGGGAAATGAACACTGTGGCCAAACCCTTCTTTCTCAGCGAATTAAACCTAGTGAAAAATGAAGACAACAAGTCATGCTAAAAAACTGCATTTACAGTATATCTGAATTGTATTTGTGAAATTTTTAGAAAACTTTTAAAAATATGACTTAGTTAAACACTCTTATTTTTCGAGTTCTATGAGGGAAATGACCACTGTGGCCAAACCCTTCTTCCTCAGCGAATTAAACCTAGTGAAAAAGGAAGACAACAAATCATACTAAAAAACTGCATTTACAGTATATCTGAATTGTATTTGTGAAATATTTTAGAAAACTTTTAAAAATATGACTTAGTTAAACACTCTTATTTTTCGAGTTCTATGAGGGAAATGACCACTGTGGCCAAACCCTTCTTCTTCAGCATATTAAACCTAGTGGAAAAGGAAGACAACAAAATATACTAAAAAACTGCATTTACAGTATATCTGAATTGTGTTTTTGAAATTTTTTAGAAAACTTTTAAAAATATGACTTAGTAAAACACTCTTATTTTTCGAGTTCTATGAGGGAAATGACCACTGTGGCCAAACCTGTCTCTCTCAGCGAACCAAACCTAGTGGAAAATGAAAACAACATATCATACTAAGAAACTGCATTTACAATATATCTGAAGTGTATTTGTGAAATTTTTTAGAAAACTTTTAAAAATATGACTTAGTAAAACACTCTTATTTTTTGAGTTCTATGAGGGAAATGACCACTGTGGCCAAACCCTTTTTTCTCAGCAAATCAAGCCAAGTGGGAAATGAAGACAACAAACTATACTAAAAAACTGCATTTACAGTATATCTGAATTGTATTTGTGAAATTTTTTAGAAAACTTTTAAAAATATGACTTAGTAAAACACTCTTATTTTTCGAGTTCTATGAGGGAAATGACCACTGTGGCCAAACCTTTCTCTCTCAGCGAACCAAACCTAGTGGAAAATGAAAACAACATATCATACTAAGAAACTGCATTTACAATATATCTGAAGTGTATTTGTGAAATTTTTTAGAAAACTTTTAAAAATATGACTTAGTAAAACACTCTTATTTTTTGAGTTCTATGAGGGAAATGACCACTGTGGCCAAACCCTTTTTTCTCAGCAAATCAAGCCAAGTGGGAAATGAAGACAACAAATTATGCTAAAAAACTGCATTTACAGTATATCTGAATTGTATTTGTGAAATTTTTAGAAAACTTTTAAAAATATGACTTAGTTAAACACTCTTATTTTTCGAGTTCTATGAGGGAAATGACCACTGTGGCCAAACCCTTCTTCCTCAGCATATTAAACCTAGTGAAAAAGGAAGACAACAAATTATACTAAAAAACTGCATTTACAGTATATCTTAATTGTATTTGTGAAATTTTTTAGAAAACTTTTAAAAATATGACTTAGTTAAACACTCTTATTTTTCGAGTTCTATGAGGGAAATGACCACTGTGGCCAAACCCTTCTTCCTCAGCATAATAAACCTAGTGGAAAAGGAAGACAACAAATCATACTAAAAAAGTGCATTTACAGTATATCTGAATTATATTTGTGAAATTTTTTAGAAAACTTTTAAAAATATGACTTAGTAAAACACTCTTATTTTTCGAGTTCTATGAGGGAAATGAACACTGTGGCCAAACCCTTCTTTCTCAGCGAATTAAACCTAGTGAAAAATGAAGACAACAAGTCATGCTAAAAAACTGCATTTACAGTATATCTGAATTGTATTTGTGAAATTTTTAGAAAACTTTTAAAAATATGACTTAGTTAAACACTCTTATTTTTCGAGTTCTATGAGGGAAATGACCACTGTGGCCAAACATTTCTTCCTCAGCGAATTAAACCTAGTGAAAAAGGAAGACAACAAATCATACTAAAAAACTGCATTTACAGTATATCTGAATTGTATTTGTGAAATATTTTAGAAAACTTTTAAAAATATGACTTAGTTAAACACTCTTATTTTTCGAGTTCTATGAGGGAAATGACTACTGTGGCCAAACCCTTCTTCTTCAGCATATTAAACCTAGTGGAAAAGGAAGACAACAAAATATACTAAAAAACTGCATTTACAGTATATCTGAATTGTATTTGTGAAATTTTTTAGAAAACTTTTAAAAATATGACTTAGTAAAACACTCTTATTTTTCGAGTTCTATGAGGGAAATGACCACTGTGGCCAAACCTTTCTCTCTCAGCGAACCAAACCTAGTGGAAAATGAAAACAACATATCATACTAAGAAACTGCATTTACAATATATCTGAAGTGTATTTGTGAAATTTTTTAGAAAACTTTTAAAAATATGACTTAGTAAAACACTCTTATTTTTTGAGTTCTATGAGGGAAATGACCACTGTGGCCAAACCCTTTTTTCTCAGCAAATCATGCCAAGTGGGAAATGAAGACAACAAACTATACTAAAAAACTGCATTTACAGTATATCTGAATTGTATTTGTGAAATTTTTACAAAACTTTTAAAAATATGACTTAGTAAAACACTCTTATTTTTCGAGTTCTATGAGGGAAATGACCACTGTGGCCAAACCTTTCTTTCTCAGCGAATTAAACCTAGTGGGAAATGAAAACAACAAATCATGCTAAAAAACTGCTTTTACAGTATATCTGAATTGTATTTGTGAAATTTTTAGAAAACTTTTAAAAATATGACTTAGTTAAACACTCTTATTTTTCGAGTTCTATGAGGGAAATGACCACTGTGGCCAAACCCTTCTTCCTCAGCAAATTAAACCTAGTGGAAAAGGAAGACAGCAAATTATACTAAAAAACTGCATTTACAGTATATCTGAATTGTATTTGTGAAATTTTTTAGAAAACTTTTAAAAATATGTTTTAGTTAGTTACTCTTATTTTTCGAGTTCTAGGAGGAAAATGACCACTGTAGCCAAACCCTGCTTCTCCAGCAAATCAAACCTTGTGGAAAATGAAGACGACATATTATACTAAAAAACTGCATTTACAGTCTATCGGAATTGTATTTGTGACATTTTTGAGAAAACTTTTAAAAATATGACTTAGTAAAACACTCTTATTTTTCGAGTTCTATGAGGCAAATGACCACTGTGGCCAAACCCTGCTTCCCCAGCAAATTAAGCCTTAAGGAAAATGAAGACAACAAACCATGCTAAAAAACTGCATTTACAGTATATCTGAATTGTATTTGTGAAATTTTTAGAAAACTTTTAAAAATATGACTTAGTTAAACACTCTTATTTTTCGAGTTCTATGAGGGAAATGACCACTGTGGCCAAACCCTTCTTCCTCAGCGAATTACACCTAGTGAAAAAGGAAGACAACAAATTATACCAAAAAACTGCATTTACAGTATATCTGAATTGTATTTGTGAAATTTTTTAGAAAACTTTTAAAAATATGACTTAGTAAAACACTTTTATTTTTCGAGTTCTATGAGGGAAATGACCACTGTGGCCAAACCTTTTGCTCTTAGCAAATCAAACCTAGTGGAAAATGAAGACAACATATTGTACTAAAAAACTGCATTTATAATATATCCGAAATGTATTTGTGAAATTTTTTAGAAAACTTTTAAAAATATGACTTAGTAAAACACTCTTATTTTTTGAGTTCTATGAGGAAAATGACCACTGTGGCCAAATCCTGCTTCGCCAGCAAATGAAACCTAGTGGAAAAGGAAGACAACAAAATATACTAAAAAACTGCATTTACAATATATCTGAATTGTATTTGTGAAATTTTTTAGAAAACTTTTAAAAATATGACGTAGTAAAACACTCTTATTTTTCGAGTTCTATGAGGGAAATGACCACTGTGGCCAAACCTTTCTCTCTCAGCGAACCAAACCTAGTGAAAAATGAAAACAACATATCATACTAAAAAACTGCATTTACAATATATCTGAAGTGTATTTGTGAAATTTTTAGAAAACTTTTAAAAATATGACTTAGTAAAACACTCTTATTTTTTGAGTTCTATGAGGGAAATGACCACTGTGGCCAAACCTTTCTTTCTCAGCATATTAAACCTAGTGGAAAAGGAAGACAACAAATTATACTAAAAAACTGCATTTACAGTATATCTGAATTGTATTTGTGAAATTTTTTAGAAAACTTTTAAAAATATGACTTAGTAAAACACTCTTATTTTTCGAGTTCTATGAGGGAAATGACCACTGTGGCCAAACCTTTCTCTCTCAGCGAACCGAACCTAGTAGAAAATGAAAACAACATATTATACTAAAAACCTACATTTACAATATATCTGAAGTGTATTTGTGAAATTTTTTAGAAAACTTTTAAAAATATGACTTAGTAAAACACTCTTATTTTTTGAGTTCTATGAGGGAAATGACCACTGTGGCCAAACCCTTTTTTCTCAGCAAATCAAGCCAGATGAAAAATGAAGACAACAAACCATACTAAAAAACTGCATTTACAGTATATCTGAATTGTATTTGTGAAATTTTTTAGAAAACATTTAAAAATATGACTTAGTTAAACACTCTTATTTTTCGAGTTCTATGAGGGAAATGACCACTGTGGCCAAACCCTTCTTTCTTAGCGAATTAAACCTAGTGGAAAAGGAAGACAACAAATCATACTAAAAAACTGCCTTTACAGTATATCTGAATTGTATTTGCGAAATTTTTAGAAAACTTTTAAAAATATGACTTAGTTAAACACTCTTATTTTTCGAGTTCTATGAGGGAAATGACCACTGTGGACAAACCCTTCTTCCTCAGCGAATTAAACCTAGTGGAAAAGGAAGACAACAAATTATACTAAAAAACTGCATTTACAGTATATCTGAATTGTATTTGTGAAATTTTTTAGAAAACTTTTAAAAATATGACTTAGTTAAACACTCTTATTTTTCGAGTTCTATGAGGGAAATGACCACTGTGGCCAAACTCTTCTGCCTCAGCATATTAAACCTAGTGGAAAAGGAAGACAACAAAATATACTAAAAAACTGCATTTACAATATATCTGAATTGTATTTGTGAAATTTTTTAGAAAACTTTTAAAAATATGACTTAGTAAAACACTCTTATTTTTCGAGTTCTATGAGGGAAATGACCACTGTGGCCAAACCTTTCTCTCTTAGCGAACCAAACCTAGTGAAAAATGAAAACAACATATCATACTAAAAAACTGCATTTACAATATATCTGAAGTGTATTTGTGAAATTTTTAGAAAACTTTTAAAAATATGACTTAGTAAAACACTCTTATTTTTTGAGTTCTATGAGGGAAATGACCACTGTGGCCAAACCCTTTTTTCTCAGCAAATCAAGCCAAGTGGGAAATGAAGACAACAAACCATACTAACAAACTGCATTTACAGTATATCTGAATTGTATTTGTGAAATTTTTTAGAAAACTTTTAAAAATATGACTTAGTAAAACACTCTTATTTTTCGAGTTCTATGAGGGAAATGACCACTGTGGCCAAACCTTTCTTTCTCAGCGAATCAAACCTAGCGGGAAATGAAGACAACAAATCATGCTAAAAAACTGCATTTACAGTATATCTGAATTATATTTGTGAAATTTTTAGAAAACTTTTAAAAATATGACTTAGTTAAACACTCTTATTTTTCGAGTTCTATGAGGGAAATGACCACTGTGGCCAAACCCTTCTTTCTTAGCGAATTAAACCTAGTGGAAAACGAAGACAACAAATCATACTAAAAAAAAAACTGCATTTACAGTATATCTGAATTGTATTTGTGAAATTTTTAGAAAACTTTTAAAAATATGACTTAGTTAAACACTCTTATTTTTCGAGTTCTATGAGGGAAATGACCACTGTGGCCAAACCCTTCTTCCTCAGCATATTAAACCTAGTGGAAAAGGAAGACAACAAATTATACTAAAAAACTGCATTTACAGTATATCTGAATTGTATTTGTGAAATTTTTTAGAAAACTTTTAAAAATATGACTTAGTAAAACACTCTTATTTTTCGAGTTCTATGAGGGAAATGACCACTGTGGCCAAACCTTTCTCTCTCAGCGAACCGAACCTAGTAGAAAATGAAAACAACATATCATACTAAAAACCTACATTTACAATATATCTGAAGTGTATTTGTGAAATTTTTTAGAAAACTTTTAAAAATATGACTTAGTAAAACACTCTTATTTTTTGAGTTCTATGAGGGAAATGACCACTGTGGCCAAACCCTTTTTTCTCAGCAAATCAAGCCAGATGAAAAATGAAGACAACAAACCATACTAAAAAACTGCATTTACAGTATATCTGAATTGTATTTGTGAAATTTTTTAGAAAACTTTTAAAAATATGACTTAGTTAAACACTCTTATTTTTCGAGTTCTATGAGGGAAATGACCACTGTGGCCAAACCCTTCTTCCTTAGCGAATTAAACCTAGTGGAAAAGGAAGACAACAAATTATACTAAAAAACTGCTTTTACAGTATATCTGAATTGTATTTGTGAAATTTTTAGAAAACTTTTAAAAATATGACTTAGTTAAACACTCTTATTTTTCGAGTTCTATGAGGGAAATGACCACTGTGGACAAACCCTTCTTCCTCAGCGAATTAAACCTAGTGGAAAAGGAAGACAACAAATCATACTAAAAAACTGCATTTACAGTATATCTGAATTGTATTTGTGAAATTTTTTAGAAAACTTTTAAAAATATGACTTAGTAAAACACTCTTATTTTTCGAGTTCTATGAGGGAAATGACCACTGTGGCCAAACCTTTCTCTCTCAGCGAACCGAACCTAGTAGAAAATGAAAACAACATATTATACTAAAAACCTACATTTACAATATATCTGAAGTGTATTTGTGAAATTTTTTAGAAAACTTTTAAAAATATGACTTAGTAAAACACTCTTATTTTTTGAGTTCTATGAGGGAAATGACCACTGTGGCCAAACCCTTTTTTCTCAGCAAATCAAGCCAGATGAAAAATGAAGACAACAAACCATACTAAAAAACTGCATTTACAGTATATCTGAATTGTATTTGTGAAATTTTTTAGAAAACATTTAAAAATATGACTTAGTTAAACACTCTTATTTTTCGAGTTCTATGAGGGAAATGACCACTGTGGCCAAACCCTTCTTTCTTAGCGAATTAAACCTAGTGGAAAAGGAAGACAACAAATCATACTAAAAAACTGCCTTTACAGTATATCTGAATTGTATTTGCGAAATTTTTAGAAAACTTTTAAAAATATGACTTAGTTAAACACTCTTATTTTTCGAGTTCTATGAGGGAAATGACCACTGTGGCCAAACCTTTCTTTCTCAGCGAATCAAACCTAGCGGGAAATGAAGACAACAAATCATGCTAAAAAACTGCATTTACAGTATATCTGAATTATATTTGTGAAATTTTTAGAAAACTTTTAAAAATATGACTTAGTTAAACACTCTTATTTTTCGAGTTCTATGAGGGAAATGACCACTGTGGCCAAACCCTTCTTTCTTAGCGAATTAAACCTAGTGGAAAACGAAGACAACAAATCATACTAAAAAACTGCATTTACAGTATATCTGAATTGTATTTGTGAAATTTTTAGAAAACTTTTAAAAATATGACTTAGTTAAACACTCTTATTTTTCGAGTTCTATGAGGGAAATGACCACTGTGGCCAAACCCTTCTTCCTCAGCATATTAAACCTAGTGGAAAAGGAAGACAACAAATTATACTAAAAAACTGCATTTACAGTATATCTGAATTGTATTTGTGAAATTTTTTAGAAAACTTTTAAAAATATGACTTAGTAAAACACTCTTATTTTTCGAGTTCTATGAGGGAAATGACCACTGTGGCCAAACCTTTCTCTCTCAGCGAACCGAACCTAGTAGAAAATGAAAACAACATATCATACTAAAAACCTACATTTACAATATATCTGAAGTGTATTTGTGAAATTTTTTAGAAAACTTTTAAAAATATGACTTAGTAAAACACTCTTATTTTTTGAGTTCTATGAGGGAAATGACCACTGTGGCCAAACCCTTTTTTCTCAGCAAATCAAGCCAGATGAAAAATGAAGACAACAAACCATACTAAAAAACTGCATTTACAGTATATCTGAATTGTATTTGTGAAATTTTTTAGAAAACTTTTAAAAATATGACTTAGTTAAACACTCTTATTTTTCGAGTTCTATGAGGGAAATGACCACTGTGGCCAAACCCTTCTTCCTTAGCGAATTAAACCTAGTGGAAAAGGAAGACAACAAATTATACTAAAAAACTGCTTTTACAGTATATCTGAATTGTATTTGTGAAATTTTTAGAAAACTTTTAAAAATATGACTTAGTTAAACACTCTTATTTTTCGAGTTCTATGAGGGAAATGACCACTGTGGACAAACCCTTCTTCCTCAGCGAATTAAACCTAGTGGAAAAGGAAGACAACAAATCATACTAAAAAACTGCATTTACAGTATATCTGAATTGTATTTGTGAAATTTTTTAGAAAACTTTTAAAAATATGACTTAGTAAAACACTCTTATTTTTCGAGTTCTATGAGGGAAATGACCACTGTGGCCAAACCTTTCTCTCTCAGCGAACCGAACCTAGTAGAAAATGAAAACAACATATTATACTAAAAACCTACATTTACAATATATCTGAAGTGTATTTGTGAAATTTTTTAGAAAACTTTTAAAAATATGACTTAGTAAAACACTCTTATTTTTTGAGTTCTATGAGGGAAATGACCACTGTGGCCAAACCCTTTTTTCTCAGCAAATCAAGCCAGATGAAAAATGAAGACAACAAACCATACTAAAAAACTGCATTTACAGTATATCTGAATTGTATTTGTGAAATTTTTTAGAAAACATTTAAAAATATGACTTAGTTAAACACTCTTATTTTTCGAGTTCTATGAGGGAAATGACCACTGTGGCCAAACCCTTCTTTCTTAGCGAATTAAACCTAGTGGAAAAGGAAGACAACAAATCATACTAAAAAACTGCCTTTACAGTATATCTGAATTGTATTTGCGAAATTTTTAGAAAACTTTTAAAAATATGACTTAGTTAAACACTCTTATTTTTCGAGTTCTATGAGGGAAATGACCACTGTGGACAAACCCTTCTTCCTCAGCGAATTAAACCTAGTGGAAAAGGAAGACAACAAATCATACTAAAAAACTGCTTTTACAGTATATCTGAATTGTATTTGTGAAATTTTTTAGAAAACTTTTAAAAATATGACTTAGTTAAACACTCTTATTTTTCGAGTTCTATGAGGGAAATGACCACTGTGGCCAAACTCTTCTGCCTCAGCATATTAAACCTAGTGGAAAAGGAAGACAACAAAATATACTAAAAAACTGCATTTACAATATATCTGAATTGTATTTGTGAAATTTTTTAGAAAACTTTTAAAAATATGACTTAGTAAAACACTCTTATTTTTCGAGTTCTATGAGGGAAATGACCACTGTGGCCAAACCTTTCTCTCTTAGCGAACCAAACCTAGTGAAAAATGAAAACAACATATCATACTAAAAAACTGCATTTACAATATATCTGAAGTGTATTTGTGAAATTTTTAGAAAACTTTTAAAAATATGACTTAGTAAAACACTCTTATTTTTTGAGTTCTATGAGGGAAATGACCACTGTGGCCAAACCCTTTTTTCTCAGCAAATCAAGCCAAGTGGGAAATGAAGACAACAAACCATACTAACAAACTGCATTTACAGTATATCTGAATTGTATTTGTGAAATTTTTTAGAAAACTTTTAAAAATATGACTTAGTAAAACACTCTTATTTTTCGAGTTCTATGAGGGAAATGACCACTGTGGCCAAACCTTTCTTTCTCAGCGAATCAAACCTAGCGGGAAATGAAGACAACAAATCGTGCTAAAAAACTGCATTTACAGTATATCTGAATTATATTTGTGAAATTTTTAGAAAACTTTTAAAAATATGACTTAGTTAAACACTCTTATTTTTCGAGTTCTATGAGGGAAATGACCACTGTGGCCAAACCCTTCTTTCTTAGCGAATTAAACCTAGTGGAAAACGAAGACAACAAATCATACTAAAAAACTGCATTTACAGTATATCTGAATTGTATTTGTGAAATTTTTAGAAAACTTTTAAAAATATGACTTAGTTAAACACTCTTATTTTTCGAGTTCTATGAGGGAAATGACCACTGTGGCCAAACCCTTCTTCCTCAGCATATTAAACCTAGTGGAAAAGGAAGACAACAAATTATACTAAAAAACTGCATTTACAGTATATCTGAATTGTATTTGTGAAATTTTTTAGAAAACTTTTAAAAATATGACTTAGTAAAACACTCTTATTTTTCGAGTTCTATGAGGGAAATGACCACTGTGGCCAAACCTTTCTCTCTCAGCGAACCGAACCTAGTAGAAAATGAAAACAACATATCATACTAAAAACCTACATTTACAATATATCTGAAGTGTATTTGTGAAATTTTTTAGAAAACTTTTAAAAATATGACTTAGTAAAACACTCTTATTTTTTGAGTTCTATGAGGGAAATGACCACTGTGGCCAAACCCTTTTTTCTCAGCAAATCAAGCCAGATGAAAAATGAAGACAACAAACCATACTAAAAAACTGCATTTACAGTATATCTGAATTGTATTTGTGAAATTTTTTAGAAAACTTTTAAAAATATGACTTAGTTAAACACTCTTATTTTTCGAGTTCTATGAGGGAAATGACCACTGTGGCCAAACCCTTCTTCCTTAGCGAATTAAACCTAGTGGAAAAGGAAGACAACAAATTATACTAAAAAACTGCCTTTACAGTATATCTGAATTGTATTTGTGAAATTTTTAGAAAACTTTTAAAAATATGACTTAGTTAAACACTCTTATTTTTCGAGTTCTATGAGGGAAATGACCACTGTGGACAAACCCTTCTTCCTCAGCGAATTAAACCTAGTGGAAAAGGAAGACAACAAATCATACTAAAAAACTGCATTTACAGTATATCTGAATTGTATTTGTGAAATTTTTTAGAAAACTTTTAAAAATATGACTTAGTTAAACACTCTTATTTTTCGAGTTCTATGAGGGAAATGACCACTGTGGCCAAACTCTTCTGCCTCAGCATATTAAACCTAGTGGAAAAGGAAAACAACAAATCATTCTAAAAAACTGCATTTACAATATATCTGAATTGTATTTGTGAAATTTTTTAGAAAACTTTTAAAAATATGACTTAGTAAAACACTCTTATTTTTCGAGTTCTATGAGGGAAATGACCACTGTGGCCAAACCTTTCTCTCTTAGCGAACCAAACCTAGTGAAAAATGAAAACAACATATCATACTAAAAAACTGCATTTACAATATATCTGAAGTGTATTTGTGAAATTTTTAGAAAACTTTTAAAAATATGACTTAGTAAAACACTCTTATTTTTTGAGTTCTATGAGGGAAATGACCACTGTGGCCAAACCCTTTTTTCTCAGCAAATCAAGCCAAGTGGGAAATAAAGACAACAAACCATGCTAACAAACTGCATTTACAGTATATCTGAATTGTATTTGTGAAATTTTTTAGAAAACTTTTAAAAATATGACTTAGTAAAACACTCTTATTTTTCGAGTTCTATGAGGGAAATGACCACTGTGGCCAAACCCTTCTTCCTTAGCGAATTAAACCTAATGGAAAAGGAAGACAACAAATTATACTAAAAAACTGCCTTTACAGTATATCTGAATTGTATTTGTGAAATTTTTAGAAAACTTTTAAAAATATGACTTAGTTAAACACTCTTATATTTCGAGTTCTATGAGGGAAATGACCACTGTGGACAAACCCTTCTTCCTCAGCGAATTAAACCTAGTGGAAAAGGAAGACAACAAATCATACTAAAAAACTGCATTTACAGTATATCTGATTTGTATTTGCGAAATTTTTTAGAAAACTTTTAAAAATATGACTTAGTTAAACACTCTTATTTTTCGAGTTCTATGAGGGAAATGACCACTGTGGCCAAACTCTTCTGCCTCAGCATATTAAACCTAGTGAAAAAGGAAGACAACAAAATATACTAAAAAACTGCATTTACAATATATCTGAATTGTATTTGTGAAATTTTTTAGAAAACTTTTAAAAATATGACTTAGTAAAACACTCTTATTTTTCGAGTTCTATGAGGGAAATGACCACTGTGGCCAAACCTTTCTCTCTTAGCGAACCAAACCTAGTGAAAAATGAAAACAACATATCATGCTAAAAAACTGCATTTACAATATATCTGAAGTGTATTTGTGAAATTTTTAGAAAACTTTTAAAAATATGACTTAGTAAAACACTCTTATTTTTTGAGTTCTATGAGGGAAATGACCACTGTGGCCAAACCCTTTTTTCTCAGCAAATCAAGCCAAGTGAGAAATGAAGACAACAAACCATACTAACAAACTGCATTTACAGTATATCTGAATTGTATTTGTGAAATTTTTTAGAAAACTTTTAAAAATATGACTTAGTAAAACACTCTTATTTTTCGAGTTCTATGAGGGAAATGACCACTGTGGCCAAACCTTTCTTTCTCAGCGAATCAAACCTAGCGGGAAATGAAGACAACAAATCATGCTAAAAAACTGCATTTACAGTATATCTGAATTATATTTGTGAAATTTTTAGAAAACTTTTAAAAATATGACTTAGTTAAACACTCTTATTTTTCGAGATCTATGAGGGAAATGACCACTGTGGCCAAACCCTTCTTCCTTAGCGAATTAAACCTAGTGGAAAACGAAGACAACAAATCATACTAAAAAACTGCATTTACAGTATATCTGAATTGTATTTGTGAAATTTTTAGAAAACTTTTAAAAATATGACTTAGTTAAACACTCTTATTTTTCGAGTTCTATGAGGGAAATGACCACTGTGGCCAAACCCTTCTTCCTCAGCATATTAAACCTAGTGGAAAAGGAAGACAACAAATCATACTAAAAAACTGCATTTACAGTATATCTGAATTGTGTTTGTGAAATTTTTTAGAAAACTTTTAAAAATATGCCTTAGTAAAACACTCTTATTTTTCGAGTTCTATGAGGGAAATGACCACTGTGGCCAAACCTTTCTCTCTCAGCGAACCGAGCTTAGTGGAAAATGAAAACAACATATCATACTAAAAAACTACATTTACAATATATCTGAAGTGTATTTGTGAAATTTTTTAGAAAACTTTTAAAAATATGACTTAGTAAAACACTCTTATTTTTTGAGTTCTATGAGGGAAATGACCACTGTGGCCAAACGCTTTTTTCTCAGCAAATCAGGCCAAATGGGAAATAAAGACAACAAACCATACTAAAAAACTGCATTTACAGTATATCTGAATTGTATTTGTGAAATTTTTTAGAAAACTTTTAAAAATATGACTTAGTAAAACACTCTTATTTTTCGAGTTCTATGAGGGAAATGACCACTGTGGCCAAACCTTTCCTTCTCAGCGAATCAAACCTAGTGGGAAATAAAGACAACAAATCATGCTAAAAAACTGCATTTACAGTATATCTGAATTGTATTTGTGAAATTTTTAGAAAACTTTTAAAAATATGACTTAGTTAAACACTCTTATTTTTCGAGTTCTATGAGGGAAATGACCACTGTGGCCAAACCCTTTTTTCTCAGCAAATCAAGCTAAGTGTAAAACTAAGACAACAAACCATACTAAAAAACTGCATTTACAGTATATCTGAATTGTATTTGTGAAATTTTTTAGAAAACTTTTAAAAATATAACTTAGTAAAACACTCTTATTTTTCGAGTTCTATGAGGAAAATGACCACTGTGGCCAAACCCTGCTTTCGCAGCAAATTAAACCTAGTGGAGAGTGAAGACAACAAAATATGCTAAGAAACTGCATTTACAGTATATCTGAATTGTATTTGTGAAATTTTTAGAAAACTTTTAAAAATATGACTTAGTTAAACACTCTTATTTTTCGAGTTCTATGAGGGAAATGACCACTGTGGCCAAACCCTTTTTTCTCAGCAAATCAAGCTAAGTGTGAAATGAAGACAACAAACCATACTAAAAAACTGCATTTACAGTATATCTGAATTGTATTTGTGAAATTTTTTAGAAAACTTTTAAAAATATGACTTAGTAAAACACTCTTATTTTTCGAGTTCTATGAGGAAAATGACCACTGTGGCCAAACCTTTCTTTCTCAGTGAATCAAACCTAGTAAAAAATGAAGACAACAAATCATTCTAAAAAACTGCATTTACAGTATATCTGAATTGTATTTGTGAAATTTTTAGAAAACTTTTAAAATATGACTTAGTTAAACACTCTTATTTTTCGAGTTCTATGAGGGAAATGACCACTGTGGCCAAACCCTTCTTTCTCAGAGAATTAAACCTAGTGGAAAAGGAAGACAACAAATCATACTAAAAAACTGCATTTACAGTATATCTGAATTGTATTTGTGAAATTTTTTAGAAAACTTTTAAAAATATGACTTAGTTAAACACTCTTATTTTTCGAGTTCTATGAGGGAAATGACCACTGTGGCCAAACCCTTTTTTCTCAGCAAATCAAGCCAGATGAAAAATGAAGACAACAAACCATACTAAAAAACTGCATTTACAGTATATCTGAATTGTATTTGTGAAATTTTTTAGAAAACTTTTAAAAATATGACTTAGTAAAACACTCTTATTTTTCGAGTTCTATGAGGAAAATGACCACTGTGGCCAAACCTTTCTTTCTCAGCGAATCAAACCTAGTAAAAAATGAAGACAACAAATCATTCTAAAAAACTGCATTTACAATATATCTGAAGTGTATTTGTGAAATTTTTTAGAAAACTTTTAAAAATATGACTTAGTAAAACACTCTTATTTTTTGAGTTCTATGAGGGAAATGACCACTGTGGCCAAACCCTTTTTTCTCAGCAAATCAAGCCAGATGAAAAATGAAGACAACAAACCATACTAAAAAACTGCATTTACAGTATATCTGAATTGTATTTGTGAAATTTTTTAGAAAACTTTTAAAAATATGACTTAGTTAAACACTCTTATTTTTCGAGTTCTATGAGGGAAATGACCACTGTGGCCAAACCCTTCTTCCTTAGCGAATTAAACCTAGTGGAAAAGGAAGACAACAAATCATGCTAAAAAACTGCCTTTACAGTATATCTGAATTGTATTTGTGAAATTTTTAGAAAACTTTTAAAAATATGACTTAGTTAAACACTCTTATTTTTCGAGTTCTATGAGGGAAATGACCACTGTGGACAAACCCTTCTTCCTCAGCGAATTAAACCTAGTGGAAAAGGAAGACAACAAATCATACTAAAAAACTGCATTTACAGTATATCTGAATTGTATTTGTGAAATTTTTTAGAAAACTTTTAAAAATATGACTTAGTTAAACACTCTTATTTTTCGAGTTCTATGAGGGAAATGACCACTGTGGCCAAACTCTTCTGCCTCAGCATATTAAACCTAGTGGAAAAGGAAGACAACAAAATATACTAAAAAACTGCATTTACAATATATCTGAATTGTATTTGTGAAATTTTTTAGAAAACTTTTAAAAATATGACTTAGTAAAACACTCTTATTTTTCGAGTTCTATGAGGGAAATGACCACTGTGGCCAAACCTTTCTCTCTTAGCGAACCAAACCTAGTGAAAAATGAAAACAACATATCATACTAAAAAACTGCATTTACAATATATCTGAAGTGTATTTGTGAAATTTTTAGAAAACTTTTAAAAATATGACTTAGTAAAACACTCTTATTTTTTGAGTTCTATGAGGGAAATGACCACTGTGGCCAAACCCTTTTTTCTCAGCAAATCAAGCCAAGTGGGAAATAAAGACAACAAACCATACTAACAAACTGCTTTTACAGTATATCTGAATTGTATTTGTGAAATTTTTTAGAAAACTTTTAAAAATATGACTTAGTAAAACACTCTTATTTTTCGAGTTCTATGAGGGAAATGACCACTGTGGCCAAACCTTTCTTTCTCAGCGAATCAGACCTAGTGAAAAATGAAGACATCAAATTATACTAAAAAACTACATTTACAGTATATCTGAATTGTATTTGTGAAATTTTTTAGAAAACTTTTAAAAATATGACTTAGTAAAACACTCTTATTTTTCGAGTTCTATGAGGGAAATGACCACTGTGGCCAAACCTTTCTCTCTCAGCGAACCGAACCTAGTGGAAAATGAAAACAACATATCATACTAAAAAACTACATTTACAATATATCTGAAGTGTATTTGTGAAATTTTTTAGAAAACTTTTAAAAATATGACTTAGTAAAACACTCTTATTTTTCGAGTTCTATGAGGGAAATGACCACTGTGGCCAAACCTTTCTCTCTCAGCGAACCGAACCTAGTGGAAAATGAAAACAACATATCATACTAAAAAACTACATTTACAATATATCTGAAGTGTATTTGTGAAATTTTTTAGAAAACTTTTAAAAATATGACTTAGTAAAACACTCTTATTTTTCGAGTTCTATGAGGGAAATGACCACTGTGGCCAAACCTTTCTCTCTCAGCGAACCGAACCTAGTGGAAAATGAAAACAACATATCATACTAAAAAACTACATTTACAATATATCTGAAGTGTATTTGTGAAATTTTTTAGAAAACTTTTAAAAATATGACTTAGTAAAACACTCTTATTTTTTGAGTTCTATGAGGGAAATGACCACTGTGGCCAAACCCTTTTTTCTCAGCAAATCAAGCCAAGTGGGAAATGAAGACAAGAAACCATACTAAAAAACTGCATTTACAGTATATCTGAATTGTGTTTGTGAAATTTTTTAGAAAACTTTTAAAAATATGACTTAGTAAAACACTCTTATTTTTCGAGTTCTATGAGGGAAATGACCACTGTGGCCAAACCTTTCTCTCTCAGCGAACCGAACCTAGTGGAAAATGAAAACAACATATCATAATAAAAAACTGCATTTACAGTATATCTGAATTGTGTTTGTGAAATTTTTTAGAAAACTTTTAAAAATATGACTTAGTAAAACACTCTTTCTTATTTTTCGAGTTCTATGAGGGAAATGACCACTGTGGCCAAACCTTTCTCTCTCAGCGAACCGAACCTAGTGGAAAATAAAAACAACATATCATACTAAAAAACTACATTTACAATATATCTGAAGTGTATTTGTGAAATTTTTTAGAAAACTTTTAAAAATATGACTTAGTAAAACACTCTTATTTTTTGAGTTCTATGAGGGAAATGACCACTGTGGCCAAACGCTTTTTTCTCAGCAAATCAGGCCAAATGGGAAATAAAGACAACAAATCATACTAAAAAACTGCATTTACAGTATATCTGAATTGTATTTGTGAAATTTTTAGAAAACTTTTAAAAATATGACTTAGTTAAACACTCTTATTTTTCGAGTTCTATGAGGGAAATGACCACTGTGGCCAAACCCTTCTTCCTCAGCATATTACACCTAGTGGAAAAGGAAGACAACAAATCATACTAAAAAAGTGCATTTACAGTATATCTGAATTGTGTTTGTGAAATTTTTTAGAAAACTTTTAAAAATATGACTTAGTAAAACACTCTTATTTTTCGAGTTCTATGAGGGAAATGACCACTGTGGCCAAACCTTTCTCTCTCAGCGAACCGAGCCTAGTGGAAAATGAAAACAACATATCATACTAAAAAACTACATTTACAATATATCTGAAGTGTATTTGTGAAATTTTTTAGAAAACTTTTAAAAATATGACTTAGTAAAACACTCTTATTTTTTGAGTTCTATGAGGGAAATGACCACTGTGGCCAAACGCTTTTTTCTCAGCAAATCAGGCAAAATGGGAAATTAAGACAACAAACCATACTAAAAAACTGCATTTACAGTATATCTGAATTGTATTTGTGAAATTTTTTAGAAAACTTTTAAAAATATGACTTAGTAAAACACTCTTATTTTTCGAGTTCTATGAGGGAAATGACCACTGTGGCCAAACCTTTCCTTCTCAGCGAATCAAACCTAGTGGGAAATAAAGACAACAAATCATGCTAAAAAACTGCATTTACAGTATATCTGAATTGTATTTGTGAAATTTTTAGAAAACTTTTAAAAATATGACTTAGTTAAACACTCTTATTTTTCGAGTTCTATGAGGGAAATGACCACTGTGGCCAAACCCTTTTTTCTCAGCAAATCAAGCTAAGTGTGAAACTAAGACAACAAACCATACTAAAAAACTGCATTTACAGTATATCTGAATTGTATTTGTGAAATTTTTTAGAAAACTTTTAAAAATATAACTTAGTAAAACACTCTTATTTTTCGAGTTCTATGAGGAAAATGACCACTGTGGCCAAACCCTGCTTTCGCAGCAAATTAAACCTAGTGGAGAGTGAAGACAACAAAATATGCTAAGAAACTGCATTTACAGTATATCTGAATTGTATTTGTGAAATTTTTAGAAAACTTTTAAAAATATGACTTAGTTAAACACTCTTATTTTTCGAGTTCTATGAGGGAAATGACCACTGTGGCCAAACCCTTTTTTCTCAGCAAATCAAGCTAAGTGTGAAATGAAGACAACAAACCATTCTAAAAAACTGCATTTACAGTATATCTGAATTGTATTTGTGAAATTTTTTAGAAAACTTTTAAAAATATGACTTAGTAAAACACTCTTATTTTTCGAGTTCTATGAGGAAAATGACCACTGTGGCCAAACCTTTCTTTCTCAGCGAATCAAACCTAGTAAAAAATGAAGACAACAAATCATTCTAAAAAACTGCATTTACAGTATATCTGAATTGTATTTGTGAAATTTTTAGAAAACTTTTAAAATATGACTTAGTTAAACACTCTTATTTTTCGAGTTCTATGAGGGAAATGACCACTGTGGCCAAACCCTTCTTTCTCAGAGAATTAAACCTAGTGGAAAAGGAAGACAACAAATCATACTAAAAAACTGCATTTACAGTATATCTGAATTGTATTTGTGAACTTTTTTAGAAAACTTTTAAAAATATGACTTAGTTAAACACTCTTATTTTTCGAGTTCTATGAGGGAAATGACCACTGTGGCCAAACCCTTCTTTCTCAGCATATTAAACCTAGTGGAAAAGGAAGACAACAAATTAAACTAAAAAACTGCATTTACAGTATATCTGAATTGTATTTGTGAAATTTTTAGAAAACTTTTAAAATATGACTTAGTTAAACACTCTTATTTTTCGAGTTCTATGAGGGAAATGACCACTGTGGCCAAACCCTTCTTTCTCAGAGAATTAAACCTAGTGGAAAAGGAAGACAACAAATCATACTAAAAAACTGCATTTACAGTATATCTGAATTGTATTTGTGAAATTTTTTAGAAAACTTTTAAAAATATGACTTAGTTAAACACTCTTATTTTTCGAGTTCTATGAGGGAAATGACCACTGTGGCCAAACCCTTTTTTCTCAGCAAATCAAGCCAGATGAAAAATGAAGACAACAAACCATACTAAAAAACTGCATTTACAGTATATCTGAATTGTATTTGTGAAATTTTTTAGAAAACTTTTAAAAATATGACTTAGTAAAACACTCTTATTTTTCGAGTTCTATGAGGAAAATGACCACTGTGGCCAAACCTTTCTTTCTCAGCGAATCAAACCTAGTAAAAAATGAAGACAACAAATCATTCTAAAAAACTGCATTTACAATATATCTGAAGTGTATTTGTGAAATTTTTTAGAAAACTTTTAAAAATATGACTTAGTAAAACACTCTTATTTTTTGAGTTCTATGAGGGAAATGACCACTGTGGCCAAACCCTTTTTTCTCAGCAAATCAAGCCAGATGAAAAATGAAGACAACAAACCATACTAAAAAACTGCATTTACAGTATATCTGAATTGTATTTGTGAAATTTTTTAGAAAACTTTTAAAAATATGACTTAGTTAAACACTCTTATTTTTCGAGTTCTATGAGGGAAATGACCACTGTGGCCAAACCCTTCTTCCTTAGCGAATTAAACCTAGTGGAAAAGGAAGACAACAAATCATGCTAAAAAACTGCCTTTACAGTATATCTGAATTGTATTTGTGAAATTTTTAGAAAACTTTTAAAAATATGACTTAGTTAAACACTCTTATTTTTCGAGTTCTATGAGGGAAATGACCACTGTGGACAAACCCTTCTTCCTCAGCGAATTAAACCTAGTGGAAAAGGAAGACAACAAATCATACTAAAAAACTGCATTTACAGTATATCTGAATTGTATTTGTGAAATTTTTTAGAAAACTTTTAAAAATATGACTTAGTTAAACACTCTTATTTTTCGAGTTCTATGAGGGAAATGACCACTGTGGCCAAACTCTTCTGCCTCAGCATATTAAACCTAGTGGAAAAGGAAGACAACAAAATATACTAAAAAACTGCATTTACAATATATCTGAATTGTATTTGTGAAATTTTTTAGAAAACTTTTAAAAATATGACTTAGTAAAACACTCTTATTTTTCGAGTTCTATGAGGGAAATGACCACTGTGGCCAAACCTTTCTCTCTTAGCGAACCAAACCTAGTGAAAAATGAAAACAACATATCATACTAAAAAACTGCATTTACAATATATCTGAAGTGTATTTGTGAAATTTTTAGAAAACTTTTAAAAATATGACTTAGTAAAACACTCTTATTTTTTGAGTTCTATGAGGGAAATGACCACTGTGGCCAAACCCTTTTTTCTCAGCAAATCAAGCCAAGTGGGAAATAAAGACAACAAACCATACTAACAAACTGCTTTTACAGTATATCTGAATTGTATTTGTGAAATTTTTTAGAAAACTTTTAAAAATATGACTTAGTAAAACACTCTTATTTTTCGAGTTCTATGAGGGAAATGACCACTGTGGCCAAACCTTTCTTTCTCAGCGAATCAGACCTAGTGAAAAATGAAGACATCAAATTATACTAAAAAACTACATTTACAGTATATCTGAATTGTATTTGTGAAATTTTTTAGAAAACTTTTAAAAATATGACTTAGTAAAACACTCTTATTTTTCGAGTTCTATGAGGGAAATGACCACTGTGGCCAAACCTTTCTCTCTCAGCGAACCGAACCTAGTGGAAAATGAAAACAACATATCATACTAAAAAACTACATTTACAATATATCTGAAGTGTATTTGTGAAATTTTTTAGAAAACTTTTAAAAATATGACTTAGTAAAACACTCTTATTTTTCGAGTTCTATGAGGGAAATGACCACTGTGGCCAAACCTTTCTCTCTCAGCGAACCGAACCTAGTGGAAAATGAAAACAACATATCATACTAAAAAACTACATTTACAATATATCTGAAGTGTATTTGTGAAATTTTTTAGAAAACTTTTAAAAATATGACTTAGTAAAACACTCTTATTTTTCGAGTTCTATGAGGGAAATGACCACTGTGGCCAAACCTTTCTCTCTCAGCGAACCGAACCTAGTGGAAAATGAAAACAACATATCATACTAAAAAACTACATTTACAATATATCTGAAGTGTATTTGTGAAATTTTTTAGAAAACTTTTAAAAATATGACTTAGTAAAACACTCTTATTTTTTGAGTTCTATGAGGGAAATGACCACTGTGGCCAAACCCTTTTTTCTCAGCAAATCAAGCCAAGTGGGAAATGAAGACAAGAAACCATACTAAAAAACTGCATTTACAGTATATCTGAATTGTGTTTGTGAAATTTTTTAGAAAACTTTTAAAAATATGACTTAGTAAAACACTCTTATTTTTCGAGTTCTATGAGGGAAATGACCACTGTGGCCAAACCTTTCTCTCTCAGCGAACCGAACCTAGTGGAAAATGAAAACAACATATCATAATAAAAAACTGCATTTACAGTATATCTGAATTGTGTTTGTGAAATTTTTTAGAAAACTTTTAAAAATATGACTTAGTAAAACACTCTTTCTTATTTTTCGAGTTCTATGAGGGAAATGACCACTGTGGCCAAACCTTTCTCTCTCAGCGAACCGAACCTAGTGGAAAATAAAAACAACATATCATACTAAAAAACTACATTTACAATATATCTGAAGTGTATTTGTGAAATTTTTTAGAAAACTTTTAAAAATATGACTTAGTAAAACACTCTTATTTTTTGAGTTCTATGAGGGAAATGACCACTGTGGCCAAACGCTTTTTTCTCAGCAAATCAGGCCAAATGGGAAATAAAGACAACAAATCATACTAAAAAACTGCATTTACAGTATATCTGAATTGTATTTGTGAAATTTTTAGAAAACTTTTAAAAATATGACTTAGTTAAACACTCTTATTTTTCGAGTTCTATGAGGGAAATGACCACTGTGGCCAAACCCTTCTTCCTCAGCATATTACACCTAGTGGAAAAGGAAGACAACAAATCATACTAAAAAAGTGCATTTACAGTATATCTGAATTGTGTTTGTGAAATTTTTTAGAAAACTTTTAAAAATATGACTTAGTAAAACACTCTTATTTTTCGAGTTCTATGAGGGAAATGACCACTGTGGCCAAACCTTTCTCTCTCAGCGAACCGAGCCTAGTGGAAAATGAAAACAACATATCATACTAAAAAACTACATTTACAATATATCTGAAGTGTATTTGTGAAATTTTTTAGAAAACTTTTAAAAATATGACTTAGTAAAACACTCTTATTTTTTGAGTTCTATGAGGGAAATGACCACTGTGGCCAAACGCTTTTTTCTCAGCAAATCAGGCAAAATGGGAAATTAAGACAACAAACCATACTAAAAAACTGCATTTACAGTATATCTGAATTGTATTTGTGAAATTTTTTAGAAAACTTTTAAAAATATGACTTAGTAAAACACTCTTATTTTTCGAGTTCTATGAGGGAAATGACCACTGTGGCCAAACCTTTCCTTCTCAGCGAATCAAACCTAGTGGGAAATAAAGACAACAAATCATGCTAAAAAACTGCATTTACAGTATATCTGAATTGTATTTGTGAAATTTTTAGAAAACTTTTAAAAATATGACTTAGTTAAACACTCTTATTTTTCGAGTTCTATGAGGGAAATGACCACTGTGGCCAAACCCTTTTTTCTCAGCAAATCAAGCTAAGTGTGAAACTAAGACAACAAACCATACTAAAAAACTGCATTTACAGTATATCTGAATTGTATTTGTGAAATTTTTTAGAAAACTTTTAAAAATATAACTTAGTAAAACACTCTTATTTTTCGAGTTCTATGAGGAAAATGACCACTGTGGCCAAACCCTGCTTTCGCAGCAAATTAAACCTAGTGGAGAGTGAAGACAACAAAATATGCTAAGAAACTGCATTTACAGTATATCTGAATTGTATTTGTGAAATTTTTAGAAAACTTTTAAAAATATGACTTAGTTAAACACTCTTATTTTTCGAGTTCTATGAGGGAAATGACCACTGTGGCCAAACCCTTTTTTCTCAGCAAATCAAGCTAAGTGTGAAATGAAGACAACAAACCATTCTAAAAAACTGCATTTACAGTATATCTGAATTGTATTTGTGAAATTTTTTAGAAAACTTTTAAAAATATGACTTAGTAAAACACTCTTATTTTTCGAGTTCTATGAGGAAAATGACCACTGTGGCCAAACCTTTCTTTCTCAGCGAATCAAACCTAGTAAAAAATGAAGACAACAAATCATTCTAAAAAACTGCATTTACAGTATATCTGAATTGTATTTGTGAAATTTTTAGAAAACTTTTAAAATATGACTTAGTTAAACACTCTTATTTTTCGAGTTCTATGAGGGAAATGACCACTGTGGCCAAACCCTTCTTTCTCAGAGAATTAAACCTAGTGGAAAAGGAAGACAACAAATCATACTAAAAAACTGCATTTACAGTATATCTGAATTGTATTTGTGAACTTTTTTAGAAAACTTTTAAAAATATGACTTAGTTAAACACTCTTATTTTTCGAGTTCTATGAGGGAAATGACCACTGTGGCCAAACCCTTCTTTCTCAGCATATTAAACCTAGTGGAAAAGGAAGACAACAAATTAAACTAAAAAACTGCATTTACAGTATATCTGAATTGTATTTGTGAAATTTTTTAGAAAACTTTTAAAAATATGACTTAGTAAAACACTCTTATTTTTCGAGTTCTATGAGGGAAATGACCACTGTGGCCAAACCTTTCTCTCTCAGCGAACCGAACCTAGTAGAAAATGAAAACAACATATCATACTAAAAACCTACATTTACAATATATCTGAAGTGTATTTGTGAAATTTTTTAGAAAACTTTTAAAAATATGACTTAGTAAAACACTCTTATTTTTTGAGTTCTATGAGGGAAATGACCACTGTGGCCAAACCCTTTTTTCTCAGCAAATCAAGCCAGATGAAAAATGAAGACAACAAACCATACTAAAAAACTGCATTTACAGTATATCTGAATTGTATTTGTGAAATTTTTTAGAAAACTTTTAAAAATATGACTTAGTTAAACACTCTTATTTTTCGAGTTCTATGAGGGAAATGACCACTGTGGCCAAACCCTTCTTCCTTAGCGAATTAAACCTAGTGGAAAAGGAAGACAACAAATCATACTAAAAAACTGCCTTTACAGTATATCTGAATTGTATTTGTGAAATTTTTAGAAAACTTTTAAAAATATGACTTAGTTAAACACTCTTATTTTTCGAGTTCTATGAGGGAAATGACCACTGTGGACAAACCCTTCTTCCTAAGCGAATTAAACCTAGTGGAAAAGGAAGACAACAAATCATACTAAAAAACTGCATTTACAGTGTATCTGAATTGTATTTGTGAAATTTTTTAGAAAACTTTTAAAAATATGACTTAGTTAAACACTCTTATTTTTCGAGTTCTATGAGGGAAATGACCACTGTGGCCAAACTCTTCTGCCTCAGCATATTAAACCTAGTGGAAAAGGAAGACAACAAAATATACTAAAAAACTGCATTTACAATATATCTGAATTGTATTTGTGAAATTTTTTAGAAAACTTTTAAAAATATGACTTAGTAAAACACTCTTATTTTTCGAGTTCTATGAGGGAAATGACCACTGTGGCCAAACCTTTCTCTCTTTGCGAACCAAACCTAGTGAAAAATGAAAACAACAAATCATACTAAAAAACTGCATTTACAATATATCTGAAGTGTATTTGTGAAATTTTTAGAAAACTTTTAAAAATATGACTTAGTAAAACACTCTTATTTTTTGAGTTCTATGAGGGAAATGACCACTGTGGCCAAACCCTTTTTTCTCAGCAAATCAAGCCAAGTGGGAAATAAAGACAACAAACCATACTAACAAACTGCTTTTACAGTATATCTGAATTGTATTTGTGAAATTTTTTAGAAAACTTTTAAAAATATGACTTAGTAAAACACTCTTATTTTTCGAGTTCTATGAGGGAAATGACCACTGTGGCCAAACCTTTCTTTCTCAGCGAATCAAGCCTAGCGGAAAATGAAGACAACAAATCATGCTAAAAAACTGCATTTACAGTATATCTGAATTATATTTGTGAAATTTTTAGAAAACTTTTAAAAATATGACTTAGTTAAACACTCTTATTTTTCGAGTTCTATGAAGGAAATGACCACTGTGGCCAAACCCTTCTTCCTTAGCGAATCAAGCCAAGTGGGAAATAAACACAACAACAAATACTAACAAACTGCTTTTACAGTATATCTGAATTGTATTTGTGAAATTTTTTAGAAAACTTTTAAAAATATGACTTAGTAAAACACTCTTATTTTTCGAGTTCTATGAGGGAAATGACCACTGTGGCCAAACCTTTCTTTCTCAGCGAATCAAACCCAGCGGGAAATGAAGACAACAAATCATGCTAAAAAACTGCATTTACAGTATATCTGAATTATATTTGTGAAATTTTTAGAAAACTTTTAAAAATATGACTTAGTTAAACACTCTTATTTTTCGAGTTCTATGAGGGAAATGACCACTGTGGCCAAACCCTTCTTCCTTAGCGAATTAAACCTAGTGGAAAACGAAGACAACAAATCATACTAAAAAACTGCATTTACAGTATATCTGAATTGTATTTGTGAAATTTTTAGAAAACTTTTAAAAATATGACTTAGTTAAACACTCTTATTTTTCGAGTTCTATAAGGGAAATGACCACTGTGGCCAAACCCTTCTTCCTCAGCATATTAAACCTAGTGGAAAAGGAAGACAACAAATCATACTAAAAAACTGCATTTACAGTATATCTGAATTGTGTTTGTGAAATTTTTTAGAAAACTTTTAAAAATATGACTTAGTAAATCACTCTTATTTTTCGAGTTCTATGAGGGAAATGACCACTGTGGCCAAACCCTTCTTTCTCAGCGAATCAGACCTAGTGAAAAATGAAGACATCAAATTATACTAAAAAACTAAATTTACAATATATCTGAAGTGTATTTGTGAAATTTTTTAGAAAACTTTTAAAAATATGACTTAGTAAAACACTCTTATTTTTTGAGTTCTATGAGGGAAATGACCACTGTGGCCAAACCTTTCTCTCTCAGCGAACCGAACCTAGTGGAAAATGAAAACAACATATCATACTAAAAAACTACATTTACAATATATCTGAAGTGTATTTGTGAAATTTTTTAGAAAACTTTTAAAAATATGACTTAGTAAAACACTCTTATTTTTCGAGTTCTATGAGGGAAATGACCACTGTGGCCAAACCTTTCTCTCTCAGCGAACCGAACCTAGTGGAAAATGAAAACAACATATCATACTAAAAAACTACATTTACAATATATCTGAAGTGTATTTGTGAAATTTTTTAGAAAACTTTTAAAAATATGACTTAGTAAAACACTCTTATTTTTTGAGTTCTATGAGGGAAATGACCACTGTGGCCAAACCCTTTTCTCTCAGCAAATCAAGCCAAGTGGGAAATGAAGACAACAAACCATACTAAAAAACTGCATTTACAGTATATCTGAATTGTGTTTGTGAAATTTTTTAGAAAACTTTTAAAAATATGACTTAGTAAAACACTCTTATTTTTCGAGTTCTATGAGGGAAATGACCACTGTGGCCAAACCTTTCTCTCTCAGCGAACCGAACCTAGTGGAAAATGAAAACAACATATCATAATAAAAAACTGCATTTACAGTATATCTAAATTGTGTTTGTGAAATTTTTTAGAAAACTTTTAAAAATATGACTTAGTAAAACACTCTTATTTTTCGAGTTCTATGAGGGAAATGACCACTGTGGCCAAACCTTTCTCTCTCAGCGAACCGAACCTAGTGGAAAATAAAAACAACATATCATACTAAAAAACTACATTTACAATATATCTGAAGTGTATTTGTGAAATTTTTTAGAAAACTTTTAAAAATATGACTTAGTAAAACACTCTTATTTTTTGAGTTCTATGAGGGAAATGACCACTGTGGCCAAACCCTTTTTTCTCAGCAAATCAAGCCAAGTGGGAAACGAAGACAACAAACCATACTAAAAAACTGCATTTACAGTATATCTGAATTGTATTTGTGAAATTTTTTAGAAAACTTTTAAAAATATGACTTAGTAAAACACTCTTATTTTTCGAGTTCTATGAGGGAAATGACCACTGTGGCCAAACCTCTCTTTCTCAGCGAATCCAACCTAGTGGGAAATAAAGACAACAAATCATGCTAAAAAACTGCATTTACAGTATATCTCAATTGTATTTGTGAAATTTTTAGAAAACTTTTAAAAATATGACTTAGTTAAACACTCTTATTTTTCGAGTTCTATGAGGGAAATGACCACTGTGGCCAAACCCTTCTTCCTTAGCGAATTAAGCCTAGTGAAAAAGAAAGACAACAAATTATACTAAAAAACTGCATTTACAGTATATCTGAATTGTATTTGTGAAATTTTTAGAAAACTTTTAAAAATATGACTTAGTTAAACACTCTTATTTTTCGAGTTCTATGAGGGAAATGACCACTATGGCCAAACCTTTCTTCCTCAGCGAATTAAACCTAGTGGAAAGGGAAGACAACAAATCATACTAAAAAACTGCATTTACAGTATATCTGAATTGTATTTGTGAAATTTTTTAGAAAACTTTTAAAAATATGACTTAGTTAAACACTCTTATTTTTCGAGTTCTATGAGGGAAATGACCACTGTGGCCAAACCCTTCTTCCTTCGCATATTAAACCTAGTGGAAAAGGAAGACAACAAATTATGCTAAAAAACTGCATTTACAGTATATCTGCATTGTATTTGTGAAATTTTTTAGAAAACTTTTAAAAATATGACTTAGTAAAACACTCCTATTTTTCGAGTTCTATGAGGGAAATGACCACTGTGGCCAAACCTTTCTCTCTCAGCGAACCGAACCTAGTGGAAAATGAAAACAACATATCATACTAAAAAACTACATTTACAATATATCTGAAGTGTATTTGTGAAATTTTTTAGAAAACTTTTAAAAATATGACTTAGTAAAACACTCTTATTTTTTGAGTTCTATGAGGGAAATGACCACTGTGGCCAAACCCTTTTTTCTCAGCAAATCAAGCCAGATGAAAAATGAAGACAACAAACCATACTAAAAAACTGCATTTACAGTATATCTGAATTGTATTTGTGAAATTTTTTAGAAAACTTTTAAAAATATGACTTAGTTAAACACTCTTATTTTTCGAGTTCTATGAGGGAAATGACCACTATGGCCAAACCCTTCTTCCTTAGCGAATTAAGCCTAGTGGAAAAGGAAGACAACAAATCATACTAAAAAACTGCCTTTACAGTATATCTGAATTGTATTTGTGAAATTTTTAGAAAACTTTTAAAAATATGACTTAGTTAAACACTCTTATTTTTCGAGTTCTATGAGGGAAATGACCACTGTGGACAAACCCTTCTTCCTCAGCGAATTAAACCTAGTGGAAAAGGAAGACAACAAATCATACTGAAAAACTGCATTTACAGTATATCTGAATTGTATTTGTGAAATTTTTTAGAAAACTTTTAAAAATATGACTTAGTTAAACACTCTTATTTTTCGAGTTCTATGAGGGAAATGACCACTGTGGCCAAACCCTTCTGCCTCAGCATATTAAACCTAGTGGAAAAGGAAGACAACAAAATATATACAAAAACTGCATTTACAATATATCTGAATTGTATTTGTGAAATTTTTTAGAAAACTTTTAAAAATATGACTTAGTAAAACACTCTTATTTTTCGAGTTCTATGAGGGAAATGACCACTGTGGCCAAACCTTTCTCTCTTAGCGAACCAAACCTAGTGAAAAATGAAAACAACATATCATACTAAAAAACTGCATTTACAATATATCTGAAGTGTATTTGTGAAATTTTTAGAAAACTTTTAAAAATATGACTTAGTAAAACACTCTTATTTTTCGAGTTCTATGAGGGAAATGACCACTGTGGCCAAACCCTTCTTCCTCAGCGAATTACACCTAGTGAAAAAGGAAGACAACAAATTATACCAAAAAACTGCATTTACAGTATATCTGAATTGTATTTGTGAAATTTTTTAGGAAACTTTTAAAAATATGACTTAGTAAAACACTTTTATTTTTCGAGTTCTATGAGGGAAATGACCACTGTGGCCAAACCTTTTGCTCTTAGCAAATCAAACCTAGTGGAAAATGAAGACAACAAACTATACTAAAAAACTGCATTTACAGTATATCTGAATTGTATTTGTGAAATTTTTACAAAACTTTTAAAAATATGACTTAGTAAAACACTCTTATTTTTCGAGTTCTATGAGGGAAATGACCACTGTGGCCAAACCTTTCTTTCTCAGCGAATTAAACCTAGTGGGAAATGAAAACAACAAATCATGCTAAAAAACTGCATTTACAGTATATCTGAATTGTATTTGTGAAATTTTTAGAAAATTTTTAAAAATATGACTTAGTTAAACACTCTTATTTTTCGAGTTCTATGAGGGAAATGACCACTGTGGCCAAACCCTTCTTCCTCAGCGAATTAAACCTAGTGGAAAAGGAAGACAGCAAATTATACTAAAAAACTGCATTTACAGTATATCTGAATTGTATTTGTGAAATTTTTTAGAAAACTTTTAAAAATATGACTTAGTTAAACACTCTTATTTTTTGAGTTCTAGGAGGAAAATGACCACTGTAGCCAAACCCTGCTTCTCCAGCAAATCAAACCTTGTGGAAAATGAAGACAACATATCATACTAAAAAACTGCATTTACAGTATATCGGAATTGTATTTGTGACATTTTTGAGAAAACTTTTAAAAATATGACTTAGTAAAACACTCTTATTTTTCGAGTTCTATGAGGCAAATGACCACTGTGGCCAAACCCTGCTTCCCCAGCAAATTAAGCCTTAAGGAAAATGAAGACAACAAACCATGCTAAAAAACTGCATTTACAGTATATCTGAATTGTATTTGTGAAATTTTTAGAAAACTTTTAAAAATATGACTTAGTTAAACACTCTTATTTTTCGAGTTCTATGAGGGAAATGACCACTGTGGCCAAACCCTTCTTCCTCAGTGAATTACACCTAGTGAAAAAGGAAGACAACAAACTATACCAAAAAATTGCATTTACAGTATATCTGAATTGTATTTGTGAAATTTTTTAGAAAACTTTTAAAAATATGACTTAGTAAAACACTTTTATTTTTCGAGTTCTATGAGGGAAATGACCACTGTGGCCAAACCTTTTGCTCTTAGCAAATCAAACCTAGTGGAAAATGAAGACAACATATTGTACTAAAAAACTGCATTTATAATATATCCGAAATGTATTTGTGAAATTTTTTAGAAAACTTTTAAAAATATGACTTAGTAAAACACTCTTATTTTTTGAATTCTATGAGGAAAATGACCACTGTGGCCAAATCCTGCTTCGCCAGCAAATGAAACCTAGTGGAAAGTGAAGACAACAAATCATGCTAAAAAACTGCATTTACAGTATATCTGAATTTTATTTGTGAAATTTTTTAGAAAACTTTTAAAAATATAACTTAGTAAAACACTCTTATTTTTCGAGTTCTATGAGGAAAATGACCACTGTGGCCAAACACTGCTTTCGCAGCAAATTAAACCTAGTGAAGAGTGAAGACAACAAAATATGCTAAGAAACTGCATTTACAGTATATCTGAATTGTATTTGTGAAATTTTTAGAAAACTTTTAAAAATATGACTTAGTTAAACACTCTTATTTTTCGAGTTCTATGAGGGAAATGACCACTGTGGCCAAACCCTTTTTTCTCAGCAAATCAAGCTAAGTGTGAAATGAAGACAACAAACCATACTAAAAAACTGCATTTACAGTCTATCTGAATTGTATTTGTGAAATTTTTTAGAAAACTTTTAAAAATATGACTTAGTTAAACACTCTTATTTTTCGAGTTCTATGAGGGAAATGACCACTGTGGCCAAACCTTTCTCTCTCAGCGAACCGAACCTAGTGGAAAATGAAAACAACATATCATACTAAAAAACTACATTTACAATATATCTGAAGTGTATTTGTGAAATTTTTTAGAAAACTTTTAAAAATATGACTTAGTAAAACACTCTTATTTTTTGAGTTCTATGAGGGAAATGACCACTGTGGCCAAACGCTTTTTTCTCAGCAAATCAGGCCAAGTGGGAAATAAAGACAACAAACCATACTAAAAAACTGCATTTACAGTATATCTGAATTGTATTTGTGAAATTTTTTAGAAACTTTTAAAAATATGACTTAGTAAAACACTCTTATTTTTCGAGTTCTATGAGGGAAATGACCACTGTGGCCAAACCTTTCTTTCTCAGCGAATCAAACCTAGTGGGAAATAAAGACAACAAATCATGCTAAAAAACTGCATTTACAGTATATCTGAATTGTATTTGTGAAATTTTTAGAAAACTTTTAAAAATATGACTTAGTTAATTAAACACTCTTATTTTTCGAGTTCTATGAGGGAAATGACCACTGTAGCCAAACCCTTCTTCCTTAGCGAATTAAGCCTAAAGGAAAAGAAAGACAACAAAATATACTAAAAAACTGCATTTACAGTATATCTGAATTGTATTTGTGAAATTTTTAGAAAACTTTTAAAAATATGACTTAGTTAAACACTCTTATTTTTCGAGTTCTATGAGGGAAATGACCACTGTGGCCAAATTCTTCTTCCTTAGCGAATTAAACCTATTGGAAAAGGAAGACAACAAATCATACTAAAAAACTGCATTTACAGTATATCTGAATTGAATTTGTGGAATTTTTAGAAAACTTTTAAAAATATGACTTAGTTAAACACTCTTATTTTTCGAGTTCTATGAGGGAAATGACCACTGTGGCCAAACCCTTCTTCCTCAGCATATTAAACCTAGTGGAAAAGGAAGACAACAAATTATACTAAAAAACTGCATTTACAGTATATCTGAATTGTGTTTGTGAAATTTTTTAGAAAACTTTTAAAAATATGACTTAGTAAATCACTCTTATTTTTCGAGTTCTATGAGGGAAATGACCACTGTGGCCAAACCCTTCTTTCTCAGAGAATTAAACCTAGTGGAAAAGGAAGACAACAAATCATACTAAAAAACTGCATTTACAGTATATCTGAATTGTATTTGTGAAATTTTTTAGAAAACTTTTAAAAATATGACTTAGTTAAACACTCTTATTTTTCGAGTTCTATGAGGGAAATGACCACTGTGGCCAAACCCTTCTTTCTCAGCATATTAAGCCTAGTGGAAAAGGAAGACAACAAATTATACTAAAAAACTGCATTTACAGTATATCTGAATTGTATTTGTGAAATTTTTTAGAAAACTTTTAAAAATATGACTTAGTAAAACACTCTTATTTTTCGAGTTCTATGAGGGAAATGACCACTGTGGCCAAACCTTTCTCTCTTAGCGAACCAAACCTAGTGAAAAATGAAAACAACATATCATACTAAAAAACTGCATTTACAATATATCTGAAGTGTATTTGTGAAATTTTTAGAAAACTTTTAAAAATATGACTTAGTAAAACACTCTTATTTTTTGAGTTCTATGAGGGAAATGACCACTGTGGCCAAACCCTTTTTTCTCAGCAAATCAAGCCAAGTGGGAAATGAAGACAACAAACCATACTAACAAACTGCATTTACAGTATATCTGAATTGTATTTGTGAAATTTTTTAGAAAACTTTTAAAAATATGACTTAGTAAAACACTCTTATTTTTCGAGTTCTATGAGGGAAATGACCACTGTGGCCAAACCTTTCTTTCTCAGCGAATCAAACCTAGCGGGAAATGAAGACAACAAATCATGCTAAAAAACTGCATTTACAGTATATCTGAATTATATTTGTGAAATTTTTAGAAAACTTTTAAAAATATGACTTAGTTAAACACTCTTATTTTTCGAGTTCTATGAGGGAAATGACCACTGTGGCCAAACCCTTCTTCCTTAGCGAATTAAACCTAGTGGAAAACGAAGACAACAAATCATACTAAAAAACTGCATTTACAGTATATCTGAATTGTATTTGTGAAATTTTTAGAAAACTTTTAAAAATATGACTTAGTTAAACACTCTTATTTTTCGAGTTCTATGAGGGAAATGACCACTATGGCCAAACCTTTCTTCCTCAGCGAATTAAACCTAGTGGAAAGGGAAGACAACAAATCATACTAAAAAACTGCATTTACAGTATATCTGAATTGTATTTGTGAAATTTTTTAGAAAACTTTTAAAAATATGACTTAGTTAAACACTCTTATTTTTCGAGTTCTATGAGGGAAATGACCACTGTGGCCAAACCCTTCTTCCTTCGCATATTAAACCTAGTGGAAAAGGAAGACAACAAATTATGCTAAAAAACTGCATTTACAGTATATCTGCATTGTATTTGTGAAATTTTTTAGAAAACTTTTAAAAATATGACTTAGTAAAACACTCCTATTTTTCGAGTTCTATGAGGGAAATGACCACTGTGGCCAAACCTTTCTCTCTCAGCGAACCGAACCTAGTGGAAAATGAAAACAACATATCATACTAAAAAACTACATTTACAATATATCTGAAGTGTATTTGTGAAATTTTTTAGAAAACTTTTAAAAATATGACTTAGTAAAACACTCTTATTTTTTGAGTTCTATGAGGGAAATGACCACTGTGGCCAAACCCTTTTTTCTCAGCAAATCAAGCCAGATGAAAAATGAAGACAACAAACCATACTAAAAAACTGCATTTACAGTATATCTGAATTGTATTTGTGAAATTTTTTAGAAAACTTTTAAAAATATGACTTAGTTAAACACTCTTATTTTTCGAGTTCTATGAGGGAAATGACCACTATGGCCAAACCCTTCTTCCTTAGCGAATTAAGCCTAGTGGAAAAGGAAGACAACAAATCATACTAAAAAACTGCCTTTACAGTATATCTGAATTGTATTTGTGAAATTTTTAGAAAACTTTTAAAAATATGACTTAGTTAAACACTCTTATTTTTCGAGTTCTATGAGGGAAATGACCACTGTGGACAAACCCTTCTTCCTCAGCGAATTAAACCTAGTGGAAAAGGAAGACAACAAATCATACTGAAAAACTGCATTTACGGTATATCTGAATTGTATTTGTGAAATTTTTTAGAAAACTTTTAAAAATATGACTTAGTTAAACACTCTTATTTTTCGAGTTCTATGAGGGAAATGACCACTGTGGCCAAACCCTTCTGCCTCAGCATATTAAACCTAGTGGAAAAGGAAGACAACAAAATATATACAAAAACTGCATTTACAATATATCTGAATTGTATTTGTGAAATTTTTTAGAAAACTTTTAAAAATATGACTTAGTAAAACACTCTTATTTTTCGAGTTCTATGAGGGAAATGACCACTGTGGCCAAACCTTTCTCTCTTAGCAAACCAAACCTAGTGAAAAATGAAAACAACATATCATACTAAAAAACTGCATTTACAATATATCTGAAGTGTATTTGTGAAATTTTTAGAAAACTTTTAAAAATATGACTTAGTAAAACACTCTTATTTTTCGAGTTCTATGAGGGAAATGACCACTGTGGCCAAACCCTTCTTCCTCAGCGAATTACACCTAGTGAAAAAGGAAGACAACAAATTATACCAAAAAACTGCATTTACAGTATATCTGAATTGTATTTGTGAAATTTTTTAGGAAACTTTTAAAAATATGACTTAGTAAAACACTTTTATTTTTCGAGTTCTATGAGGGAAATGACCACTGTGGCCAAACCTTTTGCTCTTAGCAAATCAAACCTAGTGGAAAATGAAGACAACAAACTATACTAAAAAACTGCATTTACAGTATATCTGAATTGTATTTGTGAAATTTTTTAGAAAACTTTTAAAAATATGACTTAGTTAAACACTCTTATTTTTCGAGTTCTATGAGGGAAATGACCACTGTGGCCAAACCCTTCTTTCTCAGCATATTAAGCCTAGTGGAAAAGGAAGACAACAAATTATACTAAAAAACTGCATTTACAGTATATCTGAATTGTATTTGTGAAATTTTTTAGAAAACTTTTAAAAATATGACTTAGTAAAACACTCTTATTTTTCGAGTTCTATGAGGGAAATGACCACTGTGGCCAAACCTTTCTCTCTTAGCGAACCAAACCTAGTGAAAAATGAAAACAACATATCATACTAAAAAACTGCATTTACAATATATCTGAAGTGTATTTGTGAAATTTTTAGAAAACTTTTAAAAATATGACTTAGTAAAACACTCTTATTTTTTGAGTTCTATGAGGGAAATGACCACTGTGGCCAAACCCTTTTTTCTCAGCAAATCAAGCCAAGTGGGAAATGAAGACAACAAACCATACTAACAAACTGCATTTACAGTATATCTGAATTGTATTTGTGAAATTTTTTAGAAAACTTTTAAAAATATGACTTAGTAAAACACTCTTATTTTTCGAGTTCTATGAGGGAAATGACCACTGTGGCCAAACCTTTCTTTCTCAGCGAATCAAACCTAGCGGGAAATGAAGACAACAAATCATGCTAAAAAACTGCATTTACAGTATATCTGAATTATATTTGTGAAATTTTTAGAAAACTTTTAAAAATATGACTTAGTTAAACACTCTTATTTTTCGAGTTCTATGAGGGAAATGACCACTGTGGCCAAACCCTTCTTCCTTAGCGAATTAAACCTAGTGGAAAACGAAGACAACAAATCATACTAAAAAACTGCATTTACAGTATATCTGAATTGTATTTGTGAAATTTTTAGAAAACTTTTAAAAATATGACTTAGTTAAACACTCTTATTTTTCGAGTTCTATGAGGGAAATGACCACTATGGCCAAACCTTTCTTCCTCAGCGAATTAAACCTAGTGGAAAGGGAAGACAACAAATCATACTAAAAAACTGCATTTACAGTATATCTGAATTGTATTTGTGAAATTTTTTAGAAAACTTTTAAAAATATGACTTAGTTAAACACTCTTATTTTTCGAGTTCTATGAGGGAAATGACCACTGTGGCCAAACCCTTCTTCCTTCGCATATTAAACCTAGTGGAAAAGGAAGACAACAAATTATGCTAAAAAACTGCATTTACAGTATATCTGCATTGTATTTGTGAAATTTTTTAGAAAACTTTTAAAAATATGACTTAGTAAAACACTCCTATTTTTCGAGTTCTATGAGGGAAATGACCACTGTGGCCAAACCTTTCTCTCTCAGCGAACCGAACCTAGTGGAAAATGAAAACAACATATCATACTAAAAAACTACATTTACAATATATCTGAAGTGTATTTGTGAAATTTTTTAGAAAACTTTTAAAAATATGACTTAGTAAAACACTCTTATTTTTTGAGTTCTATGAGGGAAATGACCACTGTGGCCAAACCCTTTTTTCTCAGCAAATCAAGCCAGATGAAAAATGAAGACAACAAACCATACTAAAAAACTGCATTTACAGTATATCTGAATTGTATTTGTGAAATTTTTTAGAAAACTTTTAAAAATATGACTTAGTTAAACACTCTTATTTTTCGAGTTCTATGAGGGAAATGACCACTATGGCCAAACCCTTCTTCCTTAGCGAATTAAGCCTAGTGGAAAAGGAAGACAACAAATCATACTAAAAAACTGCCTTTACAGTATATCTGAATTGTATTTGTGAAATTTTTAGAAAACTTTTAAAAATATGACTTAGTTAAACACTCTTATTTTTCGAGTTCTATGAGGGAAATGACCACTGTGGACAAACCCTTCTTCCTCAGCGAATTAAACCTAGTGGAAAAGGAAGACAACAAATCATACTGAAAAACTGCATTTACGGTATATCTGAATTGTATTTGTGAAATTTTTTAGAAAACTTTTAAAAATATGACTTAGTTAAACACTCTTATTTTTCGAGTTCTATGAGGGAAATGACCACTGTGGCCAAACCCTTCTGCCTCAGCATATTAAACCTAGTGGAAAAGGAAGACAACAAAATATATACAAAAACTGCATTTACAATATATCTGAATTGTATTTGTGAAATTTTTTAGAAAACTTTTAAAAATATGACTTAGTAAAACACTCTTATTTTTCGAGTTCTATGAGGGAAATGACCACTGTGGCCAAACCTTTCTCTCTTAGCAAACCAAACCTAGTGAAAAATGAAAACAACATATCATACTAAAAAACTGCATTTACAATATATCTGAAGTGTATTTGTGAAATTTTTAGAAAACTTTTAAAAATATGACTTAGTAAAACACTCTTATTTTTCGAGTTCTATGAGGGAAATGACCACTGTGGCCAAACCCTTCTTCCTCAGCGAATTACACCTAGTGAAAAAGGAAGACAACAAATTATACCAAAAAACTGCATTTACAGTATATCTGAATTGTATTTGTGAAATTTTTTAGGAAACTTTTAAAAATATGACTTAGTAAAACACTTTTATTTTTCGAGTTCTATGAGGGAAATGACCACTGTGGCCAAACCTTTTGCTCTTAGCAAATCAAACCTAGTGGAAAATGAAGACAACAAACTATACTAAAAAACTGCATTTACAGTATATCTGAATTGTATTTGTGAAATTTTTACAAAACTTTTAAAAATATGACTTAGTAAAACACTCTTATTTTTCGAGTTCTATGAGGGAAATGACCACTGTGGCCAAACCTTTCTTTCTCAGCGAATTAAACCTAGTGGAAAATGAAAACAACAAATCATGCTAAAAAACTGCATTTACAGTATATCTGAATTGTATTTGTGAAATTTTTAGAAAATTTTTAAAAATATGACTTAGTTAAACACTCTTATTTTTCGAGTTCTATGAGGGAAATGACCACTGTGGCCAAACCCTTCTTCCTCAGCGAATTAAACCTAGTGGAAAAGGAAGACAGCAAATTATACTAAAAAACTGCATTTACAGTATATCTGAATTGTATTTGTGAAATTTTTTAGAAAACTTTTAAAAATATGACTTAGTTAAACACTCTTATTTTTTGAGTTCTAGGAGGAAAATGACCACTGTAGCCAAACCCTGCTTCTCCAGCAAATCAAACCTTGTGGAAAATGAAGACAACATATCATACTAAAAAACTGCATTTACAGTATATCGGAATTGTATTTGTGACATTTTTGAGAAAACTTTTAAAAATATGACTTAGTAAAACACTCTTATTTTTCGAGTTCTATGAGGCAAATGACCACTGTGGCCAAACCCTGCTTCCCCAGCAAATTAAGCCTTAAGGAAAATGAAGACAACAAACCATGCTAAAAAACTGCATTTACAGTATATCTGAATTGTATTTGTGAAATTTTTAGAAAACTTTTAAAAATATGACTTAGTTAAACACTCTTATTTTTCGAGTTCTATGAGGGAAATGACCACTGTGGCCAAACCCTTCTTCCTCAGCGAATTACACCTAGTGAAAAAGGAAGACAACAAACTATACCAAAAAATTGCATTTACAGTATATCTGAATTGTATTTGTGAAATTTTTTAGAAAACTTTTAAAAATATGACTTAGTAAAACACTTTTATTTTTCGAGTTCTATGAGGGAAATGACCACTGTGGCCAAACCTTTTGCTCTTAGCAAATCAAACCTAGTGGAAAATGAAAACAACATATCATACTAAAAAACTACATTTACAATATATCTGAAGTGTATTTGTGAAATTTTTTAGAAAACTTTTAAAAATATGACTTAGTAAAACACTCTTATTTTTTGAGTTCTATGAGGGAAATGACCACTGTGGCCAAACGCTTTTTTCTCAGCAAATCAGGCCAAGTGGGAAATAAAGACAACAAACCATACTAAAAAACTGCATTTACAGTATATCTGAATTGTATTTGTGAAATTTTTTAGAAACTTTTAAAAATATGACTTAGTAAAACACTCTTATTTTTCGAGTTCTATGAGGGAAATGACCACTGTGGCCAAACCTTTCTTTCTCAGCGAATCAAACCTAGTGGGAAATAAAGACAACAAATCATGCTAAAAAACTGCATTTACAGTATATCTGAATTGTATTTGTGAAATTTTTAGAAAACTTTTAAAAATATGACTTAGTTAATTAAACACTCTTATTTTTCGAGTTCTATGAGGGAAATGACCACTGTAGCCAAACCCTTCTTCCTTAGCGAATTAAGCCTAAAGGAAAAGAAAGACAACAAAATATACTAAAAAACTGCATTTACAGTATATCTGAATTGTATTTGTGAAATTTTTAGAAAACTTTTAAAAATATGACTTAGTAAAACACTCTTATTTTTCGAGTTCTATGAGGGAAATGACCACTGTGGCCAAATTCTTCTTCCTTAGCGAATTAAACCTATTGAAAAAGGAAGACAACAAATCATACTAAAAAACTGCATTTACAGTATATCTGAATTGAATTTGTGGAATTTTTAGAAAACTTTTAAAAATATGACTTAGTTAAACACTCTTATTTTTCGAGTTCTATGAGGGAAATGACCACTGTGGCCAAACCCTTCTTCCTCAGCATATTAAACCTAGTGGAAAAGGAAGACAACAAATTATACTAAAAAACTGCATTTACAGTATATCTGAATTGTGTTTGTGAAATTTTTTAGAAAACTTTTAAAAATATGACTTAGTAAATCACTCTTATTTTTCGAGTTCTATGAGGGAAATGACCACTGTGGCCAAACCCTTCTTTCTCAGAGAATTAAACCTAGTGGAAAAGGAAGACAACAAATCATACTAAAAAACTGCATTTACAGTATATCTGAATTGTATTTGTGAAATTTTTTAGAAAACTTTTAAAAATATGACTTAGTTAAACACTCTTATTTTTCGAGTTCTATGAGGGAAATGACCACTGTGGCCAAACCCTTCTTTCTCAGCATATTAAGCCTAGTGGAAAAGGAAGACAACAAATTATACTAAAAAACTGCATTTACAGTATATCTGAATTGTATTTGTGAAATTTTTTAGAAAACTTTTAAAAATATGACTTAGTAAAACACTCTTATTTTTCGAGTTCTATGAGGGAAATGACCACTGTGGCCAAACCTTTCTCTCTTAGCGAACCAAACCTAGTGAAAAATGAAAACAACATATCATACTAAAAAACTGCATTTACAATATATCTGAAGTGTATTTGTGAAATTTTTAGAAAACTTTTAAAAATATGACTTAGTAAAACACTCTTATTTTTTGAGTTCTATGAGGGAAATGACCACTGTGGCCAAACCCTTTTTTCTCAGCAAATCAAGCCAAGTGGGAAATGAAGACAACAAACCATACTAACAAACTGCATTTACAGTATATCTGAATTGTATTTGTGAAATTTTTTAGAAAACTTTTAAAAATATGACTTAGTAAAACACTCTTATTTTTCGAGTTCTATGAGGGAAATGACCACTGTGGCCAAACCTTTCTTTCTAAGCGAATCAAACCTAGCGGGAAATGAAGACAACAAATCATGCTAAAAAACTGCATTTACAGTATATCTGAATTATATTTGTGAAATTTTTAGAAAACTTTTAAAAATATGACTTAGTTAAACACTCTTATTTTTCGAGTTCTATGAGGGAAATGACCACTGTGGCCAAACCCTTCTTCCTTAGCGAATTAAACCTAGTGGAAAACGAAGACAACAAATCATACTAAAAAACTGCATTTACAGTATATCTGAATTGTATTTGTGAAATTTTTAGAAAACTTTTAAAAATATGACTTAGTTAAACACTCTTATTTTTCGAGTTCTATGAGGGAAATGACCACTATGGCCAAACCTTTCTTCCTCAGCGAATTAAACCTAGTGGAAAGGGAAGACAACAAATCATACTAAAAAACTGCATTTACAGTATATCTGAATTGTATTTGTGAAATTTTTTAGAAAACTTTTAAAAATATGACTTAGTTAAACACTCTTATTTTTCGAGTTCTATGAGGGAAATGACCACTGTGGCCAAACCCTTCTTCCTTCGCATATTAAACCTAGTGGAAAAGGAAGACAACAAATTATGCTAAAAAACTGCATTTACAGTATATCTGCATTGTATTTGTGAAATTTTTTAGAAAACTTTTAAAAATATGACTTAGTAAAACACTCCTATTTTTCGAGTTCTATGAGGGAAATGACCACTGTGGCCAAACCTTTCTCTCTCAGCGAACCGAACCTAGTGGAAAATGAAAACAACATATCATACTAAAAAACTACATTTACAATATATCTGAAGTGTATTTGTGAAATTTTTTAGAAAACTTTTAAAAATATGACTTAGTAAAACACTCTTATTTTTTGAGTTCTATGAGGGAAATGACCACTGTGGCCAAACCCTTTTTTCTCAGCAAATCAAGCCAGATGAAAAATGAAGACAACAAACCATACTAAAAAACTGCATTTACAGTATATCTGAATTGTATTTGTGAAATTTTTTAGAAAACTTTTAAAAATATGACTTAGTTAAACACTCTTATTTTTCGAGTTCTATGAGGGAAATGACCACTATGGCCAAACCCTTCTTCCTTAGCGAATTAAGCCTAGTGGAAAAGGAAGACAACAAATCATACTAAAAAACTGCCTTTACAGTATATCTGAATTGTATTTGTGAAATTTTTAGAAAACTTTTAAAAATATGACTTAGTTAAACACTCTTATTTTTCGAGTTCTATGAGGGAAATGACCACTGTGGACAAACCCTTCTTCCTCAGCGAATTAAACCTAGTGGAAAAGGAAGACAACAAATCATACTGAAAAACTGCATTTACGGTATATCTGAATTGTATTTGTGAAATTTTTTAGAAAACTTTTAAAAATATGACTTAGTTAAACACTCTTATTTTTCGAGTTCTATGAGGGAAATGACCACTGTGGCCAAACCCTTCTGCCTCAGCATATTAAACCTAGTGGAAAAGGAAGACAACAAAATATATACAAAAACTGCATTTACAATATATCTGAATTGTATTTGTGAAATTTTTTAGAAAACTTTTAAAAATATGACTTAGTAAAACACTCTTATTTTTCGAGTTCTATGAGGGAAATGACCACTGTGGCCAAACCTTTCTCTCTTAGCGAACCAAACCTAGTGAAAAATGAAAACAACATATCATACTAAAAAACTGCATTTACAATATATCTGAAGTGTATTTGTGAAATTTTTAGAAAACTTTTAAAAATATGACTTAGTAAAACACTCTTATTTTTCGAGTTCTATGAGGGAAATGACCACTGTGGCCAAACCCTTCTTCCTCAGCGAATTACACCTAGTGAAAAAGGAAGACAACAAATTATACCAAAAAACTGCATTTACAGTATATCTGAATTGTATTTGTGAAATTTTTGAGGAAACTTTTAAAAATATGACTTAGTAAAACACTTTTATTTTTCGAGTTCTATGAGGGAAATGACCACTGTGGCCAAACCTTTTGCTCTTAGCAAATCAAACCTAGTGGAAAATGAAGACAACAAACTATACTAAAAAACTGCATTTACAGTATATCTGAATTGTATTTGTGAAATTTTTACAAAACTTTTAAAAATATGACTTAGTAAAACACTCTTATTTTTCGAGTTCTATGAGGGAAATGACCACTGTGGCCAAACCTTTCTTTCTCAGCGAATTAAACCTAGTGGAAAATGAAAACAACAAATCATGCTAAAAAACTGCATTTACAGTATATCTGAATTGTATTTGTGAAATTTTTAGAAAGTTTTTAAAAATATGACTTAGTTAAACACTCTTATTTTTCGAGTTCTATGAGGGAAATGACCACTGTGGCCAAACCCTTCTTCCTCAGCGAATTAAACCTAGTGGAAAAGGAAGACAGCAAATTATACTAAAAAACTGCATTTACAGTATATCTGAATTGTATTTTTGAAATTTTTTAGAAAACTTTTAAAAATATGACTTAGTTAAACACTCTTATTTTTTGAGTTCTAGGAGGAAAATGACTACTGTAGCCAAACCCTGCTTCTCCAGCAAATCAAACCTTGTGGAAAATGAAGACAACATATCATACTAAAAAACTGCATTTACAGTATATCGGAATTGTATTTGTGACATTTTTGAGAAAACTTTTAAAAATATGACTTAGTAAAACACTCTTATTTTTCGAGTTCTATGAGGCAAATGACCACTGTGGCCAAACCCTGCTTCCCCAGCAAATTAAGCCTTAAGGAAAATGAAGACAACAAACCATGCTAAAAAACTGCATTTACAGTATATCTGAATTGTATTTGTGAAATTTTTAGAAAACTTTTAAAAATATGACTTAGTTAAACACTCTTATTTTTCGAGTTCTATGAGGGAAATGACCACTGTGGCCAAACCCTTCTTCCTCAGCGAATTACACCTAGTGAAAAAGGAAGACAACAAACTATACCAAAAAATTGCATTTACAGTATATCTGAATTGTATTTGTGAAATTTTTTAGAAAACTTTTAAAAATATGACTTAGTAAAACACTTTTATTTTTCGAGTTCTATGAGGGAAATGACCACTGTGGCCAAACCTTTTGCTCTTAGCAAATCAAACCTAGTGGAAAATGAAGACAACATATTGTACTAAAAAACTGCATTTATAATATATCCGAAATGTATTTGTGAAATTTTTTAGAAAACTTTTAAAAATATGACTTAGTAAAACACTCTTATTTTTTGAGTTCTATGAGGAAAATGACCACTGTGGCCAAATCCTGCTTCGCCAGCAAATGAAACCTAGTGGAAAGTGAAGACAACAAATCATGCTAAAAAACTGCATTTACAGTATATCTGAATTGTATTTGTGAAATTTTTTAGAAAACTTTTAAAAATATGACTTAGTAAAACACTCTTATTTTTCGAGTTCTATGAGGGAAATGACCACTGTGGCCAAACCTTTCTTTCTCAGCGAATCAAACCTAGTGAAAAATGAAGACAACAAATCATTCTAAAAAACTGCATTTACAGTATATCTGAATTGTATTTGTGAAATTTTTAGAAAACTTTTAAAATATGACTTAGTTAAACACTCTTATTTTTCGAGTTCTATGAGGGAAATGACCACTGTGGCCAAACCCTTCTTTCTCAGAGAATTAAACCTAGTGGAAAAGGAAGACAACAAATCATACTAAAAAACTGCATTTACAGTATATCTGAATTGTATTTGTGAAATTTTTTAGAAAACTTTTAAAAATATGACTTAGTTAAACACTCTTATTTTTCGAGTTCTATGAGGGAAATGACCACTGTGGCCAAACCCTTCTTTCTCAGCATATTAAACCTAGTGGAAAAGGAAGACAACAAATTATACTAAAAAACTGCATTTACAGTATATCTGAATTGTATTTGTGAAATTTTTTAGAAAACTTTTAAAAATATGACTTAGTAAAACACTCTTATTTTTCGAGTTCTATGAGGGAAATGACCACTGTGGCCAAACCTTTCTCTCTTAGCGAACCAAACCTAGTGAAAAATGAAAACAACATATCATACTAAAAAACTGCATTTACAATATATCTGAAGTGTATTTGTGAAATTTTTAGAAAACTTTTAAAAATATGACTTAGTAAAACACTCTTATTTTTTGAGTTCTATGAGGGAAATGACCACTGTGGCCAAACCCTTTTTTCTCAGCAAATCAAGCCAAGTGGGAAATGAAGACAACAAACCATACTAACAAACTGCATTTACAGTATATCTGAATTGTATTTGTGAAATTTTTTAGAAAACTTTTAAAAATATGACTTAGTAAAACACTCTTATTTTTCGTGTTCTATGAGGGAAATGACCACTGTGGCCAAACCTTTCTTTCTCAGCGAATCAAACCTAGCGGGAAATGAAGACAACAAATCATGCTAAAAAACTGCATTTACAGTATATCTGAATTATATTTGTGAAATTTTTAGAAAACTTTTAAAAATATGACTTAGTTAAACACTCTTATTTTTCGAGTTCTATGAGGGAAATGACCACTGTGGCCAAACCCTTCTTCCTTAGCGAATTAAACCTAGTGGAAAACGAAGACAACAAATCATACTAAAAAACTGCATTTACAGTATATCTGAATTGTATTTGTGAAATTTTTAGAAAACTTTTAAAAATATGACTTAGTTAAACACTCTTATTTTTCGAGTTCTATGAGGGAAATGACCACTGTGGCCAAACCCTTCTTCCTCAGCATATTAAACCTAGTGGAAAAGGAAGACAACAAATCATACTAAAAAACTGCATTTACAGTATATCTGAATTGTGTTTTTGAAATTTTTTAGAAAACTTTTAAAAATATGACTTAGTAAAACACTCTTATTTTTCGAGTTCTATGAGGGAAATGACCACTGTGGCCAAACCTTTCTCTCTCAGCGAACCGAACCTAGTGGAAAATGAAAACAACATATCATACTAAAAAACTACATTTACAATATATCTGAAGTGTATTTGTGAAATTTTTTAGAAAACTTTTAAAAATATGACTTAGTAAAACACTCTTATTTTTTGAGTTCTATGAGGGAAATGACCACTGTGGCCAAACGCTTTTTTCTCAGCAAATCAGGCCAAGTGGGAAATAAAGACAACAAACCATACTAAAAAACTGCATTTACAGTATATCTGAATTGTATTTGTGAAATTTTTTAGAAACTTTTAAAAATATGACTTAGTAAAACACTCTTATTTTTCGAGTTCTATGAGGGAAATGACCACTGTGGCCAAACCTTTCTTTCTCAGCGAATCAAACCTAGTGGGAAATAAAGACAACAAATCATGCTAAAAAACTGCATTTACAGTATATCTGAATTGTATTTGTGAAATTTTTAGAAAACTTTTAAAAATATGACTTAGTTAATTAAACACTCTTATTTTTCGAGTTCTATGAGGGAAATGACCACTGTAGCCAAACCCTTCTTCCTTAGCGAATTAAGCCTACAGGAAAAGAAAGACAACAAAATATACTAAAAAACTGCATTTACAGTATATCTGAATTGTATTTGTGAAATTTTTAGAAAACTTTTAAAAATATGACTTAGTTAAACACTCTTATTTTTCGAGTTCTATGAGGGAAATGACCACTGTGGCCAAATTCTTCTTCCTTAGCGAATTAAACCTATTGGAAAAGGAAGACAACAAATCATACTAAAAAACTGCATTTACAGTATATCTGAATTGTATTTGTGGAATTTTTAGAAAACTTTTAAAAATATGACTTAGTTAAACACTCTTATTTTTCGAGTTCTATGAGGGAAATGACCACTGTGGCCAAACCCTTCTTCCTCAGCATATTAAACCTAGTGGAAAAGGAAGACAACAAATTATACTAAAAAACTGCATTTACAGTATATCTGAATTGTGTTTGTGAAATTTTTTAGAAAACTTTTAAAAATATGACTTAGTAAATCACTCTTATTTTTCGAGTTCTATGAGGGAAATGACCACTGTGGCCAAACCCTTCTTTCTCAGAGAATTAAACCTAGTGGAAAAGGAAGACAACAAATCATACTAAAAAACTGCATTTACAGTATATCTGAATTGTATTTGTGAAATTTTTTAGAAAACTTTTAAAAATATGACTTAGTTAAACACTCTTATTTTTCGAGTTCTATGAGGGAAATGACCACTGTGGCCAAACCCTTCTTTCTCAGCATATTAAGCCTAGTGGAAAAGGAAGACAACAAATTATACTAAAAAACTGCATTTACAGTATATCTGAATTGTATTTGTGAAATTTTTTAGAAAACTTTTAAAAATATGACTTAGTAAAACACTCTTATTTTTCGAGTTCTATGAGGGAAATGACCACTGTGGCCAAACCTTTCTCTCTTAGCGAACCAAACCTAGTGAAAAATGAAAACAACATATCATGCTAAAAAACTGCATTTACAATATATCTGAAGTGTATTTGTGAAATTTTTAGAAAACTTTTAAAAATATGACTTAGTAAAACACTCTTATTTTTTGAGTTCTATGAGGGAAATGACCACTGTGGCCAAACCCTTTTTTCTCAGCAAATCAAGCCAAGTGGGAAATGAAGACAACAAACCATACTAACAAACTGCATTTACAGTATATCTGAATTGTATTTGTGAAATTTTTTAGAAAACTTTTAAAAATATGACTTAGTAAAACACTCTTATTTTTCGAGTTCTATGAGGGAAATGACCACTGTGGCCAAACCTTTCTTTCTCAGCGAATCAAACCTAGCGGGAAATGAAGACAACAAATCATGCTAAAAAACTGCATTTACAGTATATCTGAATTATATTTGTGAAATTTTTAGAAAACTTTTAAAAATATGACTTAGTTAAACACTCTTATTTTTCGAGTTCTATGAGGGAAATGACCACTGTGGCCAAACCCTTCTTCCTTAGCGAATTAAACCTAGTGGAAAACGAAGACAACAAATCATACTAAAAAACTGCATTTACAGTATATCTGAATTGTATTTGTGAAATTTTTAGAAAACTTTTAAAAATATGACTTAGTTAAACACTCTTATTTTTCGAGTTCTATGAGGGAAATGACCACTGTGGCCAAACCCTTCTTCCTCAGCATATTAAACCTAGTGGAAAAGGAAGACAACAAATCATACTAAAAAACTGCATTTACAGTATATCTGAATTGTGTTTGTGAAATTTTTTAGAAAACTTTTAAAAATATGACTTAGTAAAACACTCTTATTTTTCGAGTTCTATGAGGGAAATGACCACTGTGGCCAAACCTTTCTCTCTCAGCGAACCGAACCCAGTGGAAAATGAAAACAACATATCATACTAAAAAACTACATTTACAATATATCTGAAGTGTATTTGTGAAATTTTTTAGAAAACTTTTAAAAATATGACTTAGTAAAACACTCTTATTTTTTGAGTTCTATGAGGGAAATGACCACTGTGGCCAAACGCTTTTTTCTCAGCAAATCAGGCCAAGTGGGAAATAAAGACAACAAACCATACTAAAAAACTGCATTTACAGTATATCTGAATTGTATTTGTGAAATTTTTTAGAAAACTTTTAAAAATATGACTTAGTAAAACACTCTTATTTTTCGAGTTCTATGAGGGAAATGACCACTGTGGCCAAACCTTTCTTTCTCAGCGAATCAAACCTAGTGGGAAATAAAGACAACAAATCATGCTAATAAACTGCATTTACAGTATATCTGAATTGTATTTGTGAAATTTTTAGAAAACTTTTAAAAATATGACTTAGTTAAACACTCTTATTTTTCGAGTTCTATGAGGGAAATGACCACTGTAGCCAAACCCTTCTTCCTTAGCGAATTAAGCCTAAAGGAAAAGGAAGACAACAAATTATACTAAAAAACTGCATTTACAGTATATCTGAATTGTATTTGTGAAATTTTTAGAAAACTTTTAAAAATATGACTTAGTTAAACACTCTTATTTTTCGAGTTCTATGAGGGAAATGACCACTGTGGCCAAACCCTTCTTCCTCAGCGAATTAAACCTAGTGAAAAAGGAAGACAACAATTCATACTAAAAAACTGCATTTACGGTATATCTGAATTGTATTTGTGAAATTTTTTAGAAAACTTTTAAAAATATGACTTAGTTAAACACTCTTATTTTTCGAGTTCTATGAGGGAAATGACCACTGTGGCCAAACCCTTTTTTCTCAGCATATTAAACCTAGTGAAAAAGGAAGACAACAAAATATACTAAAAAACTGCATTTACAATATATCTGAATTGTATTTGTGAAATTTTTTAGAAAACTTTTAAAAATATGACTTAGTAAAACACTCTTATTTTTCGAGTTCTATGAGGGAAATGACCACTGTGGCCAAACCTTTCTCTCTCAGCGAACCAAACCTAGTGAAAAATGAAAACAACATATCATACTAAAAAACTGCATTTACAATATATCTGAAGTGTATTTGTGAAATTTTTAGAAAACTTTTAAAAATATGACTTAGTAAAACACTCTTATTTTTTGAGTTCTATGAGGGAAATGACCACTGTGGCCAAACCCTTTTTTCTCAGCAAATCAAGCCAAGTGGGAAATAAAGACAACAAACCATACTAACAAACTGCATTTACAGTATATCTGAATTGTATTTGTGAAATTTTTTAGAAAACTTTTAAAAATATGACTTAGTAAAACACTCTTATTTTTCGAGTTCTATGAGGGAAATGACCACTGTGGCCAAACCTTTCTTTCTCAGCGAATCAAACCTAGTGGGAAATAAAGACAACAAATCATGCTAATAAACTGCATTTACAGTATATCTGAATTGTATTTGTGAAATTTTTAGAAAACTTTTAAAAATATGACTTAGTTAAACACTCTTATTTTTCGAGTTCTATGAGGGAAATGACCACTGTAGCCAAACCCTTCTTCCTTAGCGAATTAAGCCTAAAGGAAAAGGAAGACAACAAATTATACTAAAAAACTGCATTTACAGTATATCTGAATTGTATTTGTGAAATTTTTAGAAAACTTTTAAAAATATGACTTAGTTAAACACTCTTATTTTTCGAGTTCTATGAGGGAAATGACCACTGTGGCCAAACCCTTCTTCCTCAGCGAATTAAACCTAGTGAAAAAGGAAGACAACAATTCATACTAAAAAACTGCATTTACAATATATCTGAAGTGTATTTGTGAAATTTTTAGAAAACTTTTAAAAATATGACTTAGTAAAACACTCTTATTTTTTGAGTTCTATGAGGGAAATGACCACTGTGGCCAAACCCTTTTTTCTCAGCAAATCAAGCCAAGTGGGAAATAAAGACAACAAACCATACTAACAAACTGCATTTACAGTATATCTGAATTGTATTTGTGAAATTTTTTAGAAAACTTTTAAAAATATGACTTAGTAAAACACTCTTATTTTTCGAGTTCTATGAGGGAAATGACCACTGTGGCCAAATCTTTCTTTCTCAGCGAATCAAACCTAGCGGGAAATGAAAACAACAAATCATGCTAAAAAACTGCATTTACAGTATATCTGAATTATATTTGTGAAATTTTTAGAAAACTTTTAAAAATATGACTTAGTTAAACACTCTTATTTTTCGAGTTCTATGAGGGAAATGACCACTGTGGCCAAATTCTTCTTCCTTAGCGAATTAAACCTATTGGAAAAGGAAGACAACAAATCATACTAAAAAACTGCATTTACAGTATATCTGAATTGTATTTGTGAAATTTTTAGAAAACTTTTAAAAATATGACTTAGTTAAACACTCTTATTTTTCGAGTTCTATGAGGGAAATGACCACTGTGGCCAAACCCTTCTTCCTCAGCATATTAAACCTAGTGGAAAAGGAAGACAACAAATCATACTAAAAAACTGCATTTACAGTATATCTGAATTGTGTTTGTGAAATTTTTTAGAAAACTTTTAAAAATATGACTTAGTAAATCACTCTTATTTTTCGAGTTCTATGAGGGAAATGACCACTGTGGCCAAACCCTTCTTTCTCAGCGAATCAGACCTAGTGAAAAATGAAGACATCAAATTATACTAAAAAACTACATTTACAATATATCTGAAGTGTATTTGTGAAATTTTTTAGAAAACTTTTAAAAATATGACTTAGTAAAACACTCTTATTTTTTGAGTTCTATGAGGGAAATGCCCACTGTGGCCAAACCCTTTATTCTCAGCAAATCAAGCCAAGTGGGAAATGAAGACAACAAACCATACTAAAAAACTGCATTTACAGTATATCTGAATTGTATTTGTGAAATTTTTTAGAAAACTTTTAAAAATATGACTTAGTAAAACACTCTTATTTTTCGAGTTCTATGAGGGAAATGACCACTGTGGCCAAACCCTTCTTCCTCAGCGAATTAAACCTAGTGGAAAAGGAAGACAACAAATCATACTAAAAAACTGCATTTACAGTATATCTGAATTGTATTTGTGAAATTTTTTAGAAAGCTTTTAAAAATATGACTTAGTTAAACACTCTTATTTTTCGAGTTCTATGAGGGAAATGACCACTGTGGCCAAACCCTTCTTTCTCAGCATATTAAACCTAGTGGAAAAGGAAGACAACAAAATATACTAAAAAACTGCATTTACAATATATCTGAATTGTATTTGTGAAATTTTTAAGAAAACTTTTAAAAATATGACTTAGTTAAACACTCTTATTTTTCGAGTTCTATGAGGGAAATGACCACTGTGGCCAAACCCTTCTTTCTCAGCGAATTAAGCCAAGTGGGAAATGAAGACAACAAACCATACTAAAAAACTGCATTTACAGTATATCTGAATTGTGTTTGTGAAATTTTTTAGAAAACTTTTAAAAATATGACTTAGTAAAACACTCTAATTTTTCGAGTTCTATGAGGGAAATGACCACTGTGGCCAAACCTTTCTCTCTCAGCGAACCGAACCTAGTGGAAAATGAAAACAACATATCATACTAAAAAACTATATTTACAATATATCTGAAGTGTATTTGTGAAATTTTTTAGAAAACTTTTAAAAATATGACTTAGTAAAACACTCTTATTTTTCGAGTTCTATGAGGGAAATGACCACTGTGGCCAAACCTTTCTTTCTCAGCGAACCGAACCTAGTGGAAAATGAAAACAACATATCATACTAAAAAACTACATTTACAATATATCTGAAGTGTATTTGTGAAATTTTTTAGAAAACTTTTAAAAATATGACTTAGTAAAACACTCTTATTTTTTGAGTTCTATGAGGGAAATGACCACTGTGGCCAAACCCTTTTTTCTCAGCAAATCAAGCCAAGTGGGAAATGAAGACAACAAACCATACTAAAAAACTGCATTTACAGTATATCTGAATTGTGTTTGTGAAATTTTTTAGAAAACTTTTAAAAATATGACTTAGTAAAACACTCTTATTTTTCGAGTTCTATGAGGGAAATGACCACTGTGGCCAAACCTTTCTCTCTCAGCGAACCGAACCTAGTGGAAAATGAAAACAACATATCATACTAAAAAACTGCATTTACAGTATATCTGAATTGTGTTTGTGAAATTTTTTAGAAAACTTTTAAAAATATGACTTAGTAAAACACTCTTATTTTTCGAGTTCTATGAGGGAAATGACCACTGTGGCCAAACCTTTCTCTCTCAGCGAACCGAACCTAGTGGAAAATGAAAACAACATATCATACTAAAAAACTGCATTTACACTATATCTGAAGTGTATTTGTGAAATTTTTTAGAAAACTTTTAAAAATATGACTTAGTAAAACACTCTTATTTTTTGAGTTCTATGAGGGAAATGACCACTGTGGCCAAACCCTTTTTTCTCAGCAAATCAAGCCAAGTGGGAAATGAAGACAACAAACCATACTAAAAAACTGCATTTACAGTATATCTGAATTGTATTTGTGAAATTTTTTAGAAAACTTTTAAAAATATGACTTAGTAAAACACTCTTATTTTTCGAGTTCTATGAGGGAAATGACCACTGTGGCCAAACCCTTCTTCCTCAGCGAATTAAACCTAGTGGAAAAGGAAGACAACAAATCATACTAAAAAACTGCATTTACAGTATATCTGAATTGTATTTGTGAAATTTTTTAGAAAGCTTTTAAAAATATGACTTAGTTAAACACTCTTATTTTTCGAGTTCTATGAGGGAAATGACCACTGTGGCCAAACCCTTCTTTCTCAGCATATTAAACCTAGTGGAAAAGGAAGACAACAAAATATACTAAAAAACTGCATTTACAATATATCTGAATTGTATTTGTGAAATTTTTAAGAAAACTTTTAAAAATATGACTTAGTTAAACACTCTTATTTTTCGAGTTCTATGAGGGAAATGACCACTGTGGCCAAACCCTTCTTTCTCAGCGAATTAAGCCAAGTGGGAAATGAAGACAACAAACCATACTAAAAAACTGCATTTACAGTATATCTGAATTGTGTTTGTGAAATTTTTTAGAAAACTTTTAAAAATATGACTTAGTAAAACACTCTAATTTTTCGAGTTCTATGAGGGAAATGACCACTGTGGCCAAACCTTTCTCTCTCAGCGAACCGAACCTAGTGGAAAATGAAAACAACATATCATACTAAAAAACTATATTTACAATATATCTGAAGTGTATTTGTGAAATTTTTTAGAAAACTTTTAAAAATATGACTTAGTAAAACACTCTTATTTTTCGAGTTCTATGAGGGAAATGACCACTGTGGCCAAACCTTTCTTTCTCAGCGAACCGAACCTAGTGGAAAATGAAAACAACATATCATACTAAAAAACTACATTTACAATATATCTGAAGTGTATTTGTGAAATTTTTTAGAAAACTTTTAAAAATATGACTTAGTAAAACACTCTTATTTTTTGAGTTCTATGAGGGAAATGACCACTGTGGCCAAACCCTTTTTTCTCAGCAAATCAAGCCAAGTGGGAAATGAAGACAACAAACCATACTAAAAAACTGCATTTACAGTATATCTGAATTGTGTTTGTGAAATTTTTTAGAAAACTTTTAAAAATATGACTTAGTAAAACACTCTTATTTTTCGAGTTCTATGAGGGAAATGACCACTGTGGCCAAACCTTTCTCTCTCAGCGAACCGAACCTAGTGGAAAATGAAAACAACATATCATACTAAAAAACTGCATTTACAGTATATCTGAATTGTGTTTGTGAAATTTTTTAGAAAACTTTTAAAAATATGACTTAGTAAAACACTCTTATTTTTCGAGTTCTATGAGGGAAATGACCACTGTGGCCAAACCTTTCTCTCTCAGCGAACCGAACCTAGTGGAAAATGAAAACAACATATCATACTAAAAAACTGCATTTACAATATATCTGAAGTGTATTTGTGAAATTTTTTAGAAAACTTTTAAAAATATGACTTAGTAAAACACTCTTATTTTTTGAGTTCTATGAGGGAAATGACCACTGTGGCCAAACCCTTTTTTCTCAGCAAATCAAGCCAAGTGGGAAATGAAGACAACAAACCATACTAAAAAACTGCATTTACAGTATATCTGAATTGTATTTGTGAAATTTTTTAGAAAACTTTTAAAAATATGACTTAGTAAAACACTCTTATTTTTCGAGTTCTATGAGGGAAATGACCACTGTGGCCAAACCTTTCTTTCTCAGCGAATCCAACCTAGTGGGAAATAAAGACAACAAATTATGCTAAAAAACTGCATTTACAGTATATCTCAATTGTATTTGTGAAATTTTTAGAAAACTTTTAAAAATATGACTTAGTTAAACACTCTTATTTTTCGAGTTCTATGAGGGAAATGACCACTGTGGCCAAACCCTTCTTCCTTAGCGAATTAAGCCTAGTGGAAAAGGAAGACAACAAATTTTGCTAAAAAACTGCATTTACAGTATATCTGAATTGTATTTGTGAAATTTTTAGAAAACTTTTTTAGTTAAACACTCTTATTTTTCGAGTTCTATGAGGGAAATGACCACTATGGCCAAACCTTTCTTCCTCACCGAATTAAGCCTAGTGGAAAGGGAAGACAACAAATCATACTAAAAAACTGCATTTACAGTATATCTGAATTGTATTTGTGAAATTTTTTAGAAAACTTTTAAAAATATGACTTAGTTAAACACTCTTATTTTTCGAGTTCTATGAGGGAAATGACCACTGTGGCCAAACCCTTCTTCCTTCGCATATTAAACCTAGTGGAAAAGGATACAACAAATTATACTAAAAAACTGCATTTACAGTATATCTGAATTGTATTTGTGAAATTTTTTAGAAAACTTTTAAAAATATGACTTAGTAAAACACTCCTATTTTTCGAGTTCTATGAGGGAAATGACCACTGTGGCCAAACCTTTCTCTCTCAGCTAACCAAACCTAGTGGAAAATGAAAACAACATATCATACTAAAAAACTACATTTACAATATATCTGAAGTGTATTTGTGAAATTTTTTAGAAAACTTTTAAAAATATGACTTAGTAAAACACTCTTATTTTTTGAGTTCTATGAGGGAAATGACCACTGTGGCCAAACCCTTTTTTCTCAGCAAATCAAGCCAGATGAAAAATGAAGACAACAAACCATACTAAAAAACTGCATTTACAGTATATCTGAATTGTATTTGTGAAATTTTTTAGAAAACTTTTAAAAATATGACTTAGTTAAACACTCTTATTTTTCGAGTTCTATGAGGGAAATGACCACTGTGGCCAAACCCTTCTGCCTCAGCATATTAAACCTAGTGGAAAAGGAAGACAACAAAATATACTAAAAAACTGCATTTACAATATATCTGAATTGTATTTGTGAAATTTTTTAGAAAACTTTTAAAAATATGACTTAGTAAAACACTCTTATTTTTCGAGTTCTATGAGGGAAATGACCACTGTGGCCAAACCTTTCTCTCTTAGCGAACCAAACCTAGTGAAAAATGAAAACAACATATCATACTAAAAAACTGCATTTACAATATATCTGAAGTGTATTTGTGAAATTTTTAGAAAACTTTTAAAAATATGACTTAGTAAAACACTCTTATTTTTTGAGTTCTATGAGGGAAATGACCACTGTGGCCAAACCCTTTTTTCTCAGCAAATCAAGCCAAGTGGGAAATGAAGACAACAAACCATACTAACAAACTGCATTTACAGTATATCTGAATTGTATTTGTGAAATTTTTTAGAAAACTTTTAAAAATATGACTTAGTAAAACACTCTTATATTTCGAGTTCTATGAGGGAAATGACCACTGTGGCCAAACCTTTCTTTCTCAGCGAATCAAACCTAGCGGGAAATGAAGACAACAAATCATGCTAAAAAACTGCACTTACAGTATATCTGAATTATATTTGTGAAATTTTTAGAAAACTTTTAAAAATATGACTTAGTTAAACACTATTATTTTTCGAGTTCTATGAGGGAAATGACCACTGTGGCCAAACCCTTCTTTCTTAGCGAATTAAACCTAGTGGAAAACGAAAACAACAAATCATACTAAAAAACTGCATTTACAGTATATCTGAATTGTATTTGTGAAATTTTTAGAAAACTTTTAAAAATATGACTTAGTTAAACACTCTTATTTTTCGAGTTCTATGAGGGAAATGACCACTATGGCCAAACCTTTCTTCCTCACCGAATTAAGCCTAGTGGAAAGGGAAGACAACAAATCATACTAAAAAACTGCATTTACAGTATATCTGAATTGTATTTGTGAAATTTTTTAGAAAACTTTTAAAAATATGACTTAGTTAAACACTCTTATTTTTCGAGTTCTATGAGGGAAATGACCACTGTGGCCAAACCCTTCTTCCTTCGCATATTAAGCCTAGTGGAAAAGGAAGACAACAAATTATACTAAAAAACTGCATTTACAGTATATCTGAATTGTATTTGTGAAATTTTTTAGAAAACTTTTAAAAATATGACTTAGTAAAACACTCCTATTTTTCGAGTTCTATGAGGGAAATGACCACTGTGGCCAAACCTTTCTCTCTCAGCGAACCAAACCTAATGGAAAATGAAAACAACATATCATACTAAAAAACTACATTTACAATATATCTGAAGTGTATTTGTGAAATTTTTTAGAAAACTTTTAAAAATATGACTTAGTAAAACACTCTTATTTTTTGAGTTCTATGAGGGAAATGACCACTGTGGCCAAACCCTTTTTTCTCAGCAAATCAAGCCAGATGAAAAATGAAGACAACAAACCATACTAAAAAACTGCATTTACAGTATATCTGAATTGTATTTGTGAAATTTTTTAGAAAACTTTTAAAAATATGACTTAGTTAAACACTCTTATTTTTCGAGTTCTATGAGGGAAATGACCACTGTGGCCAAACCCTTCTGCCTCAGCATATTAAACCTAGTGGAAAAGGAAGACAACAAAATATACTAAAAAACTGCATTTACAATATATCTGAATTGTATTTGTGAAATTTTTTAGAAAACTTTTAAAAATATGACTTAGTAAAACACTCTTATTTTTCGAGTTCTATGAGGGAAATGACCACTGTGGCCAAACCTTTCTTTCTCAGCGAATCAAACCTAGCGGGAATTGAAGACAACAAATCATGCTAAAAAACTGCATTTACAGTATATCTGAATTATATTTGTGAAATTTTTAGAAAACTTTTAAAAATATGACTTAGTTAAACACTATTATTTTTCGAGTTCTATGAGGGAAATGACCACTGTGGCCAAACCCTTCTTCCTTAGCGAATTAAACCTAGTGGAAAACGAAAACAACAAATCATACTAAAAAACTGCATTTACAGTATATCTGAATTGTATTTGTGAAATTTTTAGAAAACTTTTAAAAATATGACTTAGTTAAACACTCTTATTTTTCGAGTTCTATGAGGGAAATGACCACTGTGGCCAAACCCTTCTTCCTCAGCATATTAAACCTAGTGGAAAGGGAAGACAACAAATCATACTAAAAAACTGCATTTACAGTATATCTGAATTGTGTTTGTGAAATTTTTTAGAAAACTTTTAAAAATATGACTTAGTAAAACACTCTTATTTTTCGAGTTCTATGAGGGAAATGACCACTGTGGCCAAACCTTTCTCTCTCAGCGAACCGAACCTAGTGGAAAATGAAAACAAGATATCATACTAAAAAACTACATTTACAATATATCTGAAGTGTATTTGTGAAATTTTTTAGAAAACTTTTAAAAATATGACTTAGTAAAACACTCTTATTTTTTGAGTTCTATGAGGGAAATGCCCACTGTGGCCAAACCCTTTATTCTCAGCAAATCAAGCCAAGTGGGAAATGAAGACAACAAACTATACTAAAAAACTGCATTTACAGTATATCTGAATTGTATTTGTGAAATTTTTTAGAAAACTTTTAAAAATATGACTTAGTAAAACACTCTTATTTTTCGAGTTCTATGAGGGAAATGACCACTGTGGCCAAACCCTTCTTCCTCAGCGAATTAAACCTAGTGGAAAAGGAAGACAACAAATCATACTAAAAAACTGCATTTACAGTATATCTGAATTGTATTTGTGAAATTTGTTAGAAAGCTTTTAAAAATATGACTTAGTTAAACACTCTTATTTTTCGAGTTCTATGAGGGAAATGACCACTGTGGCCAAACCCTTCTTCCTCAGCATATTAAACCTAGTGGAAAAGGAAGACAACAAAATATACTAAAAAACTGCATTTACAATATATCTGAATTGTATTTGTGAAATTTTTAAGAAAACTTTTAAAAATATGACTTAGTTAAACACTCTTATTTTTCGAGTTCTATGAGGGAAATGACCACTGTGGCCAAACCCTTCTTTCTCAGCGAATTAAGCCAAGTGGGAAATGAAGACAACAAACCATACTAAAAAACTGCATTTACAGTATATCTGAATTGTGTTTGTGAAATTTTTTAGAAAACTTTTAAAAATATGACTTAGTAAAACACTCTTATTTTTCGAGTTCTATGAGGGAAATGACCACTGTGGCCAAACCTTTCTCTCTCAGCGAACCGAACCTAGTGGAAAATGAAAACAACATATCATACTAAAAAACTACATTTACAATATATCTGAAGTGTATTTGTGAAATTTTTTAGAAAACTTTTAAAAATATGACTTAGTAAAACACTCTTATTTTTCGAGTTCTATGAGGGAAATGACCACTGTGGCCAAACCTTTCTCTCTCAGCGAACCGAACCTAGTGGAAAATGAAAACAACATATCATACTAAAAAACTACATTTACAATATATCTGAAGTGTATTTGTGAAATTTTTAGAAAACTTTTAAAAATATGACTTAGTAAAACACTCTTATTTTTTGAGTTCTATGAGGGAAATGACCACTGTGGCCAAACCCTTTTTTCTCAGCAAATCAAGCTAACTGGGAAATGAAGACAACAAACCATACTAAAAAACTGCATTTACAGTATATCTGAATTGTGTTTGTGAAATTTTTTAGAAAACTTTTAAAAATATGACTTAGTAAAACACTCTTATTTTTCGAGTTCTATGAGGGAAATGACCACTGTGGCCAAACCTTTCTCTCTCAGCGAACTGAACCTAGTGGAAAATGAAAACAACATATCATACTAAAAAACTGCATTTACAGTATATCTGAATTATGTTTGTGAAATTTTTTAGAAAACTTTTAAAAATATGACTTAGTAAAACACTCTTATTTTTTGAGTTCTATGAGGGAAATGACCACTGTGGCCAAACCTTTCTCTCTCAGCGAACCGAACCTAGTGGAAAATGAAAACAACATATCATACTAAAAAACTACATTTACAATATATCTGAAGTGTATTTGTGAAATTTTTTAGAAAACTTTTAAAAATATGACTTAGTAAAACACTCTTATTTTTTGAGTTCTATGAGGGAAATGACCACTGTGGCCAAACCCTTTTTTCTCAGCAAATCAAGCCAAGTGAAAAATGAAGACAACAAAATATACTAAAAAACTGCATTTACAGTATATCTGAATTGTATTTGTGAAATTTTTTAGAAAACTTTTAAAAATATGACTTAGTAAAACACTCTTATTTTTCGAGTTCTATGAGGGAAATGACCACTGTGGCCAAACCTTTCTTTCTCAGCGAATCCAACCTAGTGGGAAATAAAGACAACAAATCATGCTAAAAAACTGCATTTACAGTATATCTCAATTGTATTTGTGAAATTTTTAGAAAACTTTTAAAAATATGACTTAGTTAAACACTCTTATTTTTCGAGTTCTATGAGGGAAATGACCACTATGGCCAAACCTTTCTTCTTCAGCGAATTAAGCCTAGTGGAAAGGGAAGACAACAAATCAAACTAAAAAACTGCATTTACAGTATATCTGAATTGTATTTGTGAAATTTTTTAGAAAACTTTTAAAAATATGACTTAGTTAAACACTCTTATTTTTCGAGTTCTATGAGGGAAATGACCACTGTGGCCAAACCCTTCTTCCTTCGCATATTAAGCCTAGTGGAAAAGGAAGACAACAAATTATACTAAAAAACTGCATTTACAATATATCTGAATTGTATTTGTGAAATTTTTTAGAAAACTTTTAAAAATATGACTTAGTAAAACACTCTTATTTTTCGAGTTCTATGAGGGAAATGACCACTGTGGCCAAACCTTTCTCTCTCAGCGAACCGAACCTAGTGGAAAATGAAAACAACATATCATACTAAAAAACTACATTTACAATATATCTGAAGTGTATTTGTGAAATTTTTTAGAAAACTTTTAAAAATATGACTTAGTAAAACACTCTTATTTTTTGAGTTCTATGAGGGAAATGACCACTGTGGCCAAACCCTTTTTTGTCAGCAAATCAAGCCAGATGAAAAATGAAGACAACAAACCATACTAAAAAACTGCATTTACAGTATATCTGAATTGTATTTGTGAAATTTTTTAGAAAACTTTTAAAAATATGACTCTTATTTTTCGAGTTCTATGAGGGAAATGACCACTGTGGCCAAACCCTTCTTCCTCAGCATATTAAGCCTAGTGGAAAAGGAAGACAATAAATCATACTAAAAAACTGCCTTTACAGTATATCTGAATTGTATTTGTGAAATTTTTTAGAAAACTTTTAAAAATATGACTTAGTAAAACACTCTTATTTTTCGAGTTCTATGAGGGAAATGACCACTGTGGCCAAACCTTTCTCTCTCAGCGAACCGAACCTAGTGGAAAATGAAAACAACATATCATACTAAAAAACTGCATTTACAGTATATCTGAATTGTGTTTGTGAAATTTTTTAGAAAACTTTTAAAAATATGACTTAGTAAAACACTCTTATTTTTCGAGTTCTATGAGGGAAATGACCACTGTGGCCAAACCTTTCTCTCGCAGCGAACCGAACCTAGTGGAAAATGAAAACAACATATCATACTAAAAAACTACATTTACAATATATCTGAAGTGTATTTGTGAAATTTTTTAGAAAACTTTTAAAAATATGACTTAGTAAAACACTCTTATTTTTTGAGTTCTATGAGGGAAATGACCACTGTGGCCAAACCCTTTTTTCTCAGCAAATCAAGCCAAGTGGGAAATGAAGACAACAAACCATTCTAAAAAACTGCATTTACAGTATATCTGAATTGTATTTGTGAAATTTTTTAGAAAACTTTTAAAAATATGACTTAGTAAAACACTCTTATTTTTCGAGTTCTATGAGGGAAATGACCACTGTGGCCAAACCTTTCTTTCTCAGCGAATCCAACCTAGTGGGAAATAAAGACAACAAATTATGCTAAAAAACTGCATTTACAGTATATCTCAATTGTATTTGTGAAATTTTTAGAAAACTTTTAAAAATATGACTTAGTTAAACACTCTTATTTTTCGAGTTCTATGAGGGAAATGACCACTGTGGCCAAACCCTTCTTCCTTAGCGAATTAAGCCTAGTGAAAAAGGAAGACAACAAATTATACTAAAAAACTGCATTTACAGTATATCTGAATTGTATTTGTGAAATTTTTAGAAAACTTTTAAAAATATGACTTAGTTAAACACTCTTATTTTTCGAGTTCTATGAGGGAAATGACCACTATGGCCAAACCTTTCTTCCTCAGCGAATTAAGCCTAGTGTAAAGGGAAGACAACAAATCAAACTAAAAAACTGCATTTACAGTATATCTGAATTGTATTTGTGAAATTTTTTAGAAAACTTTTAAAAATATGACTTAGTTAAACACTCTTATTTTTCGAGTTCTATGAGGGAAATGACCACTGTGGCCAAACCCTTCTTCCTTCGCATATTAAACCTAGTGGAAAAGGAAGACAACAAATTATACTAAAAAACTGCATTTACAGTATATCTGAATTGTATTTGTGAAATTTTTTAGAAAACTTTTAAAAATATGACTTAGTAAAACACTCTTATTTTTCGAGTTCTATGAGGGAAATGACCACTGTGGCCAAACCTTTCTCTCTCAGCGAACCGAACCTAGTGGAAAATGAAAACAACATATCATACTAAAAAACTACATTTACAATATATCTGAAGTGTATTTGTGAAATTTTTTAGAAAACTTTTAAAAATATGACTTAGTAAAACACTCTTATTTTTTGAGTTCTATGAGGGAAATGACCACTGTGGCCAAACCCTTTTTTCTCAGCAAATCAAGCCAAGTGGGAAATAAAGACAACAAACCATACTAACAAACTGCATTTACAGTATATCTGAATTGTATTTGTGAAATTTTTTAGAAAACTTTTAAAAATATGACTTAGTAAAACACTCTTATTTTTCGAGTTCTATGAGGGAAATGACCACTGTGGCCAAACCTTTCTTTCTCAGCGAATCAAATCTAGCGGGAAATGAAGACAACAAATCATGCTAAAAAACTGCATTTACAGTATATCTGAATTATATTTGTGAAATTTTTAGAAAACTTTTAAAAATATGACTTAGTTAAACACTCTTATTTTTCGAGTTCTATGAGGGAAATGACCACTGTGGCCAAACCCTTCTTCTTTAGCGAATTAAACCTAGTGGAAAACGAAAACAACAAATCATACTAAGAAACTGCATTTACAGTATATCTGAATTGTATTTGTGAAATTTTTAGAAAACTTTTAAAAATATGACTTAGTTAAACACTCTTATTTTTCGAGTTCTATGAGGGAAATGACCACTGTGGCCAAACCTTTTTTTCTCAGCGAATCAAACCTAGTGGGAAATAAAGACAACAAATTATGCTAAAAAACTGCATTTACAGTATATCTGAATTGTATTTGTGAAATTTTTAGAAAACTTTTAAAAATATGACTTAGTTAAACACTCTTATTTTTCGAGTTCTATGAGGGAAATGACCACTGTGGCCAAACCCTTCTTCCTCAGCAAATTAAACCTAGTGGAAAAGGAAGACAACAAATCATACTAAAAAACTGCATTTACAGTATATCTGAATTGTATTTGTGAAATTTTTTAGAAAACTTTTAAAAATATGACTTAGTTAAACACTCTTATTTTTCGAGTTCTATGAGGGAAATGACCACTGTGGCCAAACCCTTCTTCCTCAGCATATTAAACCTAGTGGAAAAGGAAGACAACAAAATATACTAAAAAACTGCATTTACAATATATCTGAATTGTATTTGTGAAATTTTTTAGAAAACTTTTAAAAATATGACTTAGTAAAACACTCTTATTTTTCGAGTTCTATGAGGGAAATGACCACTGTGGCCAAACCTTTCTCTCTCAGCGAACCAAACCTAGTGAAAAATGAAAACAACATATCATACTAAAAAACTGCATTTACAATATATCTGAAGTGTATTTGTGAAATTTTTAGAAAACTTTTAAAAATATGACTTAGTAAAACACTCTTATTTTTTGAGTTCTATGAGGGAAATGACCACTGTGGCCAAACCCTTTTTTCTCAGCAAATTAAGCCAAGTGGGAAATAAAGACAACAAACCATACTAACAAACTGCATTTACAGTATATCTGAATTGTATTTGTGAAATTTTTTAGAAAACTTTTAAAAATATGACTTAGTAAAACACTCTTATTTTTCGAGTTCTATGAGGGAAATGACCACTGTGGCCAAACCTTTCTTTCTCAGCGAATCAAGCCTAGCGGGAAATGAAGACAACAAATCATGCTAAAAAACTGCATTTACAGTATATCTGAATTATATTTGTGAAATTTTTAGAAAACTTTTAAAAATATGACTTAGTTAAACACTCTTATTTTTCGAGTTCTATGAGGGAAATGACCACTGTGGCCAAACCTTTCTCTCTCAGCGAACCGAACCTAGTGGAAAATGAAAACAACATATCATACTAAAAAACTACATTTACAATATATCTGAAGTGTATTTGTGAAATTTTTTAGAAAACTTTTAAAAATATGACTTAGTAAAACACTCTTATTTTTTGAGTTCTATGAGGGAAATGACCACTGTGGCCAAACGCTTTTTTCTCAGCAAATCAGGCCAAGTGGGAAATAAAGACAACAAACCATACTAAAAAACTGCATTTACAGTATATCTGAATTGTATTTGTGAAATTTTTTAGAAAACTTTTAAAAATATGACTTAGTAAAACACTCTTATTTTTCGAGTTCTATGAGGGAAATGACCACTGTGGCCAAACCTTTTTTTCTCAGCGAATCAAACCTAGTGGGAAATAAAGACAACAAATCATGCTAAAAAACTGCATTTACAGTATATCTGAATTGTATTTGTGAAATTTTTAGAAAACTTTTAAAAATATGACTTGGTAAAACACTCTTATTTTTCGAGTTCTATGAGGGAAATGACCACTGTGGCCAAACCTTTCTTTCTCAGCGAATCAAACCTAGTGGGAAATAAAGACAACAAATTATGCTAAAAAACTGCATTTACAGTATATCTGAATTGTATTTGTGAAATTTTTAGAAAACTTTTAAAAATATGACTTAGTTAAACACTCTTATTTTTCGAGTTCTATGAGGGAAATGACCACTGTGGCCAAACCCTTCTTCCTCAGCAAATTAAACCTAGTGGAAAAGGAAGACAACAAATCATACTAAAAAACTGCATTTACAGTATATCTGAATTGTATTTGTGAAATTTTTTAGAAAACTTTTAAAAATATGACTTAGTTAAACACTCTTATTTTTCGAGTTCTATGAGGGAAATGACCACTGTGGCCAAACCCTTCTTCCTCAGCATATTAAACCTAGTGGAAAAGGAAGACAACAAATCATACTAAAAAACTGCATTTACAGTATATCTGAATTGTGTTTGTGAAATTTTTTAGAAAACTTTTAAAAATATGACTTAGTAAAACACTCTTATTTTTCGAGTTCTATGAGGGAAATGACCACTGTGGCCAAACCTTTCTCTCTCAGCGAACCGAACCTAGTGGAAAATGAAAACAACATATCATACTAAAAAACTACATTTACAATATATCTGAAGTGTATTTGTGAAATTTTTTAGAAAACTTTTAAAAATATGACTTAGTAAAACACTCTTATTTTTTGAGTTCTATGAGGGAAATGACCACTGTGGCCAAACGCTTTTTTCTCAGCAAATCAGGCCAAGTGGGGAATAAAGACAACAAACCATACTAAAAAACTGCATTTACAGTATATCTGAATTGTATTTGTGAAATTTTTTAGAAAACTTTTAAAAATATGACTTAGTAAAACACTCTTATTTTTCGAGTTCTATGAGGGAAATGACCACTGTGGCCAAACCTTTCTTTCTCAGCGAATCAAACCTAGTGGGAAATAAAGACAACAAATTATGCTAAAAAACTGCATTTACAGTATATCTGAATTGTATTTGTGAAATTTTTAGAAAACTTTTAAAAATATGACTTAGTTAAACACTCTTATTTTTCGAGTTCTATGAGGGAAATGACCACTGTGGCCAAACCCTTCTTCCTCAGCAAATTAAACCTAGTGGAAAAGGAAGACAACAAATCATACTAAAAAACTGCATTTACAGTATATCTGAATTGTATTTGTGAAATTTTTTAGAAAACTTTTAAAAATATGACTTAGTTAAACACTCTTATTTTTCGAGTTCTATGAGGGAAATGACCACTGTGGCCAAACCCTTCTTCCTCAGCATATTAAACCTAGTGGAAAAGGAAGACAACAAATCATACTAAAAAACTGCATTTACAGTATATCTGAATTGTGTTTGTGAAATTTTTTAGAAAACTTTTAAAAATATGACTTAGTAAAACACTCTTATTTTTCGAGTTCTATGAGGGAAATGACCACTGTGGCCAAACCTTTCTCTCTCAGCGAACCGAACCTAGTGGAAAATGAAAACAACATATCATACTAAATAACTACATTTACAATATATCTGAAGTGTATTTGTGAAATTTTTTAAGAAAACTTTTAAAAATATGACTTAGTAAAACACTCTTATTTTTTGAGTTCTATGAGGGAAATAACCACTGTGGCCAAACGCTTTTTTCTCAGCAAATCAGGCCAAGTGGGAAATGAAGACAACAAACCATACTAACAAACTGCATTTACAGTATATCTGAATTGTATTTGTGAAATTTTTTAGAAAACTTTTAAAAATATGACTTAGTAAAACACTCTTATTTTTCGAGTTCTATGAGGGAAATGACCACTGTGGCCAAACCTTTCTTTCTCAGCGAATCAAACCTAGTGGGAAATAAAGACAACAAATCATGCTAAAAAACTGCATTTACAGTATATCTGAATTGTATTTGTGAAATTTTTAGAAAACTTTTAAAAATATGACTTAGTTAAACACTCTTATTTTTCGAGTTCTATGAGGGAAATGACCACTGTGGCCAAACCCTTCTTCCTTAGCGAATTAAGCCTAAAGGAAAAGGAAGACAACAAATTATACTAAAAAACTGCATTTACAGTATATCTGAATTGTATTTGTGAAATTTTTAGAAAACTTTTAAAAATATGACTTAGTTAAACACTCTTATTTTTCGAGTTCTATGAGGGAAATGACCACTGTGGCCAAACCCTTCTTCCTCAGCGAATTAAACCTAGTGGAAAAGGAAGACAACAAATCATACTAAAAAACTGCATTTACAGTATATCTGAATTGTATTTGTGAAATTTTTTAGAAAACTTTTAAAAATATGACTTAGTTAAACACTCTTATTTTTCGAGTTCTATGAGGGAAATGACCACTGTGGCCAAACCCTTCTTCCTCAGCATATTAAGCCTAGTGCAAAAGGAAGACAACAAAATATACTAAAAAACTGCATTTACAATATATCTGAATTGTATTTGTGAAATTTTTTAGAAAACTTTTAAAAATATGACTTAGTAAAACACTCTTATTTTTCGAGTTCTATGAGGGAAATGACCACTGTGGTCAAACCTTTCTCTCTCAGCGAACCAAACCTAGTGAAAAATGAAAACAACATATCATACTAAAAAACTGCATTTACAATATATCTGAAGTGTATTTGTGAAATTTTTAGAAAACTTTTAAAAATATGACTTAGTAAAACACTCTTATTTTTTGAGTTCTATGAGGGAAATGACCACTGTGGCCAAACCCTTTTTTCTCAGCAAATCAAGCCAAGTGGGAAATGAAGACAACAAACCATACTAACAAACTGCATTTACAGTATATCTGAATTGTATTTGTGAAATTTTTTAGAAAACTTTTAAAAATATGACTTAGTAAAACACTCTTATTTTTCGAGTTCTATGAGGGAAATGACCACTGTGGCCAAACCTTTCTTTCTCAGCGAATCAAATCTAGCGGGAAATGAAGACAACAAATCATGCTAAAAAACTGCATTTACAGTATATTTGAATTTTATTTGTGAAATTTTTAGAAAACTTTTAAAAATATGACTTAGTTAAACACTCTTATTTTTCGAGTTCTATGAGGGAAATGACCACTGTGGCCAAACCCTTCTTCCTTAGCAAATTAAACCTAGTGGAAAACAAAGACAACAAATCATACTAAAAAAACTGCATTTACAGTATATCTGAATTGTATTTGTGAAATTTTTAGAAAACTTTTAAAAATATGACTTAGTTAAACACTCTTATTTTTCGAGTTCTATGAGGGAAATGACCACTGTGGCCAAACCCTTCTTCCTTAGCGAATTAAACCTAGTGAAAAAGGAAGACAACAAATCATACTAAAAACTGCATTTACAGTATATCTGAATTGTATTTGTGAAATTTTTAGAAAACTTTTAAAAATATGACTTAGTTAAACACTCTTATTTTTCGAGTTCTATGAGGGAAATGACTACTGTGGCCAAACCCTTCTTCCTTAGCGAACTAAACCTCGTGGAAAACAAAGACAACAAATCATACTAAGAAACTGCATTTACAGTATATCTAAATTGTATTTGTGAAATTTTTAGAAAACTTTTAAAAATATGACTTAGTTAAACACTCTTATTTTTCGAGTTCTATGAGGGAAATGACCACTGTGGCCAAACCCTTCTTCCTCAGCATATTAAACCTAGTGGAAAGGGAAGACAACAAATCATACTAAAAAACTGCATTTACAGTATATCTGAATTGTGTTTGTGAAATTTTTTAGAAAACTTTTAAAAATATGACTTAGTAAAACACTCTTATTTTTCGAGTTCTATGAGGGAAATGACCACTGTGGCCAAACCTTTCTCTCTCAGCGAACCGAACCTAGTGGAAAATGACGACAACATATCATACTAAAAAACTACATTTACAATATATCTGAAGTGTATTTGTGAAATTTTTTAGAAAACTTTTAAAAATATGACTTAGTAAAACACTCTTATTTTTTGAGTTTTATGAGGGAAATGACCACTGTGGCCAAACGCTTTTTTCTCAGCAAATCAGGCCAAGTGGGAAATAAAGACAACAAACCATTCTAAAAAACTGCATTTACAGTATATCTGAATTGTATTTGTGAAATTTTTTAGAAAACTTTTAAAAATATGACTTAGTAAAACACTCTTATTTTTCGAGTTCTATGAGGGAAATGACCACTGTGGCCAAACCTTTCTCTCTCAGCGAACCGAACCTAGTGGAAAATGAAAACAACATATCATACTAAAAAACTACATTTACAATATATCTGAAGTGTATTTGTGAAATTTTTTAGAAAACTTTTAAAAATATGACTTAGTTAAACACTCTTATTTTTCGAGTTCTATGAGGGAAATGACCACTGTGGCCAAACCCTTCTTCCTCAGCATATTAAACCTAGTGAGAAGGGAAGACAACAAATCATATTAAAAAACTGCATTTACAGTATATCTGAATTGTGTTTGTGAAATTTTTTAGAAAACTTTTAAAAATATGACTTAGTAAAACACTCTTATTTTTCGAGTTCTATGAGGGAAATGACCACTGTGGCCAAACCTTTCTCTCTCAGCGAACCGAACCTAGTGGAAAATGAAAACAACATATCATACTAAAAAACTACATTTACAATATATCTGAAGTGTATTTGTGAAATTTTTTAGAAAACTTTTAAAAATATGACTTAGTAAAACACTCTTATTTTTTGAGTTCTATGAGGGAAATGACCACTGTGGCCAAACGCTTTTTTCTCAGCAAATCAGGCCAAGTGGGAAATAAAGACAACAAACCATTCTAAAAAACTGCATTTACAGTATATCTGAATTGTATTTGTGAAATTTTTAGAAAACTTTTAAAAATATGACTTAGTTAAACACTCTTATTTTTCGAGTTCTATGAGGGAAATGACCACTGTGGCCAAACCCTTCTTCCTTAGCGAATTAAACCTAGTGAAAAAGGAAGACAACAAATCATACTAAAAAACTGCCTTTACAGTATATCTGAATTGTATTTGTGAAATTTTTAGAAAACTTTTAAAAATATGACTTAGTTAAACACTCTTATTTTTCGAGTTCTATGAGGGAAATGACCACTGTGGCCAAACCCTTCTTCCTTAGCGAACTAAACCTAGTGAAAAACGAAGACAACAAATCATACTAAGAAACTGCATTTACAGTATATCTGAATTGTATTTGTGAAATTTTTAGAAAACTTTTAAAAATATGACTTAGTTAAACACTCTTATTTTTCGAGTTCTATGAGGGAAATGACCACTGTGGCCAAACCCTTCTTCCTCAGCATATTAAACCTAGTGGAAAGGGAAGACAACAAATCATACTAAAAAACTGCATTTACAGTATATCTGAATTGTGTTTGTGAAATTTTTTAGAAAACTTTTAAAAATATGACTTAGTAAAACACTCTTATTTTTCGAGTTCTATGAGGGAAATGACCACTGTGGCCAAACCTTTCTCTCTCAGCGAACCGAACCTAGTGGAAAATGAAAACAACATATCATACTAAAAAACTACATTTACAATATATCTGAAGTGTATTTGTGAAATTTTTTAGAAAACTTTTAAAAATATGACTTAGTAAAACACTCTTATTTTTTGAGTTCTATGAGGGAAATGACCACTGTGGCCAAACCCTTCTTCCTCAGCGAATTAAACCTAGTGGAAAAGGAAGACAACAAATTATACTAAAAAACTGCATTTACAGTATATCTGAATTGTATTTGTGAAATTTTTTAGAAAGCTTTTAAAAATATGACTTAGTTAAAAACTCTTATTTTTCGAGTTCTATGAGGGAAATGACCACTGTGGCCAAACCCTTCTTCCTCAGCATATTAAACCTAGTGGAAAAGGAAGACAACAAAATATACTAAAAAACTGCATTTACAATATATCTGAATTGTATTTGTGAAATTTTTAAGAAAACTTTTAAAAATATGACTTAGTTAAACACTCTTATTTTTCGAGTTCTATGAGGGAAATGACCACTGTGGCCAAACCCTTCTTTCTCAGCGAACTAAGCCAAGTGGGAAATGAAGACAACAAACCATACTAAAAAACTGCATTTACAGTATATCTGAATTGTGTTTGTGAAATTTTTTAGAAAACTTTTAAAAATATGACTTAGTAAAACACTCTTATTTTTCGAGTTCTATGAGGGAAATGACCACTGTGGCCAAACCTTTCTCTCTCAGCGAACCGAACCTAGTGGAAAATGAAAACAACATATCATACTAAAAAACTACATTTACAATATATCTGAAGTGTATTTGTGAAATTTTTAGAAAACTTTTAAAAATATGACTTAGTAAAACACTCTTATTTTTCGAGTTCTATGAGGGAAATGACCACTGTGGCCAAACCTTTCTCTCTCAGCGAACCGAACCTAGTGGAAAATGAAAACAACATATCATACTAAAAAACTGCATTTACAATATATCTGAAGTGTATTTGTGAAATTTTTTAGAAAACTTTTAAAAATATGACTTAGTAAAACACTCTTATTTTTTGAGTTCTATGAGGGAAATGACCACTGTGGCCAAACCCTTTTTTCTCAGCAAATCAAGCTAGGTGGGAAATAAAGACAACAAACCATACTAAAAAACTGCATTTACAGTACATCTGAATTGTGTTTGTGAAATTTTTTAGAACACTTTTAAAAATATGACTTAGTACAACACTCTTATTTTTCGAGTTCTATGAGGGAAATGACCACTGTGGCCAAACCTTTCTCTCTCAGCGAACCAAACCTAGTGGAAAATGAAAACAACATATTATACTAAAAAACTGCATTTACAGTATATCTGAATTGTGTTTGTGAAATTTTTTAGAAAACTTTTAAAAATATGACTTAGTAAAACACTCTTATTTTTCGAGTTCTATGAGGGAAATGACCACTGTGGCCAAACCTTTCTCTCTCAGCGAACCGAACCTAGTGGAAAATGAAGACAACATATCATACTAAAAAACTACATTTACAATATATCTGAAGTGTATTTGTGAAATTTTTTAGAAAACTTTTAAAAATATGACTTAGTAAAACACTCTTATTTTTTGAGTTCTATGAGGGAAATGACCACTGTGGCCAAACCCTTTTTTCTCAGCAAATCAAGCCAAGTGAGAAATGAAGACAACGAACCATACTAAAAAACTGCATTTACAGTATATCTGAATTGTATTTGTGAAATTTTTTAGAAAACTTTTAAAAATATGACTTAGTAAAACACTCTTATTTTTCGAGTTCTATGAGGGAAATGACCACTGTGGCCAAACCTTTCTTTCTCAGCGAATCCAACCTAGTGGGAAATAAAGACAACAAATCATGCTAAAAAACTGCATTTACAGTATATCTCAATTGTATTTGTGAAATTTTTAGAAAACTTTTAAAAATATGACTTAGTTAAACACTCTTATTTTTCGAGTTCTATGAGGGAAATGACCACTGTGGCCAAACCCTTCTTCCTTAGCGAATTAAGCCTAGTGGAAAAGGAAGACAACAAATTATACTAAAAAACTGCATTTACAGTATATCTGAATTGTATTTGTGAAATTTTTAGAAAACTTTTAAAAATATGACTTAGTTAAATACTCTTATTTTTCGAGTTCTATGAGGGAAATGACCACTATGGCCAAACCTTTCTTCCTCAGCGAATTAAGCCTAGTGGAAAGGGAAGACAACAAATCATACTAAAAAACTGCATTTACAGTATATCTGAATTGTATTTGTGAAATTTTTTAGAAAACTTTTAAAAATATGACTTAGTTAAACACTCTTATTTTTCGAGTTCTATGAGGGAAATGACCACTGTGGCCAAACCCTTCTTCCTCAGCATATTAAACGTAGTGAAAAAGGAAGACAACAAAATATACTAAAAAACTGCATTTACAGTATATCTGAATTAAATTTGTGAAATTTTTTAGAAAACTTTTAAAAATATGACTTAGTAAAACACTCTTATTTTTCGAGTTCTATGAGGGAAATGACCACTGTGGCCAAACCTTTCCCTCTCAGCGAACCAAACCTAGTGAAAAATGAAAACAACATATCATACTAAAAAACTGCATTTACAATATATCTGAAGTGTATTTGTGAAATTTTTAGAAAACTTTTAAAAATATGACTTAGTAAAACACTCTTATTTTTTGAGTTCTATGAGGGAAATGACCACTGTGGCCAAACCCTTTTTTCTCAGCAAATCAAGCCAAGTGGGAAATGAAGACAACAAACCATACTAACAAACTGCATTTACAGTATATCTGAATTGTATTTGTGAAATTTTTTAGAAAACTTTTAAAAATATGACTTAGTAAAACACTCTTATTTTTCGAGTTCTATGAGGGAAATGACCACTGTGGCCAAACCTTTCTTTCTCAGCGAATCAAACCTAGCGAAAAATGAAGACAACAAATCATGCTAAAAAACTGCATTTACAGTATATCTGAATTATATTTGTGAAATTTTTAGAAAACTTTTAAAAATATGACTGAGTTAAACACTCTTATTTTTCGAGTTCTATGAGGGAAATGACCACTGTGGCCAAACCCTTCTTCCTTAGCGAATTAAACCTAGTGGAAAGTGAAGACAACAAACCATGCTAAAAAAACTGCCTTTACAGTATATCTGAATTGTATTTGTGAAATTTTTAGAAAACTTTTAAAAATATGACTTAGTTAAACACTCTTATTTTTCGAGTTCTATGAGGGAAATGACCACTGTGGCCAAACCCTTCTTCCTAAGCATATTAAACCTAGTGGAAAAGGAAGACAACAAATTATACTAAAAAACTGCATTTACAGTATATCTGAATTGTGTTTGTGAAATTTTTTAGAAAACTTTTAAAAATATGACTTAGTAAAACACTCTTATTTTTCGAGTTCTATGAGGGAAATGACCACTGTGGCCAAACCCTTCTTTCTCAGCGAATCAGACCCAGTGAAAAATGAAAACATCAAAATATACTAAAAAACTACATTTACAATATATCTGAAGTGTATTTGTGAAATTTTTTAGAAAACTTTTAAAAATATGACTTAGTAAAACACTCTTATTTTTTGAGTTCTATGAGGGAAATGACCACTGTGGCCAAACCCTTTTTTCTCAGCAAATCAAGCCAAGTGGGAAATGAAGACAACAAACCATACTAAAAAACTGCATTTACAGTATATCTGAATTGTATTTGTGAAATTTTTTAGAAAACTTTTAAAAATATGACTTAGTAAAACACTCTTATTTTTCGAGTTCTATGAGGGAAATGACCACTGTGGCCAAACCCTTCTTCCTCAGCGAATTAAACCTAATGGAAAAGGAAGACAACAAATCATACTAAAAAACCGCATTTACAGTATATCTGAATTGTATTTGTGAAATTTTTTAGAAAACTTTTAAAAATATGACTTAGTTAAACACTCTTATTTTTCGAGTTCTATGAGGGAAATGACCACTGTGGCCAAACCCTTTTTCCTCAGCAAATCAAGCCAAGTGGGAAATGAAGACAACAAACCATACTAAAAAACTGCATTTACAGTATATCTGAATTGTATTTGTGAAATTTTTTAGAAAACTTTTAAAAATATGACTTAGTAAAACACTCTTATTTTTCGAGTTCTATGAGGGAAATGACCACTGTGGCCAAACCCTTCTTCCTCAGCGAATTAAACCTAATGGAAAAGGAAGACAACAAATCATACTAAAAAAACCGCATTTACAGTATATCTGAATTGTATTTGTGAAATTTTTTAGAAAACTTTTAAAAATATGACTTAGTTAAACACTCTTATTTTTCGAGTTCTATGAGGGAAATGACCACTGTGGCCAAACCCTTTTTCCTCAGCATATTAAACCTAGTGGAAAAGGAAGACAACAAAATATACTAAAAAACTGCATTTACAATATATCTGAATTGTATTTGTGAAATTTTTTAGAAAACTTTTAAAAATATGACTTAGTTAAACACTCTTATTTTTCGAGTTCTATGAGGGAAATGACCACTGTGGCCAAACCCTTCTTCCTCAGCGAATTAAACCTAGTGGAAAAGGAAGACAACAAATCATACTAAAAAACTGCATTTACAGTATATCTGAATTGTGTTTGTGAAATTTTTTAGAAAACTTTTAAAAATATGACTTAGTAAAACACTCTTATTTTTCGAGTTCTATGAGGGAAATGACCACTGTGGCCAAACCTTTCTCTCTCAGCGAACTGAACCTAGTGGAAAATGAAAACAACATATCATACTAAAAAACTACATTTACAATATATCTGAAGTGTATTTGTGAAATTTTTTAGAAAACTTTTAAAAATATGACTTAGTAAAACACTCTTATTTTTTGAGTTCTATGAGGGAAATGACCACTGTGGCCAAACCCTTTTTTCTCAGCAAATCAAGCCAAGTGGGAAATGAAGACAACAAATCATACTAAAAAACTGCATTTACAGTATATCTGAATTGTATTTGTGAAATTTTTTAGAAAACTTTTAAAAATATGACTTAGTAAAACACTCTTATTTTTCGAGTTCTATGAGGGAAATGACCACTGTGGCCAAACCTTTCTTTCTCAGCGAATCAAACCTAGTGGGAAATAAAGACAACAAATCATGCTAAAAAACTGCATTTACAGTATATCTGAATTGTATTTGCGAAATTTTTAGAAAACTTTTAAAAATATGACTTAGTTAAACACTCTTATTTTTCGAGTTCTATGAGGGAAATGACCACTGTGGCCAAACCCTTCTTCCTTAGCGAATTAAGCCTAGTGGAAAAGGAAGACAACAAATCATACTAAAAAACTGCATTTACAGTATATCTGAATTGTATTTGTGAAATTTTTAGAAAACTTTTAAAAATATGACTTAGTTAAACACTCTTATTTTTCGAGTTCTATGAGGGAAATGACCACTGTGGCCAAACCCTTCTTCCTCAGCGAATTAAGCCTAGTAGAAAAGGAAGACAACAAATCATACTAAAAAATTGCATTTACAGTATATCTGAATTGTATTTGTGAAATTTTTTAGAAAACTTTTAAAAATATGACTTAGTTAAACACTCTTATTTTTCGAGTTCTATGAGGGAAATGACCACTGTGGCCAAACCCTTCTTCCTCAGCATATTAAACCTAGTGGAAAAGGAAGACAACAAAATATACTAAAAAACTGCATTTACAATATATCTGAAGTGTATTTGTGAAATTTTTAGAAAACTTTTAAAAATATGACTTAGTAAAACACTTTTATTTTTTGAGTTCTATGAGGGAAATGACCACTGTGGCCAAAGCCTTTTTTCTCAGCAAATCGAGCCAAATGGAAAATGAAGACAACAAACCATTCTAACAAACTGCATTTACAGTATATCTGAATTGTATTTGTAAAATTTTTTAGAAAACTTTTAAAAATATGACTTAGTAAAACACTCTTATTTTTCGAGTTCTATGAGGGAAATGACCACTGTGGCCAAACCTTTCTTTCTCAGCGAATCAAACCTAGTGGGAAATGAAGACAACAAATCATGCTAAAAAACTGCATTTACATTATATCTGAATTATATTTGTGAAATTTTTAGAAAACTTTTAAAAATATGACTTAGTTAAACACTCTTATTTTTCGAGTTCTATGAGGGAAATGACCACTGTGGCCAAACCCTTCTTCCTCAGCATATTAAACCTAGTGGAAAAGGAAGACAACAAATCATACTAAAAAACTGCATTTACAGTATATCTGAATTGTATTTGTGAAATTTTTAGAAAACTTTTAAAAATATGACTTAGTTAAACACTCTTATTTTTCGAGTTCTATGAGGGAAATGACCACTGTGGCCAAACCCTTCTTCCTCAGCATATTAAACCTAGTGGAAAAGGAAGACAACAAATCATACTAAAAAACTGCATTTACAGTATATCTGAATTGTGTTTGTGAAATTTTTTAGAAAACTTTTAAAAATATGACTTAGTAAAACACTCTTATTTTTCGAGTTCTATGAGGGAAATGACCACTGTGGCCAAACCTTTCTCTCTCAGCGAACCGAACCTAGTGAAAAATGAAAACAACATATCATACTAAAAAACTACATTTACAATATATCTGAAGTGTATTTGTGAAATTTTTTAGAAAACTTTTAAAAATATGACTTAGTAAAACACTCTTATTTTTTGAGTTCTATGAGGGAAATGACCACTGTGGCCAAACCCTTTTTTCTCAGCAAATCAAGCCAAGTGGGAAATGAAGACAACAAACCATACTAAAAAACTGCATTTACAGTATATCTGAATTGTATTTGTGAAATTTTTTAGAAAACTTTTAAAAATATGACTTAGTAAAACACTCTTATTTTTCGAGTTCTATGAGGGAAATGACCACTGTGGCCAAACCTTTCTTTTTCAGCGAATCAAACCTAAAGGGAAATAAAGACAACAAATCATGCTAAAAAACTGCATTTACAGTATATCTGAATTGTATTTGTGAAATTTTTAGAAAACTTTTAAAAATATGACTTAGTTAAACACTCTTATTTTTCGAGTTCTATGAGGGAAATGACCACTGTGGCCAAACCCTTCTTCCTCAGCGAATTAAGCCTAGTGGAAAAGGAAGACAACAAATTATACTAAAAAACTGCATTTACAGTATATCTGAATTGTATTTGTGAAATTTTTTAGAAAACTTTTAAAAATATGACTTAGTTAAACACTCTTATTTTTCGAGTTCTATGAGGGAAATGACCACTGTGGCCAAACCCTTCTTCCTCAGCATAATAAACCTAGTGGTAAAGGAAGACAACAAAATATACTAAAAAACTGCATTTACAGTATATCTGAATTGTATTTGTGAAATTTTTTAGAAAACTTTTAAAAATATGACTTAGTAAAACACTCTTATTTTTCGAGTTCTATGAGGGAAATGACCACTGTGGCCAAACCTTTCTCTCTCAGCGAACCAAACCTAGTGAAAAATGAAAACAATATATCATACTAAAAAACTGCATTTACAATATATCTGAAGTGTATTTGTGAAATTTTTAGAAAACTTTTAAAAATATGACTTAGTAAAACAATCTTATTTTTTGAGTTCTATGAGGGAAATGACCACTGTGGCCAAACCCTTTTTTCTCAGCAAATCAAGCCAACAGGGAAATGAAGACAACAAACCATACTAACAAACTGCATTTACAGTATATCTGAATTGTATTTGTAAAATTTTTTAGAAAACTTTTAAAAATATGACTTAGTAAAACACTCTTATTTTTCGAGTTCTATGAGGGAAATGACCACTGTGGCCAAACCTTTCTCTCTCAGCGAACCAAACCTAGTGAGAAATAAAAACAACATATCATACTAAAAAACTGCATTTACAATATATCTGAATTATATTTGTGAAATTTTTTAGAAAACTTTTAAAAATATGACTTAGTAAAACACTCTTATTTTTCGAGTTCTATGAGGGAAATGACCACTGTGGCCAAACCTTTCTTTCTCAGCGAATCAAACCTAGCGACGAAAGAAGACAACAAATTATGCTAAAAAACTGCATTTACAGTATATCTGAATTATATTTGTGAAATTTTTAGAAAACTTTTAAAAATATGACTTAGTTAAACACTCTTATTTTTCGAGTTCTATGAGGGAAATGACCACTGTGGCCAAACCCTTCTCCCTTAGCGAATTAAACCTAGTGGAAAAGGAAGACAACAAATTATACTAAAAAACTGTATTTACAGTATATCTGAATTGTATTTGTGAAATTTTTAGAAAACTTTTAAAAATATGACTTAGTTAAACACTCTTATTTTTCGAGTTCTATGAGGGAAATGACCACTGTGGCCAAACCCTTCTTCCTCAGCATATTAAACCTAGTGGAAAAGGAAGACAACAAATCATAATAAAAAACTGCATTTACAGTATATCTGAATTGTGTTTGTGAAATTTTTTAGAAAACTTTTAAAAATATGACTTAGTAAAACACTCTTATTTTTCGAGTTCTATGAGGGAAATGACCACTGTGGCCAAACCCTTTTTTCTCAGCAAATCAAGCCAAGTGGGAAATGAAGACAACAAACCATACTAAAAAACTGCATTTACAGTATATCTGAATTGTATTTGTGAAATTTTTTAGAAAACTTTTAAAAATATGACTTAGTAAAACACTCTTATTTTTCGAGTTCTATGAGAGAAATGACCACTGTGGCCAAACCCTTCTTCCTCAGCGAATTAAACCTAGTGGAAAAGGAAGACAACAAATTATACTAAAAAACTGCATTTACAGTATATCTGAATTGTATTTGTGAAATTTTTTAGAAAACTTTTAAAAATATGACTTAGTTAAACACTCTTATTTTTCGAGTTCTATGAGGGAAATGACCACTGTGGCCAAACCCTTCTTTCTCAGCATATTAAACCTAGTGGAAAAGGAAGACAACAAAATATACTAAAAAACTGCATTTACAATATATCTGAATTGTATTTGTGAAATTTTTTAGAAAACTTTTAAAAATATGACTTAGTTAAACACTCTTATTTTTCGAGTTCTATGAGGGAAATGACCACTGTGGCCAAACCCTTCTTCCTCAGCGAATTAAACCTAGTGGAAAAGGAAGACAACAAATCATACTAAAAAACTGCATTTACAGTATATCTGAATTGTGTTTGTGAAATTTTTTAGAAAACTTTTAAAAATATGACTTAGTAAAACACTCTTATTTTTCGAGTTCTATGAGGGAAATGACCACTGTGGCCAAACCTTTCTCTCTCAGCGAACCGAACCTAGTGAAAAATGAAAACAACATATCATACTAAAAAACTACATTTACAATATATCTGAAGTGTATTTGTGAAATTTTTTAGAAAACTTTTAAAAATATGACTTAGTAAAACACTCTTATTTTTTGAGTTCTATGAGGGAAATGACCACTGTGGCCAAACCCTTTTTTCTCAGCAAATCAAGCCAAGTGGGAAATAAAGACAACAAACCATACTAAAAAACTGCATTTACAGTATATCTGAATTGTATTTGTGAAATTTTTTAGAAAACTTTTAAAAATATGACTTAGTAAAACACTCTTATTTTTCGAGTTCTATGAGGAAAATGACCACTGTGGCCAAACCTTTCTTTCTCAGCGAATCAAACCTAGTGGGAAATAAAGACAACAAATCATGCTAAAAAACTGCATTTACAGTATATCTGAATTGTATTTGTGAAATTTTTAGAAAACTTTTAAAAATATGACTTAGTTAAACACTCTTATTTTTCGAGTTCTATGAGGGAAATGACCACTGTGGCCAAACTCTTCTTTGTTAGCGAATTAAGCCTAGTGGAAAAGGAAGACAACAAATCATACTAAAAAACTGCATTTACAGTATATCTGAATTGTATTTGTGAAATTTTTAGAAAACTTTTAAAAATATGACTTAGTTAAACACTCTTATTTTTCGAGTTCTATGAGGGAAATGACCACTGTGGCCAAACCCTTCTTCCTCAGCGAATTAAGCCTAGTGAAAAAGGAAGACAACAAATCATACTAAAAAACTGCATTTACAGTATATCTGAATTGTATTTGTGAAATTTTTTAGAAAACTTTTAAAAATATGACTTAGTTAAACACTCTTATTTTTCGAGTTCTATGAGGGAAATGACCACTGTGGCCAAACCCTTCTTCCTCAGCATATTAAACCTAGTGGAAAAGGAAGACAACAAAATATACTAAAAAACTGCATTTACAATATATCTGAATTGTATTTGTGAAATTTTTTAGAAAACTTTTAAAAATATGACTTAGTAAAACACTCTTATTTTTCGAGTTCTATGAGGGAAATGACCACTGTGGCCAAACCTTTCTCTCTCAGCGAACCAAACCTAGTGAAAAATAAAAACAACATATCATACTAAAAAACTGCATTTACAATATATCTGAATTATATTTGTGAAATTTTTTAGAAAACTTTTAAAAATATGACTTAGTAAAACACTCTTATTTTTCGAGTTCTATGAGGGAAATGACCACTGTGGCCAAACCTTTCTTTCTCAGCGAATCAAACCTAGCGAGGAATGAAGACAACAAATCATGCTAAAAAACTGCATTTACAGTATATCTGAATTATATTTGTGAAATTTTTAGAAAACTTTTAAAAATATGACTTAGTTAAACACTCTTATTTTTCGAGTTCTATGAGGGAAATGACCACTGTGGCCAAACCCTTCTTCCTTAGCAAATTAAAGCTAGTGGAAAAGAAAGACAAGAAATTATACTAAAAAACTGCATTTACAGTATATCTGAATTGTATTTGTGAAATTTTTAGAAAACTTTTAAAAATATGACTTAGTTAAACACTCTTATTTTTCGAGTTCTATGAGGGAAATGACCACTGTGGCCAAACCCTTCTTCCTTAGCGAATTAAACCTAGTGGAAAAGGAAGACAACAAATTACACTAAAAAACTGCATTTACAGTATATCTGAATTGTATTTGTGAAATTTTTAGAAAACTTTTAAAAATATGACTTAGTTAAACACTCTTATTTTTCGAGTTCTATGAGGGAAATGACCACTGTGGCCAAACCCTTCTTCCTCAGCGAATTAAACCTAGTGGAAAAAGAAGACATCAAATTATACTAAAAAACTGCATTTACAGTATATCTGAATTGTATTTGTGAAATTTTTTAGAAAACTTTTAAAAATATGACTTAGTTAAACACTCTTATTTTTCGAGTTCTATGAGGGAAATGACCACTGTGGCGAAACCCTTCTTCCTCAGCATATTAAACCTAGTGGAAAAGGAAGACAACAAAATATACTAAAAAACTGCATTTACAGTATATCTGAATTGTATTTGTGAAATTTTTTAGAAAACTTTTAAAAATATGACTTAGTAAAACACTCTTATTTTTCGAGTTCTATGAGGGAAATGACCACTGTGGCCAAACCTTTCTCTCTCAGCGAACCAAACCTAGTGAAAAATGAAAACAATATATCATACTAAAAAACTGCATTTACAATATATCTGAAGTGTATTTGTGAAATTTTTAGAAAACTTTTAAAAATATGACTTAGTAAAACAATCTTATTTTTTGAGTTCTATGAGGGAAATGACCACTGTGGCCAAACCCTTTTTTCTCAGCAAATCAAGCCAACAGGGAAATGAAGACAACAAACCATACTAACAAACTGCATTTACAGTATATCTGAATTGTATTTGTAAAATTTTTTAGAAAACTTTTAAAAATATGACTTAGTAAAACACTCTTATTTTTCGAGTTCTATGAGGGAAATGACCACTGTGGCCAAACCTTTCTCTCTCAGCGAACCAAACCTAGTGAGAAATAAAAACAACATATCATACTAAAAAACTGCATTTACAATATATCTGAATTATATTTGTGAAATTTTTTAGAAAACTTTTAAAAATATGACTTAGTAAAACACTCTTATTTTTCGAGTTCTATGAGGGAAATGACCACTGTGGCCAAACCTTTCTTTCTCAGCGAATCAAACCTAGCGACGAAAGAAGACAACAAATTATGCTAAAAAACTGCATTTACAGTATATCTGAATTATATTTGTGAAATTTTTAGAAAACTTTTAAAAATATGACTTAGTTAAACACTCTTATTTTTCGAGTTCTATGAGGGAAATGACCACTGTGGCCAAACCCTTCTCCCTTAGCGAATTAAACCTAGTGGAAAAGGAAGACAACAAATTATACTAAAAAACTGTATTTACAGTATATCTGAATTGTATTTGTGAAATTTTTAGAAAACTTTTAAAAATATGACTTAGTTAAACACTCTTATTTTTCGAGTTCTATGAGGGAAATGACCACTGTGGCCAAACCCTTCTTCCTCAGCATATTAAACCTAGTGGAAAAGGAAGACAACAAATCATAATAAAAAACTGCATTTACAGTATATCTGAATTGTGTTTGTGAAATTTTTTAGAAAACTTTTAAAAATATGACTTAGTAAAACACTCTTATTTTTCGAGTTCTATGAGGGAAATGACCACTGTGGCCAAACCCTTTTTTCTCAGCAAATCAAGCCAAGTGGGAAATGAAGACAACAAACCATACTAAAAAACTGCATTTACAGTATATCTGAATTGTATTTGTGAAATTTTTTAGAAAACTTTTAAAAATATGACTTAGTAAAACACTCTTATTTTTCGAGTTCTATGAGAGAAATGACCACTGTGGCCAAACCCTTCTTCCTCAGCGAATTAAACCTAGTGGAAAAGGAAGACAACAAATTATACTAAAAAACTGCATTTACAGTATATCTGAATTGTATTTGTGAAATTTTTTAGAAAACTTTTAAAAATATGACTTAGTTAAACACTCTTATTTTTCGAGTTCTATGAGGGAAATGACCACTGTGGCCAAACCCTTCTTTCTCAGCATATTAAACCTAGTGGAAAAGGAAGACAACAAAATATACTAAAAAACTGCATTTACAATATATCTGAATTGTATTTGTGAAATTTTTTAGAAAACTTTTAAAAATATGACTTAGTTAAACACTCTTATTTTTCGAGTTCTATGAGGGAAATGACCACTGTGGCCAAACCCTTCTTCCTCAGCGAATTAAACCTAGTGGAAAAGGAAGACAACAAATCATACTAAAAAACTGCATTTACAGTATATCTGAATTGTGTTTGTGAAATTTTTTAGAAAACTTTTAAAAATATGACTTAGTAAAACACTCTTATTTTTCGAGTTCTATGAGGGAAATGACCACTGTGGCCAAACCTTTCTCTCTCAGCGAACCGAACCTAGTGAAAAATGAAAACAACATATCATACTAAAAAACTACATTTACAATATATCTGAAGTGTATTTGTGAAATTTTTTAGAAAACTTTTAAAAATATGACTTAGTAAAACACTCTTATTTTTTGAGTTCTATGAGGGAAATGACCACTGTGGCCAAACCCTTTTTTCTCAGCAAATCAAGCCAAGTGGGAAATAAAGACAACAAACCATACTAAAAAACTGCATTTACAGTATATCTGAATTGTATTTGTGAAATTTTTTAGAAAACTTTTAAAAATATGACTTAGTAAAACACTCTTATTTTTCGAGTTCTATGAGGAAAATGACCACTGTGGCCAAACCTTTCTTTCTCAGCGAATCAAACCTAGTGGGAAATAAAGACAACAAATCATGCTAAAAAACTGCATTTACAGTATATCTGAATTGTATTTGTGAAATTTTTAGAAAACTTTTAAAAATATGACTTAGTTAAACACTCTTATTTTTCGAGTTCTATGAGGGAAATGACCACTGTGGCCAAACTCTTCTTTGTTAGCGAATTAAGCCTAGTGGAAAAGGAAGACAACAAATCATACTAAAAAACTGCATTTACAGTATATCTGAATTGTATTTGTGAAATTTTTAGAAAACTTTTAAAAATATGACTTAGTTAAACACTCTTATTTTTCGAGTTCTATGAGGGAAATGACCACTGTGGCCAAACCCTTCTTCCTCAGCGAATTAAGCCTAGTGAAAAAGGAAGACAACAAATCATACTAAAAAACTGCATTTACAGTATATCTGAATTGTATTTGTGAAATTTTTTAGAAAACTTTTAAAAATATGACTTAGTTAAACACTCTTATTTTTCGAGTTCTATGAGGGAAATGACCACTGTGGCCAAACCCTTCTTCCTCAGCATATTAAACCTAGTGGAAAAGGAAGACAACAAAATATACTAAAAAACTGCATTTACAATATATCTGAATTGTATTTGTGAAATTTTTTAGAAAACTTTTAAAAATATGACTTAGTAAAACACTCTTATTTTTCGAGTTCTATGAGGGAAATGACCACTGTGGCCAAACCTTTCTCTCTCAGCGAACCAAACCTAGTGAAAAATAAAAACAACATATCATACTAAAAAACTGCATTTACAATATATCTGAATTATATTTGTGAAATTTTTTAGAAAACTTTTAAAAATATGACTTAGTAAAACACTCTTATTTTTCGAGTTCTATGAGGGAAATGACCACTGTGGCCAAACCTTTCTTTCTCAGCGAATCAAACCTAGCGAGGAATGAAGACAACAAATCATGCTAAAAAACTGCATTTACAGTATATCTGAATTATATTTGTGAAATTTTTAGAAAACTTTTAAAAATATGACTTAGTTAAACACTCTTATTTTTCGAGTTCTATGAGGGAAATGACCACTGTGGCCAAACCCTTCTTCCTTAGCAAATTAAAGCTAGTGGAAAAGAAAGACAAGAAATTATACTAAAAAACTGCATTTACAGTATATCTGAATTGTATTTGTGAAATTTTTAGAAAACTTTTAAAAATATGACTTAGTTAAACACTCTTATTTTTCGAGTTCTATGAGGGAAATGACCACTGTGGCCAAACCCTTCTTCCTTAGCGAATTAAACCTAGTGGAAAAGGAAGACAACAAATTACACTAAAAAACTGCATTTACAGTATATCTGAATTGTATTTGTGAAATTTTTAGAAAACTTTTAAAAATATGACTTAGTTAAACACTCTTATTTTTCGAGTTCTATGAGGGAAATGACCACTGTGGCCAAACCCTTCTTCCTCAGCGAATTAAACCTAGTGGAAAAAGAAGACATCAAATTATACTAAAAAACTGCATTTACAGTATATCTGAATTGTATTTGTGAAATTTTTTAGAAAACTTTTAAAAATATGACTTAGTTAAACACTCTTATTTTTCGAGTTCTATGAGGGAAATGACCACTGTGGCGAAACCCTTCTTCCTCAGCATATTAAACCTAGTGGAAAAGGAAGACAACAAATCATACTAAAAAACTGCATTTACAGTATATCTGAATTGTATTTGTGAAATTTTTAGAAAACTTTTAAAAATATGACTTAGTAAAACACTCTTATTTTTCGAGTTCTATGAGGGAAATGACCACTGTGGCCAAACCTTTCTCTCTTAGCAAATCAAACCTAGTGGAAAATGAAGACAACATATTGTACTAAAAACTGCATTTATAATATATTTGAAATGTATTTGTGAAATTTTTTAGAAAACTTTTAAAAATATGACTTAGTAAAACACTCTTATTTTTTGAGTTCTATGAGGAAAATGACCACTGTGGCCAAATCCTGCTTCGCCAGCAAATGAAACCTAGTGGAAAGTGAAAACAACAAAATATGCTAAAAAACTGCATTTACAGTATATCTGAATTGTATTTGTGAAATTTTTTAGAAAACTTTTAAAAATATGACTTAGTTAAACACTCTTATTTTTCGAGTTCTATGAGGGAAATGACCACTGTGGCCAAACCCTTCTTTCTCAGCAAATTAAACCTAGTGGAAAAAGAAGACAACAAATCATACTAAAAAACTGCATTTACAATATATCTGAAGTGTATTTGTGAAATTTTTTAGAAAACTTTTAAAAATATGACTTAGTAAAACACTCTTATTTTTCGAGTTCTATGAGGGAAATGACCACTGTGGCCAAACCTTTCTCTCTCAGCGAACCAAACCTAGTGAAAAATAAAAACAACATATCATACTAAAAAACTGCATTTACAATATATCTAAAGTGTATTTGTGAAATTTTTTAGAAAACTTTTAAAAATATGACTTAGTAAAACACTCTTATTTTTTGAGTTCTATGAGGGAAATGACCACTGTGGCCAAACCCTTTTTTCTCAGCAAATCAAGCCAAGTGGGAAATGAAGAAAACAAAATATGCTAAAAAACTGCATTTACAGTATATCTGAATTGTATTTGTGAAATTTTTAGAAAACTTTTTAAAATATGACTTAGTTAAACACTCTTATCTTTCGAGTTCTATGAGGGAAATGACCACTGTGGCCAAACCCTTCTTTCTCAGAAAATTAAACCTAGTGGAAAAAAAAAACAACAACAAATCATACTAAAAAACTGCATTTACAGTATATCTGAATTGTATTTGTGAAATTTTTTAGAAAACTTTAAAAATATGACTTAGTAAAACACTCTTATTTTTCGAGTTCTATGAGGGAAATGACCACTGTGGCCAAACCTTTCTCTCTCAGCGAACCAAACCTAGTGGAAAATGAAAACAACATATCATACTAAAAAACTACTTTTACAATATATCTGAAGTGTATTTGTGAAATTTTTTAGAAAACTTTTAAAAATATGACTTAGTAAAACACTCTTATTTTTTGAGTTCTATGAGGGAAATGACCACTGTGGCCAAACCCTTTTTTCTCAGCAAATCAAGCTAAGTGGGAAATGAAGACAACAAACCATACTAAAAAACTGCATTTACAGTATATCTGAATTGTATTTGTGAAATTTTTTAGAAAACTTTTAAAAATATGACTTAGTCAAACACTCTTATTTTTCGAGTTCTATGAGGGAAATGACCACTCTGGCCAAACCTTTATTTCTCAGCGAATCAAACCTAGTGGGAAATGAAGACAACAAATCATGCTAAAAAACTGCATTTACAGTATATCTGAATTGTATTTGTGAAATTTTTTAGAAAACTTTTAAAAATATGACTTAGTAAAACACTCTTATTTTTCGAGTTCTATGAGGGAAATGACCACTGTGGCCAAACCCTTTTTTCTCAGCAAATCGAGCCAAGTGGGAAAAGAAGACAACAAACCATACTAAAAAACTGCATTTACAGTGTATCTGAATTGTATTTGTGAAATTTTTTAGAAAACTTTTAAAAATATGACTTAGTAAAACACTCTTATTTTTCGAGTTCTATGAGGGAAATGACCACTGTGGCCAAACCTTTCTCTCTCAGCGAACCAAACCTAGTGAAAAATAAAAACAACATATCATACTAAAAAACTGCATTTACAATATATCTGAAGTGTATTTGTGAAATTTTTTAGAAAACTTTTAAAAATATGACTTAGTAAAACACTCTTATATTTTGAGTTCTATGAGGGAAATGACCACTGTGGCCAAACCCTTTTTTCTCAGCAAATCAAGCAAAGTGGGAAATGAAGACAACAAACCATACTAAGAAACTGCATTTACAGTATATCTGAATTGTATTTGTGAAATTTTTTAGAAAACTTTTAAAAATATGACTTAGTAAAACACTCTTATTTTTCGAGTTCTATGAGGGAAATGACCACTGTGGCCAAACCTTTCTTTCTCAGCGAATCAAACCTAGTGGGAAATGAAGACAACAAATCATGCTAAAAAACTGCATTTACAGTATATCTGAATTGTATTTGTGAAATTTTTAGAAAACTTTTAAAAATATGACTTAGTTAAACACTCTTATTTTTCGAGTTCTATGAGGGAAATGACCACTGTGGCCAAACCCTTCTTCCTCAGCATATTAAACCTAGTGGAAAAGGAAGACAACAAATCATACTAAAAAACTGCATTTACAGTATATCTGAATTGTATTTGTGAAATTTTTTAGAAAACTTTTAAAAATATGACTTAATAAAACACTCTTATTTTTCGAGTTCTATGAGGGAAATGATCACTGTGGCCAAACCTTTCTCTCTCAGCGAACCAAACCTAGTGAAAAATAAAAACAACATATCATACTAAAAAACTGCATTTACAATATATCTGAAGTGTATTTGTGAAATTTTTTAGAAAACTTTTAAAAATATGACTTAGTAAAACACTCTTATTTTTCGAGTTCTATGAGGGAAATGACCACTGTGGCCAAACCTTTCTCTCTCAGCGAACCAAACCTAGTGAAAAATAAAAACAACATATCATACTAAAAAACTGCATTTACAATATATCTGAAGTGTATTTGTGAAATTTTTTAGAAAACTTTTATAAATATGACTTAGTAAAACACTCTGATTTTTTGAGTTCTATGAGGGAAATGACCACTGTGGCCAAACCCTTTTTTCTCAGCAAATCAAGCCAAGTAATAAAATAAAGACAACAAACCATACTAAAAAACTGCATTTACAGTATATCTGAACTGTATTTGTGAAATTTTTTAGAAAACTTTTAAAAATATGACTTAGTAAAACACTCTTATTTTTCGAGTTCTATGAGGGAAATGACCACTGTGGCCAAACCTTTCTTTCTCAGCGAACCAAACCTAGTGGGAAATAAAGACAACAAATTATGCTAAAAAACTGCATTTACGGTATATCTGAATTGTATTTGTGAAATTTTTAGAAAACTTTTAAAAATATGACTTAGTTAAACACTCTTATTTTTCGAGTTCTATGAGGGAAATGACCACTGTGGCCAAACCCTTCTTCCTCAGCGAAATGAACCTAGTGGAAAAGGAAGACAGCAAATCATTCTAAAAAACTGCATTTACAGTATATCTGAATTGTATTTGTGAAATTTTTTAGAAAACTTTTAAAAATATGACTTAGTAAAACACTCTTATTTTTCGAGTTCTATGAGGGAAATGACCACTGTGGCCAAACCTTTCTCTCTCAGCGAACCAAACCTAGTGGAAAATGAAAACAACATATCATACTAAAAAACTGCATTTACAATATATCTAAAGTGTATTTGTGAAATTTTTTAGAAAACTTTTAAAAATATGACTTAGTAAAACACTCTTATTTTTTGAGTTCTATGAGGGAAATGACCACTGTGGCCAAACCCTTTTTTCTCAGCAAATCGAGCCAAATGGGAAATAAAGACAACAAACTATACTAAAAAACTGCATTTACAGTATATCTGAATTGTATTTGTGAAATTTTTTAGAAAACTTTTAAAAATATGACTTAGTAAAACACTCTTATTTTTCGAGTTCTATGAGGGAAATGACCACTGTGGCCAAACCTTTCTCTCTCAGCGAACCAAACCTAGTGAAAAATAAAACAACATATCATACTAAAAAACTGCATTTACAATATATCTGAAGTGTATTTGTGAAATTTTTTAGAAAACTTTTAAAAATATGACTTAGTAAAACACTCTTATTTTTTGAGTTCTATGAGGGAAATGACCACTGTAGCCAAACCCTTTTTTCTCAGCAAATCAAGCCAAGTGGGAAATGAAGACAACAAACCATACTAAAAAACTGCATTTACAGTATATCTGAATTGTATTTGTGAAATTTTTTAGAAAACTTTTAAAAATATGACTTAGTAAAACACTCTTATTTTTCGAGTTCTATGAGGGAAATGACCACTGTGGCCAAACCTTTCTTTCTCAGCGAATCAAACCTAAAGGGAAATGAAGACAACAAATCATGCTAAAAAACTGCATTTACAGTATATCTGAATTATATTTGTGTTTTTTTTTAGAAAACTTTTAAAAATATGACTTAGTTAAACACTCTTATTTTTCGAGTTCTATGAGGGAAATGACCACTTTGGCCAAACCTTTCTTTCTCAGCTAATCAAACCTAGCGGGAAATAAAGACAACAAATCATGCTAAAAAACTGCATTTACAGTATATCTGAATTATATTTGTGAAATTTTTAGAAAACTTTTAAAAATATGACTTAGTTAAACACTCTTATTTTTCGAGTTCTATGAGGGAAATGACCACTGTGGCCAAACCCTTCTTCCTTAGCGAATTAAACCTAGTGAAAAACGAAAACAACAAATCATACTAAAAAACTGCATTTACAGTATATCTGAATTGTATTTGTAAAATTTTTAGAAAACTTTTAAAAATATGACTTAGTTAAAAACTCTTATTTTTCGAGTTCTATGAGGGAAATGACCACTGTGGCCAAACCCTTCTTCCTCAGCATATTAAACCTAGTGGAAAATGAAGACAACAAATCATGCTAAAAAATTGCATTTACAGTATATCTGAATTGTGTTTGTGAAATTTTTTAGAAAACTTTTAAAAATATGACTTAGTAAAACACTCTTATTTTTCGAGTTCTATGAGGGAAATGACCACTGTGGCCAAACCCTTCTTCCTCAGCGAATTAAACCTAGTGAAAAAGGAAGACAGTAAATCATACTAAAAAACTGCATTTACAGTATATCTGAATTGTATTTGTGAAATTTTTAGAAAACTTTTAAAAATATGACTTAGTTAAACACTCTTATTTTTCGAGTTCTATGAGGGAAATGACCACTGTGGCCAAACCCTTTTTCCTCAGCGAATTAAACCTAGTGGAAAAGGAAGACAGCAAATCATGCTAAAAAACTGCATTTACAGTATATCTGAATTGTATTTGTGAAATTTTTTAGAAAACTTTTAAAAATATGACTTAGTAAAACACTCTTATTTTTCGAGTTCTATGAGGAAAATGACCACTGTGGCCAAACCCTGCTTTCGCAGCAAATTAAACCTAGTGGAGAGTAAAGACAACAAAATATAATAAAAAACTGCATTTACAGTATATCTGAATTGTATTTGTGAAATTTTTAGAAAACTTTTAAAAATATGACTTAGTTAAACACTCTTATTTTTCGAGTTCTATGAGGGAAATTACCACTGTGGCCAAACCCTTCTTTCTCAGCGAATTAAACCTAGTGAAAAAGGAAGACAACAAATCATGCTAAAAAACTGCATTTACAGTATATCTGAATTGTATTTGTGAAATTTTTTAGAAAACTTTTAAAAATATGACTTGGTAAAACACTCTTATTTTTCGAGTTCTATGAGAGAAATGACCACTGTGGCCAAACCTTTCTCTCTCAGCGAACCAAACCTAGTGGAAAATAAAAACAACATATCATGCTAAAAAACTGCATTTACAGTATATCTGAATTGTATTTGTGAAATTTTTAGAAAACTTTTAAAAATATGACTTAGTTAAACACTCTTATTTTTCGAGTTCTATGAGGGAAATGACCACTGTGGCCAAACCCTTCTTCCTCAGCGAATTAAACCTAGTGAAAAAGGAAGACAGCAAATCATACTAAAAAACTGCATTTACAGTATATTTGAATTGTATTTGTGAAATTTTTTAGAAAACTTTTAAAAATATGACTTAGTTAAACACTCTTATTTTTCGAGTTCTATGAGGGAAATGACTACTGTGGCCAAACCCTTCTTTCTCAGCATATTAAACCTAGTGGAAAAGGAAGACAACAAATTATACTAAAAAACTGCATTTACAGTATATCTGAATTGTATTTGTGAAATTTTTTAGAAAACTTTTAAAAATATGACTTAGTAAAACACTCTTATTTTTCGAGTTCTATGAGGGAAATGACCACTGTGGCCAAACCTTTCTCTCTCAGCGAACCAAACCTAGTGGAAAATGAAGACAACAAACCATACTAAAAAACTGCATTTACAGTATTTCTGAATTGTATTTGTGAACATTTTTAGAAAACTTTTAAAAATATGACTTAGTAAAACACTCTTATTTTTCGAGTTCTATGAGGGAAATGACCACTGTGGCCAAACCTTTCTTTCTCAGCGAATCAAACCTAGTGGAAAAGGAAGACAGCAACTCATACTAAAAAACTGCATTTACAGTATATCTGAATTGTATTTGTGAAATTTTTTAGAAAACTTTTAAAAATATGACTTAGTTAAACACTCTTATTTTTCGAGTTCTATGAGGGAAATGACTACTGTGGCCAAACCCTTCTTTCTCAGCATATTAAACCTAGTGGAAAAGGAAGACAACAAATCATACTAAAAAACTGCATTTACAGTATATCTGAATTGTATTTGTGAAATTTTTTAGAAAACTTTTAAAAATATGACTTAGTAAAACACTCTTATTTTTCGAGTTCTATGAGGGAAATGACCACTGTGGCCAAACCTTTCTCTCTCAGCGAACCAAACCTAGTGGAAAATGAAGACAACAAACCATGCTAAAAAACTGCATTTACAGTATATCTGAATTGTATTTGTGAAATTTTTAGAAAACTTTTAAAAATATGACTTAGTTAAACAATCTTATTTTTCGAGTTCTATGAGGGAAATGACCACTGTGGCCAAACCCTTCTTCCTCAGCGAATTAAACCTAGTGAAAAAGGAAGACAGCAAATCATGCTAAAAAACTGCATTTACAGTATATCTGAATTGTATTTGTGAAATTTTTTAGAAAACTTTTAAAAATATGACTTAGTAAAACACTCTTATTTTTTGAGTTCTATGAGGGAAATGACCACTGTGGCCAAACCCTTCTTCCTCAGCAAATCAAGCCAAGTGAGTAGTAAAGACAACAAATCATACTAAAAAAGTGCATTTACAGTATGTCTGAATTGTATTTGTGAAATTTTTTAGAAAACTTTTAAAAATATGACTTAGTAAAACACTCTTATTTTTCGAGTTCTATGAGGGAAATGACCACTGTGGCCAAACCTTTCTCTCTCAGCGAACCAAACCTAGTGGAAAATAAAAACAACATATCATGCTAAAAAACTGCATTTACAGTATATCTGAATTGTATTTGTGAAATTTTAAGAAAACTTTTAAAAATATGACTTAGTTAAACACTCTTATTTTTCGAGTTCTATGAGGGAAATGACCACTGTGGCCAAACCCTTCTTCCTCAGCGAATTAAACCTAGTGGAAAAGGAAGACAGCAAATCATACTAAAAAACTGCATTTACAGTATATCTGAATTGTATTTGTGAAATTTTTTAGAAAACTTTTAAAAATATGACTTAGTTAAACACTCTTATTTTTTGAGTTCTAGGAGGAAAATGACCACTGTAGCCAAACCCTGCTTCTCCAGCAAATCAAACCTAGTGGAAAAGGAAGACAAAAAAGCATACTAAAAAACTGCATTTACAGTATATCTGAATTGTATTTGTGAAATTTTTTAGAAAACTTTTAAAAATATGACTTAGTAAAACACTCTTATTTTTCGAGTTCTATGAGGGAAATGACCACTGTGGCCAAACCTTTCTCTCTCAGCGAACCAAACCTAGTGGAAAATGAAGACAACAAACCATACTAAAAAACTGCATTTACAGTATATCTGAATTGTATTTGTGAAATTTTTTAGAAAACTTTTAAAAATATGACTTAGTAAAACACTCTTATTTTTCGAGTTCTATGAGGGAAATGACCACTGTGGCCAAACCTTTCATTCTCAGCGAATCAAACCTAGGGGGAAATGAAGACAACAAATCATGCTAAAAAACTGCATTTACAGTATATCTGAATTCTATTTGTGAAATTTTTAGAAAACTTTTAAAAATATGACTTAGTTAAACACTCTTATTTTTCGAGTTCTATGAGGGAAATGACCACTGTGGCCAAACCCTTCTTCCTCAGCGAATTAAACCTAGTGGAAAAGGAAGACAACAAATCATACTAAAAAACTGCATTTACAGTATATCTGAATTGTACTTGCGAAATTTTTTAGAAAACTTTTAATAATATGACTTAGTTAAACACTCTTATTTTTCGAGTTCTATGAGGGAAATGACCACTGTGGCCAAACCCTTCTTCCTCAGCATATAAAACCTAGTGGAAAGGAAAGACAACAAAATATACTAAAAAACTGCATTTACAGTATATCTGAATTGTATTTGTGAAATTTTTTAGAAAAATTTTAAAAATATGACTTAGTAAAACACTCTTATTTTTCGAGTTCTATGAGGGAAATGACCACTGTGGCCAAACCTAGTGAAAAATGAAAACAACATATCATACTAAAAAACTGCATTTACAATATATCTGAAGTGTATTTGTGAAATTTTTTAGAAAACTTTTAAAAATATGACTTAGTAAAACACTCTTATTTTTTGAGTTCTATGAGGGAAATGACCACTGTGGCCAAACCCTTTTTTCTCAGCAAATCAAGCCAAGTGGGAAATGAAGATAACAAACCATACTAACAAACTGCATTTATAGTATATCTGAATTGTATTTGTGAAATTTTTTAGAAAACTTTTAAAAATATGACTTAGTAAAACACTCTTATTTTTCGAGTTCTATGAGGGAAATGACCACTGTGGCCAAACCTTTCTTTCTCAGCGAATCAAACCTAGTGGGAAATGAAGACAACAAATCATGCTAAAAAACTGCATTTACAGTATATCTGAATTGTATTTGTGAAATTTTTAGAAAACTTTTAAAAATATGACTTAGTTAAACACTCTTATTTTTCGAGTTCTATGAGGGAAATGACCACTGTGGCCAAACCCTTCTTCCGCAGCGAATTAAACCTAGTGGAAAAGGAAGACAACAAATCATACTAAAAAACTGCATTTACAGTATATCTGAATTGTATTTGCGAAATTTTTTAGAAAACTTTTAAAAATATGACTTAGTTAAACACTCTTATTTTTCGAGTTCTATGAGGGAAATGACCACTGTGGCCAAACCCTTCTTCCTCAGCAAATTAAACCTAGTTAAAAAAGGAAGACAACAAAATATACTAAAAAACTGCATTTACAGTATATCTGAATTGTATTTGTGAAATTTTTTAGAAAAATTTTAAAAATATGACTTAGTAAAACACTCTTATTTTTCGAGTTCTATGAGGGAAATGACCACTGTGGCCAAACCTAGTGAAAAATGAAAACAACATATCATACTAAAAAACTGCATTTACAATATATCTGAAGTGTATTTGTGAAATTTTTTAGAAAACTTTTAAAAATATGACTTAGTAAAACACTCTTATTTTTTGAGTTCTATGAGGGAAATGACCACTGTGGCCAAACCCTTTTTTCTCAGCAAATCAAGCCAAGTGGGAAATGAAGATAACAAACCATACTAACAAACTGCATTTACAGTATATCTGAATTGTATTTGTGAAATTTTTTAGAAAACTTTTAAAAATATGACTTAGTAAAACACTCTTATTTTTCGAGTTCTATGAGGGAAATGACCACTGTGGCCAAACCTTTCTTTCTCACCAAATCAAACCTAGCGGGAAATGAAGACAACAAATTATGCTAAAAAACTGCATTTACAGTATATCTGAATTATATTTGTGAAATTTTTAGAAAACTTTTAAAAATATGACTTAGTTAAACACTCTTATTTTTCGAGTTCTATGAGGGAAATGACCACTGTGGCCAAACCCTTCTTCCTTAACGAATTAAACCTAGTGAAAAAGGAAGACAACAAATCATACTAAAAAACTGCATTTACAGTATATCTGAATTGTATTTGTGAAATTTTTTAGAAAACTTTTAAAAATATGACTTAGTTAAACACTCTTATTTTTCGAGTTCTATGAGGGAAATGACCACTGTGGCCAAACCCTTCTTTCTCGGCGAATCAGACCTAGTGAAAAATGAAGACAACAAGTCATGCTAAAAAACTGCATTTACAGTATATCTGAATTGTATTTGTGAAATTTTTAGAAAACTTTTAAAAATATGACTTAGTAAAACACTCTTATTTTTCGAGTTCTATGAGGGAAATGACCACTGTGGCCAAACCCTTCTTTCTCAGCGAATTGAACCTAGTGGAAAAGGAAGACATTAAATCATACTAAAAAACTGCATTTACAGTATATCTGAATTGTATTTGTGAAATTTTTTAGAAAACTTTTAAAAATATGACTTAGTTAAACACTCTTATTTTTCGAGTTCTATGAGGGAAATGACCACTGTGGCCAAACCCTTCTTCCTCAGCATATTAAACCTAGTGAAAAAGGAAAACAACAAATCATACTAAAAAACTGCATTTACAGTATATCTGAATTGTATTTGTGAAATTTTTAGAAAACTTTTAAAAATATGACTTAGTAAAACACTCTTATTTTTCGAGTTCTATGAGGGAAATGACCACTGTGGCCAAACCTTTCTCTCTTAGCAAATCAAACGTAGTGGAAAATGAAGACAACATATCGTACTAAAAACTGCATTTATAATATATCTGAAATGTATTTGTGAAATTTTTTAGAAAACTTTTAAAAATATGACTTAGTAAAACACTCTTATTTTTTGAGTTCTATGAGGAAAATGACCACTGTGGCCAAATCCTGCTTCGCCAGCAAATAAAGCCTAGTGAAAAGTGAAAACAACAAAATATGCTAAAAAACTGCATTTACAGTATATCTGAATTGTATTTGTGAAATTTTTAGAAAACTTTTAAAAATATGACTTAGTTAAACACTCTTATTTTTCGAGTTCTATGAGGGAAATGACCACTGTGGCCAAACCCTTCTTTCTCAGCGAATTAAACCTAGTGGAAAAGGAAGACAACAAATCATACTAAAAAAACTGTATTTACAGTATATCTGAATTGTATTTGTGAAATTTTTTAGAAAACTTTTAAAAGTATGACTTAGTAAAACACTCTTATTTTTCGAGTTCTATGAGGGAAATTACCACTGTGGCCAAACCTTTCTCTCTCAGCGAACCAAACCTAGTGAAAAATGAAAACAACATATCATACTAAAAAACTGCATTTACAATATATCTGAAGTGTATTTGTGAAATTTTTTAGAAAACTTTTAAAAATATGACTTAGTAAAACACTCTTATTTTTTGAGTTCTATGAGGGAAATGACCACTGTGGCCAAACCCTTTTTTCTCAGCAAATCAAGCCAAGTGGGAAATGAAGACAACAAACCATACTAAAAAACTGCATTTACAGTATATCTGAATTGTATTTGTGAAATTTTTAGAAAACTTTTAAAAATATGACTTAGTTAAACACTCTTATTTTTCGAGTTCTATGAGGGAAATGACCACTGTGGCCAAACCCTTCTTCCTCAGCGAATTAAACCTAGTGGAAAAAGAAGACAGCAAATCATACTAAAAACTGCATTTACAGTATATCTGAATTGTATTTGTGAAATTTTTTAGAAAACTTTTAAAAATATGACTTAGTAAAACACTCTTATTTTTCGAGTTCTATGAGGGAAATGACCACTGTGGCCAAACCTTTCTCTCTCAGCGAACCAAACCTAGTAAAAATGAAAACAACATATCATACTAAAAAACTGCATTTACAGTATATCTGAATTGTATTTGTGAAATTTTTTAGAAAACTTTTAAAAATATGACTTAGTAAAACACTCTTATTTTTCGAGTTCTATGAGGGAAATGACCACTGTGGCCAAACCTTTCTCTCTCAGCAAACCAAACCTAGTGGAAAATGAAAACAACAAACCATACTAAAAAACTGCATTTACAGTATATCTGAATTATATTTGTGAAATTTTTAGAAAACTTTTAAAAATATGACTTAGTTAAACACTCTTATTTTTCGAGTTCTATGAGGGAAATGACCACTGTGGCCAAACTCTTCATCCTTAGCAAATTAAACCTAGTGGAAAAGGAAGACAACAAATCATACTAAAAAACTGCATTTACAGTATATCTGAATTGTATTTGTGAAATTTTTTAGAAAACTTTTAAAAATATGACTTAGTTAAACACTCTTATTTTTCGAGTTCTATGAGGGAAATGACCACTGTGGCCAAACCCTTCTTTCTCAGCATATTAAATTTTGTGGAAAAGGAAGACAACAAATCATGCTAAAAAACTGCATTTACAGTATATCTGAATTGTGTTTGTGAAATTTTTTAGAAAACTTTTAAAAATATGACTTAGTAAAACACTCTTATTTTTCGAGTTCTATGAGGGAAATGACCACTGTGGCCAAACCCTTCTTTCTCAGCGAATCAGACCTAGTGAAAAATGAAGACAACAAATCATGCTAAAAAACTGCAGTGACAGTATATCTGAATTGTATTTGTGAAATTTTTTAGAAAACTTTAAAAAATATGACTTAGTTAAACACTCTTATTTTTCGAGTTCTATGAGGGAAATGACCAGTGTGGCCAAACCCTTCTTCCTCAGCATATTAAACCTAGTGGGAAATGAAGACAACAAACCATACTAAAAAACTGCATTTACAGTATATCTGAATTGTATTTGTGAAATTTTTTAGAAAACTTTTAAAAATATGACTTAGTAAAACACTCTTATTTTTCGAGTTCTATGAGGGAAATGACCACTGTGGCTAAACCTTTCTTTCTCAGCGAACCAAACCTAGTGGGAAATGAAGACAACAAATCATGCTAAAAAACTGCATTTACAGTATATCTGAATTGTATTTGTGAAATTTTTAGAAAACTTTTAAAAATATGACTTAGTTAAACACTCTTATTTTTCGAGTTCTATGAGGGAAATGACCACTGTGGCCAAACCCTTCTTTCTCAGCGAATCAGACCTAGTGAAAAATGAAGACAACAAGTCATGCTAAAAAACTGCATTTACAGTATATCTGAAATGTATTTGTGAAATTTTTAGAAAACTTTTAAAAATATGACTTAGTTAAACACTCTTATTTTTCGAGTTCTATGAGGGAAATGACCACTGTGGCCAAACCCTTCTTCCTCAGCAAATCAAGCCAAGTGGGAAATGAAGATAACAAACCATACTAAAAAACTGCATTTACAGTATATCTGAATTGTATTTGTGAAATTTTTAGAAAACTTTTAAAAATATGACTTAGTTAAACACTCTTATTTTTCGAGTTCTATGAGGGAAATGACCACTGTGGCCAAACCCTTCTTCCTTAGCGAATTAAACCTAGTGGAAAAGGAAGACAACAAATCATACTAAAAAACTGCATTTACAGTATATCTGAATTGTATTTGTGAAATTTTTAGAAAACTTTTAAAAATATGACTTAGTAAAACACTCTTATTTTTCGAGTTCTATGAGGGAAATGACCACTGTGGCCAAACCTTTCTCTCTTAGCAAATCAAACCTAGTGGAAAATGAAGACAACATATCGTACTAAAAACTGCATTTATAATATATCTGAAATGTATTTGTGAAATTTTTTAGAAAACTTTTAAAAATATGACTTAGTAAAACACTCTTATTTTTTGAGTTCTATGAGGAAAATGACCACTGTGGCCAAATCCTGCTTTGCCAGCAAATGAAGCCTAGTGAAAAGTGAAAACAACAAAATATGCTAAAAAACTGCATTTACAGTATATCTGAATTGTATTTGTGAAATTTTTAGAAAACTTTTAAAAATATGACTTAGTTAAACACTCTTATTTTTCGAGTTCTATGAGGGAAATGACCACTGTGGCCAAACCCTTCTTTCTCAGCGAATTAAACCTAGTGGAAAAGGAAGACAACAAATCATACTAAAAAACTGCATTTACAGTATATCTGAATTGTATTTGTGAAATTTTTTAGAAAACTTTTAAAAATATGACTTAGTAAAACACTCTTATTTTTCGAGTTCTATGAGGGAAATGACCACTGTGGCCAAACCTTTCTCTCTCAGCGAACCAAACCTAGTGAAAAATAAAAACAACATATCATACTAAAAAACTGCATTTACAATATATCTGAAGTGTATTTGTGAAATTTTTTAGAAAACTTTTAAAAATATGACTTAGTAAAACACTCTTATTTTTTGAGTTCTATGAGGAAAATGACCACTGTGGCCAAACCCTTTTTTCTCAGCAAATCAAGCCAAGTGGGAAATGAAGACAACAAACCATACTAAAAAACTGCATTTACAGTATATCTGAATTGTATTTGTGAAATTTTTAGAAAACTTTTAAAAATATGACTTAGTTAAACACTCTTATTTTTCGAGTTCTATAAGGGAAATGACCACTGTGGCCAAACCCTTCTTCCTCAGCAAATCAAGCCAAGTGGGAAATGAAGATAACAAACCATACTAAAAAACTGCATTTACAGTATATCTGAATTGTATTTGTGAAATTTTTAGAAAACTTTTAAAAATATGACTTAGTTAAACACTCTTATTTTTCGAGTTCTATGAGGGAAATGACCACTGTGGCCAAACCCTTCTTCCTTAGCGAATTAAACCTAGTGGAAAAGGAAGACAACAAATCATACTAAAAAACTGCATTTACAGTATATCTGAATTGTATTTGTGAAATTTTTAGAAAACTTTTAAAAATATGACTTAGTAAAACACTCTTATTTTTCGAGTTCTATGAGGGAAATGACCACTGTGGCCAAACCTTTCTCTCTTGGCAAATCAAACCTAGTGAAAAATGAAGACAACATATCGTACTAAAAACTGCATTTATAATATATCTGAAATGTATTTGTGAAATTTTTTAGAAAACTTTTAAAAATATGACTTAGTAAAACACTCTTATTTTTTGAGTTCTATGAGGAAAATGACCACTGTGGCCAAATCCTGCTTCGCCAGCAAATAAAGCCTAGTGAAAAGTGAAAACAACAAAATATGCTAAAAAACTGCATTTACAGTATATCTGAATTGTATTTGTGAAATTTTTAGAAAACTTTTAAAAATATGACTTAGTTAAACACTCTTATTTTTCGAGTTCTATGAGGGAAATGACCACTGTGGCCAAACCCTTCTTTCTCAGCGAATTAAACCTAGTGGAAAAGGAAGACAACAAATCATACTAAAAAAACTGTATTTACAGTATATCTGAATTGTATTTGTGAAATTTTTTAGAAAACTTTTAAAAGTATGACTTAGTAAAACACTCTTATTTTTCGAGTTCTATGAGGGAAATTACCACTGTGGCCAAACCTTTCTCTCTCAGCGAACCAAACCTAGTGAAAAATGAAAACAACATATCATACTAAAAAACTGCATTTACAATATATCTGAAGTGTATTTGTGAAATTTTTTAGAAAACTTTTAAAAATATGACTTAGTAAAACACTCTTATTTTTTGAGTTCTATGAGGGAAATGACCACTGTGGCCAAACCCTTTTTTCTCAGCAAATCAAGCCAAGTGGGAAATGAAGACAACAAACCATACTAAAAAACTGCATTTACAGTATATCTGAATTGTATTTGTGAAATTTTTAGAAAACTTTTAAAAATATGACTTAGTTAAACACTCTTATTTTTCGAGTTCTATGAGGGAAATGACCACTGTGGCCAAACCCTTCTTCCTCAGCGAATTAAACCTAGTGGAAAAAGAAGACAGCAAATCATACTAAAAACTGCATTTACAGTATATCTGAATTGTATTTGTGAAATTTTTTAGAAAACTTTTAAAAATATGACTTAGTAAAACACTCTTATTTTTCGAGTTCTATGAGGGAAATGACCACTGTGGCCAAACCTTTCTCTCTCAGCGAACCAAACCTAGTAAAAATGAAAACAACATATCATACTAAAAAACTGCATTTACAGTATATCTGAATTGTATTTGTGAAATTTTTTAGAAAACTTTTAAAAATATGACTTAGTAAAACACTCTTATTTTTCGAGTTCTATGAGGGAAATGACCACTGTGGCCAAACCTTTCTCTCTCAGCAAACCAAACCTAGTGGAAAATGAAAACAACAAACCATACTAAAAAACTGCATTTACAGTATATCTGAATTATATTTGTGAAATTTTTAGAAAACTTTTAAAAATATGACTTAGTTAAACACTCTTATTTTTCGAGTTCTATGAGGGAAATGACCACTGTGGCCAAACTCTTCATCCTTAGCAAATTAAACCTAGTGGAAAAGGAAGACAACAAATCATACTAAAAAACTGCATTTACAGTATATCTGAATTGTATTTGTGAAATTTTTTAGAAAACTTTTAAAAATATGACTTAGTTAAACACTCTTATTTTTCGAGTTCTATGAGGGAAATGACCACTGTGGCCAAACCCTTCTTTCTCAGCATATTAAATTTTGTGGAAAAGGAAGACAACAAATCATGCTAAAAAACTGCATTTACAGTATATCTGAATTGTGTTTGTGAAATTTTTTAGAAAACTTTTAAAAATATGACTTAGTAAAACACTCTTATTTTTCGAGTTCTATGAGGGAAATGACCACTGTGGCCAAACCCTTCTTTCTCAGCGAATCAGACCTAGTGAAAAATGAAGACAACAAATCATGCTAAAAAACTGCAGTGACAGTATATCTGAATTGTATTTGTGAAATTTTTTAGAAAACTTTAAAAAATATGACTTAGTTAAACACTCTTATTTTTCGAGTTCTATGAGGGAAATGACCAGTGTGGCCAAACCCTTCTTCCTCAGCATATTAAACCTAGTGGGAAATGAAGACAACAAACCATACTAAAAAACTGCATTTACAGTATATCTGAATTGTATTTGTGAAATTTTTTAGAAAGCTTTTAAAAATATGACTTAGTAAAACACTCTTATTTTTCGAGTTCTATGAGGGAAATGACCACTGTGGCTAAACCTTTCTTTCTCAGCGAACCAAACCTAGTGGGAAATGAAGACAACAAATCATGCTAAAAAACTGCATTTACAGTATATCTGAATTGTATTTGTGAAATTTTTAGAAAACTTTTAAAAATATGACTTAGTTAAACACTCTTATTTTTCGAGTTCTATGAGGGAAATGACCACTGTGGCCAAACCCTTCTTTCTCAGCGAATCAGACCTAGTGAAAAATGAAGACAACAAGTCATGCTAAAAAACTGCATTTACAGTATATCTGAAGTGTATTTGTGAAATTTTTTAGAAAACTTTTAAAAATATGACTTAGTAAAACACTCTTATTTTTTGAGTTCTATGAGGGAAATGACCACTGTGGCCAAACCCTTTTTTCTCAGCAAATCAAGCCAAGTGGGAAATGAAGACAACAAACCATACTAAAAAACTGCATTTACAGTATATCTGAATTGTATTTGTGAAATTTTTAGAAAACTTTTAAAAATATGACTTAGTTAAACACTCTTATTTTTCGAGTTCTATGAGGGAAATGACCACTGTGGCCAAACCCTTCTTCCTCAGCGAATTAAACCTAGTGGAAAAAGAAGACAGCAAATCATACTAAAAACTGCATTTACAGTATATCTGAATTGTATTTGTGAAATTTTTTAGAAAACTTTTAAAAATATGACTTAGTAAAACACTCTTATTTTTCGAGTTCTATGAGGGAAATGACCACTGTGGCCAAACCTTTCTCTCTCAGCGAACCAAACCTAGTAAAAATGAAAACAACATATCATACTAAAAAACTGCATTTACAGTATATCTGAATTGTATTTGTGAAATTTTTTAGAAAACTTTTAAAAATATGACTTAGTAAAACACTCTTATTTTTCGAGTTCTATGAGGGAAATGACCACTGTGGCCAAACCTTTCTCTCTCAGCAAACCAAACCTAGTGGAAAATGAAAACAACAAACCATACTAAAAAACTGCATTTACAGTATATCTGAATTATATTTGTGAAATTTTTAGAAAACTTTTAAAAATATGACTTAGTTAAACACTCTTATTTTTCGAGTTCTATGAGGGAAATGACCACTGTGGCCAAACTCTTCATCCTTAGCAAATTAAACCTAGTGGAAAAGGAAGACAACAAATCATACTAAAAAACTGCATTTACAGTATATCTGAATTGTATTTGTGAAATTTTTTAGAAAACTTTTAAAAATATGACTTAGTTAAACACTCTTATTTTTCGAGTTCTATGAGGGAAATGACCACTGTGGCCAAACCCTTCTTTCTCAGCATATTAAATTTTGTGGAAAAGGAAGACAACAAATCATGCTAAAAAACTGCATTTACAGTATATCTGAATTGTGTTTGTGAAATTTTTTAGAAAACTTTTAAAAATATGACTTAGTAAAACACTCTTATTTTTCGAGTTCTATGAGGGAAATGACCACTGTGGCCAAACCCTTCTTTCTCAGCGAATCAGACCTAGTGAAAAATGAAGACAACAAATCATGCTAAAAAACTGCAGTGACAGTATATCTGAATTGTATTTGTGAAATTTTTTAGAAAACTTTAAAAAATATGACTTAGTTAAACACTCTTATTTTTCGAGTTCTATGAGGGAAATGACCAGTGTGGCCAAACCCTTCTTCCTCAGCATATTAAACCTAGTGGGAAATGAAGACAACAAACCATACTAAAAAACTGCATTTACAGTATATCTGAATTGTATTTGTGAAATTTTTTAGAAAGCTTTTAAAAATATGACTTAGTAAAACACTCTTATTTTTCGAGTTCTATGAGGGAAATGACCACTGTGGCTAAACCTTTCTTTCTCAGCGAACCAAACCTAGTGGGAAATGAAGACAACAAATCATGCTAAAAAACTGCATTTACAGTATATCTGAATTGTATTTGTGAAATTTTTAGAAAACTTTTAAAAATATGACTTAGTTAAACACTCTTATTTTTCGAGTTCTATGAGGGAAATGACCACTGTGGCCAAACCCTTCTTTCTCAGCGAATCAGACCTAGTGAAAAATGAAGACAACAAGTCATGCTAAAAAACTGCATTTACAGTATATCTGAAATGTATTTGTGAAATTTTTAGAAAACTTTTAAAAATATGACTTAGTTAAACACTCTTATTTTTCGAGTTCTATGAGGGAAATGACCACTGTGGCCAAACCCTTCTTCCTCAGCAAATCAAGCCAAGTGGGAAATGAAGATAACAAACCATACTAAAAAACTGCATTTACAGTATATCTGAATTGTATTTGTGAAATTTTTAGAAAACTTTTAAAAATATGACTTAGTTAAACACTCTTATTTTTCGAGTTCTATGAGGGAAATGACCACTGTGGCCAAACCCTTCTTCCTTAGCGAATTAAACCTAGTGGAAAAGGAAGACAACAAATCATACTAAAAAACTGCATTTACAGTATATCTGAATTGTATTTGTGAAATTTTTAGAAAACTTTTAAAAATATGACTTAGTAAAACACTCTTATTTTTCGAGTTCTATGAGGGAAATGACCACTGTGGCCAAACCTTTCTCTCTTAGCAAATCAAACCTAGTGGAAAATGAAGACAACATATCGTACTAAAAACTGCATTTATAATATATCTGAAATGTATTTGTGAAATTTTTTAGAAAACTTTTAAAAATATGACTTAGTAAAACACTCTTATTTTTTGAGTTCTATGAGGAAAATGACCACTGTGGCCAAATCCTGCTTTGCCAGCAAATGAAGCCTAGTGAAAAGTGAAAACAACAAAATATGCTAAAAAACTGCATTTACAGTATATCTGAATTGTATTTGTGAAATTTTTAGAAAACTTTTAAAAATATGACTTAGTTAAACACTCTTATTTTTCGAGTTCTATGAGGGAAATGACCACTGTGGCCAAACCCTTCTTTCTCAGCGAATTAAACCTAGTGGAAAAGGAAGACAACAAATCATACTAAAAAACTGCATTTACAGTATATCTGAATTGTATTTGTGAAATTTTTTAGAAAACTTTTAAAAATATGACTTAGTAAAACACTCTTATTTTTCGAGTTCTATGAGGGAAATGACCACTGTGGCCAAACCTTTCTCTCTCAGCGAACCAAACCTAGTGAAAAATAAAAACAACATATCATACTAAAAAACTGCATTTACAATATATCTGAAGTGTATTTGTGAAATTTTTTAGAAAACTTTTAAAAATATGACTTAGTAAAACACTCTTATTTTTTGAGTTCTATGAGGAAAATGACCACTGTGGCCAAACCCTTTTTTCTCAGCAAATCAAGCCAAGTGGGAAATGAAGACAACAAACCATACTAAAAAACTGCATTTACAGTATATCTGAATTGTATTTGTGAAATTTTTAGAAAACTTTTAAAAATATGACTTAGTTAAACACTCTTATTTTTCGAGTTCTATGAGGGAAATGACCACTGTGGCCAAACCCTTCTTCCTCAGCAAATCAAGCCAAGTGGGAAATGAAGATAACAAACCATACTAAAAAACTGCATTTACAGTATATCTGAATTGTATTTGTGAAATTTTTAGAAAACTTTTAAAAATATGACTTAGTTAAACACTCTTATTTTTCGAGTTCTATGAGGGAAATGACCACTGTGGCCAAACCCTTCTTCCTTAGCGAATTAAACCTAGTGGAAAAGGAAGACAACAAATCATACTAAAAAACTGCATTTACAGTATATCTGAATTGTATTTGTGAAATTTTTAGAAAACTTTTAAAAATATGACTTAGTAAAACACTCTTATTTTTCGAGTTCTATGAGGGAAATGACCACTGTGGCCAAACCTTTCTCTCTTGGCAAATCAAACCTAGTGGAAAATGAAGACAACATATCGTACTAAAAACTGCATTTATAATATATCTGAAATGTATTTGTGAAATTTTTTAGAAAACTTTTAAAAATATGACTTAGTAAAACACTCTTAATTTTTGAGTTCTATGAGGAAAATGACCACTGTGGCCAAATCCTGCTTCGCCAGCAAATGAAGCCTAGTGAAAAGTGAAAACAACAAAATATGCTAAAAAACTGCATTTACAGTATATCTGAATTGTATTTGTGAAATTTTTAGAAAACTTTTAAAAATATGACTTAGTTAAACACTCTTATTTTTCGAGTTCTATGAGGGAAATGACCACTGTGGCCAAACCCTTCTTTCTCAGCGAATTAAACCTAGTGGAAAAGGAAGACAACAAATCATACTAAAAAACTGCATTTACAGTATATCTGAATTGTATTTGTGAAATTTTTTAGAAAACTTTTAAAAATATGACTTAGTAAAACACTCTTATTTTTCGAGTTCTATGAGGGAAATGACCACTGTGGCCAAACCTTTCTCTCTCAGCGAACCAAACCTAGTGAAAAATAAAAACAACATATCATACTAAAAAACTGCATTTACAATATATCTGAAGTGTATTTGTGAAATTTTTTAGAAAACTTTTAAAAATATGACTTAGTAAAACACTCTTATTTTTTGAGTTCTATGAGGAAAATGACCACTGTGGCCAAACCCTTTTTTCTCAGCAAATCAACCCAAGTGGGAAATGAAGACAACAAACCATACTAAAAAACTGCATTTACAGTATATCTGAATTGTATTTGTGAAATTTTTAGAAAACTTTTAAAAATATGACTTAGTTAAACACTCTTATTTTTCGAGTTCTATGAGGGAAATGACCACTGTGGCCAAACCCTTCTTCCTCAGCGAATTAAACCTAGTGGAAAAAGAAGACAGCGAATCATACTAAAAACTGCATTTACAGTATATCTGAATTGTATTTGTGAAATTTTTTAGAAAACTTTTAAAAATATGACTTAGTAAAACACTCTTATTTTTCGAGTTCTATGAGGGAAATGACCACTGTGGCCAAACCTTTCTCTCTCAGCAAACCAAACCTAGTGGAAAATGAAAACAACATATCATACTAAAAAACTGCATTTACAGTATATCTGAATTGTATTTGTGAAATTTTTTAGAAAACTTTTAAAAATATGACTTAGTAAAACACTCTTATTTTTCGAGTTCTATGAGGGAAATGACCAGTGTGGCCAAACCTTTCTCTCTCAGCAAACCAAACCTAGTGGAAAATGAAAACAACATATCATACTAAAAAACTGCATTTCCAGTATATCTGAATTATATTTGTGAAATTTTTAGAAAACTTTTAAAAATATGACTTAGTTAAACACTCTTATTTTTCGAGTTCTATGAGGGAAATGACCACTGTGGCCAAACCCTTCATCCTTAGCGAATTAAACCTAGTGGAAAAGGAAGACAACAAATCATACTAAAAAACTGCATTTACAGTATATCTGAATTGTATTTGTGAAATTTTTTAGAAAACTTTTAAAAATATGACTTAGTTAAACACTCTTATTTTTCGAGTTCTATGAGGGAAATGACCACTGTGGCCAAACCCTTCTTCCTCAGCATATTAAACCTTGTGGAAAAGGAAGACAACAAATCATACTAAAAAACTGCATTTACAGTTTATCTGAATTGTGTTTGTGAAATTTTTTAGAAAACTTTTAAAAATATGACTTAGTAAAACACTCTTATTTTTCGAGTTCTATGAGGGAAATGACTACTGTGGCCAAACCCTTCTTTCTCAGCGAATCAGACCTAGTGAAAAATGAAGACAACAAATCATGTTAAAAAACTGCATTTACAGTATATCTGAATTGTATTTGTGAAATTTTTAGAAAACTTTTAAAAATATGACTTAGTTAAACACTCTTATTTTTCGAGTTCTATGAGGGAAATGACCACTGTGGCCAAACCCTTCTTCCTCAGCGAATTAAACCTAGTGGAAAAAGAAGACAGCAAATTATACTAAAAAACTGCATTTACAGTATATCTGAATTGTATTTGTGAAATTTTTTAGAAAACTTTTAAAAATATGACTTAGTTAAACACTCTTATTTTTCGAGTTCTATGAGGGAAATGACCACTGTGGCCAAACCCTTCTTCCTCAGCATATTAAGCCTAGTGAAAAAGGAAGACAACAAATCATGCTAAAAAACTGCATTTACAGTATATCTGAATTGTATTTGTGAAATTTTTAGAAAACTTTTAAAAATATGACTTAGTTAAACACTCTTATTTTTCGAGTTCTATGAGGGAAATGACCACTGTGGCCAAACCCTTCTTCCTTAGCGAATTAAACCTAGTGGAAAAGGAAGACAACAAATCATACTAAAAAACTGCATTTACAGTATATCTGAATTGTATTTGTGAAATTTTTTAGAAAACTTTTAAAAATATGACTTAGTTAAACACTCTTATTTTTTGAATTCTATGAGGGAAATGACCACTGTGGCCAAACCCTTCTTCCTCAGCATATTAAACCTAGTGGAAAAGGAAGACAACAAATTATACTAAAAAACTGCATTTACAATATATCTGAAATATATTTGTGAAATTTTTTAGAAAACTTTTAAAAATATGACTTAGTAAAACACTCTTATTTTTCGAGTTCTATGAGGGAAATGACCACTGTGGCCAAACCTTTCTCTCTTAGCAAATCAAACCTAGTGGAAAATGAAGACAACATATTGTACTAAAAACTGCATTTATAATATGTCTGAAATGTATTTGTGAAATTTTTTAGAAAACTTTTAAAAATATGACTTAGTAAAACACTCTTATTTTTTGAGTTCTATGAGGAAAATGACCACTGTTGCCAAATCCTGCTTCGCCAGCAAATGACGCCTAGTGAAAAGTGAAAACAACAAAATATGCTAAAAAACTGCATTTACAGTATATCTGAATTGTATTTGTGAAATTTTTAGAAAACTTTTAAAAATATGACTTAGTTAAACACTCTTATTTTTCGAGTTCTATGAGGGAAATGACCACTGTGGCCAAACCCTTCTTTCTTAGCAAATTAAACCTAGTGGAAAAGGAAGACAACAAATCATACTAAAAAACTGCATTTACAGTATATCTGAATTGTATTTGTGAAATTTTTTAGAAAACTTTTAAAAATATGACTTAGTAAAACACTCTTATTTTTCGAGTTCTATGAGGGAAATTACCACTGTGGCCAAACCTTTCTCTCTCAGCGAACCAAACCTAGTGAAAAATAAAAACAACATATCATACTAAAAAACTGCATTTACAATATATCTGAAGTGTATTTGTGAAATTTTTTAGAAAACTTTTAAAAATATGACTTAGTAAAACACTCTTATTTTTTGAGTTCTATGAGGGAAATGACCACTGTGGCCAAACCCTTTTTTCTCAGCAAATCAAGCCAAGTGGGAAATGAAGACAAGAAACCATACTAAAAAACTGCATTTACAGTATATCTGAATTGTATTTGTGCAATTTTTAGAAAACTTTTAAAAATATGACTTAGTTAAACACTCTTATTTTTCGAGTTCTATGAGGGAAATGACCACTGTGGCCAAACCCTTCTTCCTCAGCGAATTAGACCTAGTGGAAAAAGAAGACAGCAAATCATACTAAAAACTGCATTTACAGTATATCTGAATTGTATTTGTGAAATTTTTTAGAAAACTTTTAAAAATATGACTTAGTAAAACACTCTTATTTTTCGAGTTCTATGAGGGAAATGACCACTGTGGCCAAACCTTTCTCTCTCAGCGAACCAAACCTAGTGGAAAATGAAAACAACATATCATACTAAAAAACTGCATTTACAGTATATCTGAATTGTATTTGTGAAATTTTTTAGAAAACTTTTAAAAATATGACTTAGTAAAACACTCTTATTTTTCGAGTTCTATGAGGGAAATGACCACTGTGGCCAAACCTTTCTCTCTCAGCAAACCAAACCTAGTGGAAAATGAAAACAACATATTATACTAAAAAACTGCATTTACAGTATATCTGAATTATATTTGTGAAATTTTTAGAAAACTTTTAAAAATATGACTTAGTTAAACACTCTTATTTTTCGAGTTCTATGAGGGAAATGACCACTGTGGCCAAACCCTTCTTCCTCAGCGAATTAAACCTAGTGGAAAAAGAAGACAGCAAATTATACTAAAAAACTGCATTTACAGTATATCTGAATTGTATTTGTGAAATTTTTTAGAAAACTTTTAAAAATATGACTTAGTTAAACACTCTTATTTTTCGAGTTCTATGAGGGAAATGACCACTGTGGCCAAACCCTTCTTCCTCAGCATATTAAGCCTAGTGAAAAAGGAAGACAACAAATCATGCTAAAAAACTGCATTTACAGTATATCTGAATTGTATTTGTGAAATTTTTAGAAAACTTTTAAAAATATGACTTAGTTAAACACTCTTATTTTTCGAGTTCTATGAGGGAAATGACCACTGTGGCCAAACCCTTCTTCCTTAGCGAATTAAACCTAGTGGAAAAGGAAGACAACAAATCATACTAAAAAACTGCATTTACAGTATATCTGAATTGTATTTGTGAAATTTTTTAGAAAACTTTTAAAAATATGACTTAGTTAAGCACTCTTATTTTTTGAATTCTATGAGGGAAATGACCACTGTGGCCAAACCCTTCTTCCTCAGCATATTAAACCTAGTGGAAAAGGAAGACAACAAATCATACTAAAAAACTGCATTTACAGTATATCTGAAATATATTTGTGAAATTTTTTAGAAAACTTTTAAAAATATGACTTAGTAAAACACTCTTATTTTTCGAGTTCTATGAGGGAAATGACCACTGTGGCCAAACCTTTCTCACTTAGCAAATCAAACCTAGTGGAAAATGAAGACAACATATCGTACTAAAAACTGCATTTATAATATATCTGAAATGTATTTGTGAAATTTTTTAGAAAACTTTTAAAAATATGACTTAGTAAAACACTCTTATTTTTTGAGTTCTATGAGGAAAATGACCACTGTTGCCAAATCCTGCTTCGCCAGCAAATGAAGCCTAGTGAAAAGTGAAAACAACAAAATATGCTAAAAAACTGCATTTACAGTATATCTGAATTGTATTTGTGAAATTTTTAGAAAACTTTTAAAAATATGACTTAGTTAAACACTCTTATTTTTCGAGTTCTATGAGGGAAATGACCACTGTGGCCAAACCCTTCTTTCTCAGCGAATTAAACCTAGTGGAAAAGGAAGACAACAAATCATACTAAAAAACTGCATTTACAGTATATCTGAATTGTATTTGTGAAATTTTTTAGAAAACTTTTAAAAATATGACTTAGTAAAACACTCTTATTTTTCGAGTTCTATGAGGGAAATTACCACTGTGGCCAAACCTTTCTCTCTCAGCAAACCAAACCTAGTGAAAAATAAAAACAACATATCATACTAAAAAACTGCATTTACAATATATCTGAAGTGTATTTGTGAAATTTTTTAGAAAACTTTTAAAAATATGACTTAGTAAAACACTCTTATTTTTTGAGTTCTATGAGGGAAATGACCACTGTGGCCAAACCCTTTTTTCTCAGCAAATCAAGCCAAGTGGGAAATGAAGACAACAAACCATACTAAAAAACTGCATTTACAGTATATCTGAATTGTATTTGTGAAATTTTTAGAAAACTTTTAAAAATATGACTTAGTTAAACACTCTTATTTTTCGAGTTCTATGAGGGAAATGACAACTGTGGCCAAACCCTTCTTCCTCAGCGAATTAAACCTAGTGGAAAAAGAAGACAGCAAATCATACTAAAAACTGCATTTACAGTATATCTGAATTGTATTTGTGAAATTTTTTAGAAAACTTTTAAAAATATGACTTAGTAAAACACTCTTATTTTTCGAGTTCTATGAGGGAAATGACCACTGTGGCCAAACCTTTCTCTCTCAGCGAACCAAACCTAGTGGAAAATGAAAACAACATATCATACTAAAAAACTGCATTTACAGTATATCTGAATTGTATTTGTGAAATTTTTTAGAAAACTTTTAAAAATATGACTTAGTAAAACACTCTTATTTTTCGAGTTCTATGAGGGAAATGACCACTGTGGCCAAACCTTTCTCTCTCAGCAAACCAAACCTAGTGGAAAATGAAAACAACATATCATACTAAAAAACTGCATTTACAGTATATCTGAATTATATTTGTGAAATTTTTAGAAAACTTTTAAAAATATGACTTAGTTAAACACTCTTATTTTTCGAGTTCTATGAGGGAAATGACCACTGTGGCCAAACACTTCATCCTTAGCGAATTAAACCTAGTGGAAAAGGAAGACAACAAATCATACTAAAAAACTGCATTTACAGTATATCTGAATTGTATTTGTGAAATTTTTTAGAAAACTTTTAAAAATATGACTTAGTTAAACACTCTTATTTTTCGAGTTCTATGAGGGAAATGACCACTGTGGCCAACCCTTCTTCCTCAGCATATTAAACCTTGTAGAAAAGGAAGACAACAAATCATACTAAAAAACTGCATTTACAGTATATCTGACTTGTGTTTGTGAAATTTTTTAGAAAACTTTTAAAAATATGACTTAGTAAAACACTCTTATTTTTCGAGTTCTATGAGGGAAATGACCACTGTGGCCAAACCCTTCTTTCTCAGCGAATCAGACCTAGTGAAAAATGAAGACAACAAGTCATGCTAAAAAACTGCATTTACAGTATATCTGAATTGTATTTGTGAAATTTTTTAGAAATCTTTTAAAAATATGACTTAGTTAAACACTCTTATTTTTCGAGTTCTATGAGGGAAATGACCACTGTGGCCAAACCCTTCTTCCTCAGCATATTAAACCTAGTGGAAAATGAAGACAACAAACCATACTAAAAAACTGCATTTACAGTATATCTGAATTGTATTTGTGAAATTTTTTAGAAAACTTTTAAAAATATGACTTAGTAAAACACTCTTATTTTTCGAGTTCTATGAGGGAAATGACCACTGTGGCTAAACCTTTCTTTCTCAGCGAATCAAGCCTAGTGAGAAATGAAGACAACAAATCATGCTAAAAAACTGCATTTACAGTATATCTGAATTGTATTTGTGAAATTTTTAGAAAACTTTTAAAAATATGACTTAGTTAAACACTCTTATTTTTCGAGTTCTATGAGGGAAATGACCACTGTGGCCAAACCCTTCTTCCTCAGCAAATTAAACCTAGTGGAAAAAGAAGACAGCAAATTAAACTAAAAAACTGCATTTACAGTATATCTGAATTGTATTTGTGAAATTTTTTAGAAAACTTTTAAAAATATGACTTAGTTAAACACTCTTATTTTTCGAGTTCTATGAGGGAAATGACCACTGTGGCCAAACCCTTCTTCCTCAGCATATTAAGCCTAGTGGAAAAGGAAGACAACAAATCATGCTAAAAAACTGCATTTACAGTATATCTGAATTGTATTTGTGAAATTTTTAGAAAACTTTTAAAAATATGACTTAGTTAAACACTCTTATTTTTCGAGTTCTATGAGGGAAATGACCACTGTGGCCAAACCCTTCTTCCTTAGCGAATTAAACCTAGTGGAAAAGGAAGACAACAAATCATACTAAAAAACTGCATTTACAGTATATCTGAATTGTATTTGTGAAATTTTTTAGAAAACTTTTAAAAATATGACTTAGTTAAACACTCTTATTTTTTGAATTCTATGAGGGAAATGACCACTGTGGCCAAACCCTTCTTCCTCAGCATATTAAACCTAGTGGAAAAGGAAGACAACAAATCATACTAAAAAACTGCATTTACAGTATATCTGAAATATATTTGTGAAATTTTTTAGAAAACTTTTAAAAATATGACTTAGTAAAACACTCTTATTTTTCGAGTTCTATGAGGGAAATGACCACTGTGGCCAAACCTTTCTCTCTTAGCAAATCAAACCTAGTGGAAAATGAAGACAACATATCGTACTAAAAACTGCATTTATAATATATCTGAAATGTATTTGTGAAATTTTTTAGAAAACTTTTAAAAATATGACTTAGTAAAACACTCTTATTTTTTGAGTTCTATGAGGAAAATGACCACTGTGGCCAAATCCTGCTTCGCCAGCAAATAAAGCCTAGTGAAAAGTGAAAACAACAAAATATGCTAAAAAACTGCATTTACAGTATATCTGAATTGTATTTGTGAAATTTTTAGAAAACTTTTAAAAATATGACTTAGTTAAACACTCTTATTTTTCGAGTTCTATGAGCGAAATGCCCACTGTGGCCAAACCCTTCTTTCTCAGCGAATTAAACCTAGTGGAAAAGGAAGACAACAAATCATACTAAAAAACTGCATTTACAGTATATCTGAATTGTATTTGTGAAATTTTTTAGAAAACTTTTAAAAATATGACTTAGTAAAACACTCTTATTTTTCGAGTTCTATGAGGGAAATTACCACTGTGGCCAAACCTTTCTCTCTCAGCGAACCAAACCTAGTGAAAAATAAAAACAACATATCATACTAAAAAACTGCATTTACAATATATCTGAAGTGTATTTGTGAAATTTTTTAGAAAACTTTTAAAAATATGACTTAGTAAAACACTCTTATTTTTTGAGTTCTATGAGGGAAATGACCACTGTGGCCAAACCCTTTTTTCTCAGCAAATCAAACCAAGTGGGAAATGAAGACAACAAACCATACTAAAAAACTGTATTTACAGTATATCTGAATTGTATTTGTGAAATTTTTAGAAAACTTTTAAAAATATGACTTAGTTAAACACTCTTATTTTTCGAGTTCTATGAGGGAAATGACCACTGTGGCCAAACCCTTTTTTCTCAGCAAATCAAACCAAGTGGGAAATGAAGACAACAAACCATACTAAAAAACTGCATTTACAGTATATCTGAATTGTATTTGTGAAATTTTTTAGAAAACTTTTAAAAATATGACTTAGTAAAACACTCTTATTTTTCGAGTTCTATGAGGGAAATAACCACTGTGGCTAAACCTTTCTTTCTCAGCGAATCAAGCCTAGTGAGAAATGAAGACAACAAATCATGCTAAAAAACTGCATTTACAGTATATCTGAATTGTATTTGTGAAATTTTTAGAAAACTTTTAAAAATATGACTTAGTTAAACACTCTTATTTTTCGAGTTCTATGAGGGAAATGACCACTGTGGCCAAACCCTTCTTCCTCAGCAAATTAAACCTAGTGGAAAAAGAAGACAGCAAATTAAACTAAAAAACTGCATTTACAGTATATCTGAATTGTATTTGTGAAATTTTTTAGAAAACTTTTAAAAATATGACTTAGTTAAACACTCTTATTTTTCGAGTTCTATGAGGGAAATGACCACTGTGGCCAAACCCTTCTTCCTCAGCATATTAAGCCTAGTGGAAAAGGAAGACAACAAATCATGCTAAAAAACTGCATTTACAGTATATCTGAATTGTATTTGTGAAATTTTAGAAAACTTTTAAAAATATGACTTAGTTAAACACTCTTATTTTTCGAGTTCTATGAGGGAAATGACCACTGTGGCCAAACCCTTCTTCCTTAGCGAATTAAACCTAGTGGAAAAGGAAGACAACAAATCATACTAAAAAACTGCATTTACAGTATATCTGAATTGTATTTGTGAAATTTTTTAGAAAACTTTTAAAAATATGACTTAGTTAAACACTCTTATTTTTTGAATTCTATGAGGGAAATGACCACTGTGGCCAAACCCTTCTTCCTCAGCATATTAAACCTAGTGGAAAAGGAAGACAACAAATCATACTAAAAAACTGCATTTACAGTATATCTGAAATATATTTGTGAAATTTTTTAGAAAACTTTTAAAAATATGACTTAGTAAAACACTCTTATTTTTCGAGTTCTATGAGGGAAATGACCACTGTGGCCAAACCTTTCTCTCTTAGCAAATCAAGCCTAGTGGAAAATGAAGACAACATATCGTACTAAAAACTGCATTTATAATATATCTGAAATGTATTTGTGAAATTTTTTAGAAAACTTTTAAAAATATGACTTAGTAAAACACTCTTATTTTTTGAGTTCTATGAGGAAAATGACCACTGTGGCCAAATCCTGCTTCGCCAGCAAATAAAGCCTAGTGAAAAGTGAAAACAACAAAATATGCTAAAAAACTGCATTTACAGTATATCTGAATTGTATTTGTGAAATTTTTAGAAAACTTTTAAAAATATGACTTAGTTAAACACTCTTATTTTTCGAGTTCTATGAGCGAAATGCCCACTGTGGCCAAACCCTTCTTTCTCAGCGAATTAAACCTAGTGGAAAAGGAAGACAACAAATCATACTAAAAAACTGCATTTACAGTATATCTGAATTGTATTTGTGAAATTTTTTAGAAAACTTTTAAAAATATGACTTAGTAAAACACTCTTATTTTTCGAGTTCTATGAGGGAAATTACCACTGTGGCCAAACCTTTCTCTCTCAGCGAACCAAACCTAGTGAAAAATAAAAACAACATATCATACTAAAAAACTGCATTTACAATATATCTGAAGTGTATTTGTGAAATTTTTTAGAAAACTTTTAAAAATATGACTTAGTAAAACACTCTTATTTTTTGAGTTCTATGAGGGAAATGACCACTGTGGCCAAACCCTTTTTTCTCAGCAAATCAAGCCAAGTGGGAAATGAAGACAACAAACCATACTAAAAAACTGTATTTACAGTATATCTGAATTGTATTTGTGAAATTTTTAGAAAACTTTTAAAAATATGACTTAGTTAAACACTCTTATTTTTCGAGTTCTATGAGGGAAATGACCACTGTGGCCAAACCCTTCTTCCTCAGCGAATTAAACCTAGTGGAAAAAAAAGACAGCAAATCATACTAAAAACTGCATTTACAGTATATCTGAATTGTATTTGTGAATTTTTTTAGAAAACTTTTAAAAATATGACTTAGTAAAACACTCTTATTTTTCGAGTTCTATGAGGGAAATGACCACTGTGGCCAAACCTTTCTCTCTCAGCGAACCAAACCTAGTGGAAAATGAAAACAACATATCATACTAAAAAACTGCATTTACAGTATATCTGAATTGTATTTGTGAAATTTTTTAGAAAACTTTTAAAAATATGACTTAGTAAAACACTCTTATTTTTCGAGTTCTATGAGGGAAATGACCACTGTGGCCAAACCTTTCTCTCTCAGCAAACCAAACCTAGTGGAAAATGAAAACAACATATCATACTAAAAAACTACATTTACAGTATATCTGAATTATATTTGTGAAATTTTTAGAAAACTTTTAAAAATATGACTTAGTTAAACACTCTTATTTTTCGAGTTCTATGAGGGAAATGACCACTGTGGCCAAACCCTTCATCCTTAGCGAATTAAACCTAGTGAAAAAGGAAGACAACAAATCATACTAAAAAACTGCATTTACAGTATATCTGAATTGTATTTGTGAAATTTTTTAGAAAACTTTTAAAAGTATGACTTAGTTAAACACTCTTATTTTTCGAGTTCTATGAGGGAAATGACCACTGTGGCCAAACCCTTCTTCCTCAGCATATTAAACCTTGTGGAAAAGGAAGACAACAAATCATACTAAAAAACTGCATTTACAGTATATCTGAATTGTGTTTGTGAAATTTTTTAGAAAACTTTTAAAAATATGACTTAGTAAAACACTCTTATTTTTCGAGTTCTATGAGAGAAATGACCACTGTGGCCAAACCCTTCTTCCTCAGCGAATTAAACCTAGTGGAAAAAGAAGACAGCAAATTATACTAAAAAACTGCATTTACAGTATATCTGAATTGTATTGGTGAAATTTTTTAGAAAACTTTTAAAAATATGACTTAGTTAAACACTCTTATTTTTCGAGTTCTATGAGGGAAATGACCACTGTGGCCAAACCCTTCTTCCTCAGCATATTAAACCTTGTGGAAAAGGAAGACAACAAATCATACTAAAAAACTGCATTTACAGTATATCTGAATTGTGTTTGTGAAATTTTTTAGAAAACTTTTAAAAATATGACTTAGTAAAACACTCTTATTTTTCGAGTTCTATGAGGGAAATGACCACTGTGGCCAAACCCTTCTTTCTCAGCGAATCAGACCTAGTGAAAAATGAAGACAACAAGTCATGCTCAAAAACTGCATTTACAGTATATCTGAATTGTATTTGTGAAATTTTTTAGAAAACTTTTAAAAATATGACTTAGTTAAACACTCTTATTTTTCGAGTTCTATGAGGGAAATGACCACTGTGGCCAAACCCTTCTTCCTCAGCATATTAAACCTAGTGGGAAATAAAAACAACAAACCATACTAAAAAACTGCATTTACAGTATATCTGAATTGTATTTGTGAAATTTTTTAGAAAACTTTTAAAAATATGACTTAGTAAAACACTCTTATTTTTCGAGTTCTATGAGGGAAATGACCACTGTGGCTAAACCTTTCTTTCTCAGCGAATCAAGCCTAGTGGGAAATGAAGACAACAAATTATGCTAAAAAACTGCATTTACAGTATATCTGAATTGTATTTGTGAAATTTTTAGAAAACTTTTAAAAATATGACTTAGTTAAACACTCTTATTTTTCGAGTTCTATGAGAGAAATGACCACTGTGGCCAAACCCTTCTTCCTCAGCGAATTAAACCTAGTGGAAAAAGAAGACAGTAAATTATACTAAAAAACTGCATTTACAGTATATCTGAATTGTATTGGTGAAATTTTTTAGAAAACTTTTAAAAATATGACTTAGTTAAACACTCTTATTTTTCGAGTTCTATGAGGGAAATGACCACTGTGGCCAAACCCTTCTTCCTCAGCATATTAAGCCTAGTGGAAAAGGAAGACAACAAATCATGCTAAAAAACTGCATTTACAGTATATCTGAATTGTATTTGTGAAATTTTTAGAAAACTTTTAAAAATATGACTTAGTTAAACACTCTTATTTTTCGAGTTCTATGAGGGAAATGACCACTGTGGCCAAACCCTTCTTCCTTAGCGAATTAAACCTAGTGGAAAAGGAAGAAAACAAATCATACTAAAAAACTGCATTTACAGTATATCTGAATTGTATTTGTGAAATTTTTTAGAAAACTTTTAAAAATATGACTTAGTTAAACACTCTTATTTTTTGAATTCTATGAGGGAAATGACCACTGTGGCCAAACCCTTCTTCCTCAGCATATTAAACCTAGTGGAAAAGGAAGACAACAAATTATACTAAAAAACTGCATTTACAATATATCTGAAATATATTTGTGAAATTTTTTAGAAAACTTTTAAAAATATGACTTAGTAAAACACTCTAATTTTTTGAGTTCTATGAGGGAAATGACCACTGTGGCCAAACCCTTTTTTCTCAGCAAATCAAGCCAAGTGGGAAATGAAGACAACAAACCATACTAAAAAACTGCGTTTACAGTATATCTGAATTGTATTTGTGAAATTTTTAGAAAACTTTTAAAAATATGACTTAGTTAAACACTCTTATTTTTTGAATTCTATGAGGGAAATGACCACTGTGGCCAAACCCTTCTTCCTCAGCATATTAAACCTAGTGGAAAAGGAAGACAACAAATTATACTAAAAAACTGCATTTACAATATATCTGAAATATATTTGTGAAATTTTTTAGAAAACTTTTAAAAATATGACTTAGTAAAACACTCTTATTTTTCGAGTTCTATGAGGGAAATGACCACTGTGGCCAAACCCTTCTTCCTCAGCATATTAAACCTAGTGGGAAATAAAGACAACAAATCATGCTAAAAAACTGCATTTACAGTATATCTGAATTGTATTTGTGAAATTTTTTAGAAAACTTTTAAAAATATGACTTAGTAAAACACTTTTATTTTTCGAGTTGTATGAGGGAAATGACCACTGTGGCTAAACCTTTCTTTCTCAGCGAATCAAGCCTAGTGGGAAATGAAGACAACAAATCATGCTAAAAAACTGCATTTACAGTATATCTGAATTGTGTTTGTGAAATTTTTTAGAAAACTTTTAAAAATATGACTTAGTAAAACACTTTTATTTTTCGAGTTCTATGAGGGAAATGACCACTGTGGCCAAACCCTTCATCCTTAGCAAATTAAACCTAGTGGAAAAAGAAGACAACAAACCATACTAAAAAACTGCATTTACAGTATATCTGAATTGTATTCGTGAAATTTTTTAGAAAACTTTTAAAAATATGACTTAGTTAAACACTCTTGTTTTTCGAGTTCTATGAGGGAAATGACCACTGTGGCCAAACCCTTCTTCCTCAGCATATTAAACCTTGTGAAAAAAGAAGACAACAAATCATACTAAAAAACTGCATTTACAGTATATCTGAATTGTGTTTGTGAAATTTTTTAGAAAACTTTTAAAAATATGACTTAGTAAAACACTCTTATTTTTCGAGTTCTATGAGGGAAATGACCACTGTGGCCAAACCCTTCTTTCTCAGCGAATCAGACCTAGTGAAAAATGAAGACAACAAGTCATGCTAAAAAACTGCATTTACAGTATATCTGAATTGTATTTGTGAAATTTTTATGAAAACTTTTAAAAATATGACTTAGTTAAACACTCTTATTTTTCGAGTTCTATGAGGGAAATGACCACTGTGGCCAAACCCTTCTTCCTCAGCATATTAAACCTAGTGGAAAATAAAGACAACAAATCATGCTAAAAAACTGCATTTACAGTATATCTGAATTGTATTTGTGAAATTTTTTAGAAAACTTTTAAAAATATGACTTAGTAAAACACTTTTATTTTTCGAGTTGTATGAGGGAAATGACCACTGTGGCTAAACCTTTCTTTCTCAGCGAATCAAGCCTAGCGGGAAATGAAGACAACAAATCATGCTAAAAAACTGCATTTACAGTATATCTGAATTGTGTTTGTGAAATTTTTTAGAAAACTTTTAAAAATATGACTTAGTAAAACACTTTTATTTTTCGAGTTCTATGAGGGAAATGACCACTGTGGCCAAACCCTTCATCCTTAGCAAATTAAACCTAGTGGAAAAAGAAGACAACAAATCATACTAAAAAACTGCATTTACAGTATATCTGAATTGTATTCGTGAAATTTTTTAGAAAACTTTTAAAAATATGACTTAGTTAAACACTCTTATTTTTCGAGTTCTATGAGGGAAATGACCACTGTGGCCAAACCCTTCTTCCTCAGCATATTAAACCTTGTGGAAAAAGAAGACAACAAATCATACTAAAAAACTGCATTTACAGTATATCTGAATTGTGTTTGTGAAATTTTTTAGAAAACTTTTAAAAATATGACTTAGTAAAACACTCTTATTTTTCGAGTTCTATGAGGGAAATGACCACTGTGGCCAAACCCTTCTTTCTCAGCAAATCAGACCTACTGGGAAATGAAGACAACAAATCATGCTAAAAAACTGCATTTACAGTATATCTGAATTGTATTTGTGAAATTTTTAGAAAACTTTTAAAAATATGACTTAGTTAAACACTCTTATTTTTCGAGTTCTATGAGGGAAATGACCACTGTGGCCAAACCCTTCTTCCTCAGCGAATTAAACCTAGTGGAAAAAGAAGACAGCAAATTATACTAAAAAACTGCATTTACAGTATATCTGAATTGTATTTGTGAAATTTTTTAGAAAACTTTTAAAAATATGACTTAGTTAAACACTCTTATTTTTCGAGTTCTATGAGGGAAATGACCACTGTGGCCAAACCCTTCTTCCTCAGCATATTAAGCCTAGTGGAAAAGGAAGACAACAAATCATGCTAAAAAACTGCATTTACAGTATATCTGAATTGTATTTGTGAAATTTTTAGAAAACTTTTAAAAATATGACTTAGTTAAACACTCTTATTTTTCTAGTTCTATGAGGGAAATGACTACTGTGGCCAAACCCTTCTTCGTTAGCGAATTAAACCTAGTGGAAAAGGAAGACAACAAATCATACTAAAAAAGTGCATTTACAGTATATCTGAATTGTATTTGCGAAATTTTTTAGAAAACTTTTAAAAATATGACTTAGTTAAACACTCTTATTTTTTGAATTCAATGAGGGAAATGACCACTGTGGCCAAACCCTTCTTCCTCAGCATATTAAACCTAGTGGAAAAGGAAGACAACAAATTATACTAAAAAACTGCATTTACAGTATATCTGAAATATATTTGTGAAATTTTTTAGAAAACTTTTAAAAATATGACTTAGTAAAACACTCTAATTTTTTGAGTTCTATGAGGGAAATGACCACTGTGGCCAAACCCTTTTTTCTCAGCAAATCAAGCCAAGTGGGAAATGAAGACAACAAACCATACTAAAAAACTGCATTTACAGTATATCTGAATTGTATTTGTGAAATTTTTAGAAAACTTTTAAAAATATGACTTAGTTAAACACTCTTATTTTTCGAGTTCTATGAGGGAAATGACCACTGTGGCCAAACCCTTCTTCCTCAGCGAATTAAACCTAGTGGAAAAAGAAGACAGCAAATCATACTAAAAACTACATTTACAGTATATCTGAATTGTATTTGTGAAATTTTTTAGAAAACTTTTAAAAATATGACTTAGTAAAACACTCTTATTTTTCGAGTTCTATGAGGGAAATGACCACTGTGGCCAAACCTTTCTCTCTCAGCGAACCAAACCTAGTGGAAAATGAAAACAACATATCATACTAAAAAACTGCATTTACAGTATATCTGAATTGTATTTGTGAAATTTTTTAGAAAACTTTTAAAAATATGACTTAGTAAAACACTCTTATTTTTCGAGTTCTATGAGGGAAATGACCACTGTGGCCAAACCTTTCTCTCTCAGCAAACCAAACCTAGTGGAAAATGAAAACCACATATCATACTAAAAAACTGCATTTACAGTATATCTGAATTATATTTGTGAAATTTTTAGAAAACTTTTAAAAATATGACTTAGTTAAACACTCTTATTTTTCGAGTTCTATGAGGGAAATGACCACTGTGGCCAAACCCTTCATCCTTAGCGTTTTAAGCCCAGTGGAAAAGGAAGACAACAAATCATACTAAAAAACTGCATTTACAGTATATCTGAATTGTATTTGTGAAATTTTTAAGAAAACTTTTAAAAATATGACTTAGTTAAACACTCTTATTTTTCGAGTTCTATGAGGGAAATGACCACTGTGGCCAAACCCTTCTTCCTCAGCATATTAAACCTTGTGGAAAAAGAAGACAACAAATCATACTAAAAAACTGCATTTACAGTATATCTGAATTGTGTTTGTGAAATTTTTTAGAAAACTTTTAAAAATATGACTTAGTAAAACACTCTTATTTTTCGAGTTCTATGAGGGAAATGACCACTGTGGCCAAACCCTTCTTTCTCAGCGAATCAGACCTAGTGGGAAATAAAGACAACAAATAATGCTAAAAAACTGCATTTACAGTATATCTGAATTGTATTTGTGAAATTTTTTAGAAAACTTTTAAAAATATGACTTAGTAAAACACTCTTATTTTTCGAGTTCTATGAGGGAAATGACCACTGTGGCCAAACCCTTCATCCTTAGCGAATTAAACCTAGTGGAAAAGGAAGACAACAAATCATACTAAAAAACTGCATTTACAGTATATCTGAATTGTATTTGTGAAATTTTTTAGAAAACTTTTAAAAATATGACTTAGTTAAACACTCTTATTTTTCGAGTTCTATGAGGGAAATGACCACTGTGGCCAAACCCTTCTTCCTCAGCATATTAAACCTTGTGAAAAAACAAGACAACAAATCATACTAAAAAACTGCATTTACAGTATATCTGAATTGTATTTGTGAAATTTTTTAGAAAACTTTTAAAAATATGACTTAGTAAAACACTCTTATTTTTCGAGTTCTATGAGGGAAATGACCACTGTGGCCAAACCTTTCTCTCTCAGCGAACCAAACCTAGTGGAAAATGAAAACAACATATCATACTAAGAAACTGCTTTTACAATATATCTAAAGTGTATTTGTGAAATTTTTTAGAAAACTTTTAAAAATATGACTTAGTAAAACACTCTTATTTTTCGAGTTCTATGAGGGAAATGACCACTGTGGCCAAACCTTTCTCTCTCAGCAAACCAAACCTAGTGAAAAATGAAAACCACATATCATACTAAAAAACTGCATTTACAGTATATCTGAATTATATTTGTGAAATTTTTAGAAAACTTTTAAAAATATGACTTAGTTAAACACTCTTATTTTTCGAGTTCTATGAGGGAAATGACCACTGTGGCCAAACCCTTCATCCTTAGCGTTTTAAGCCCAGTGGAAAAGGAAGACAACAAATCATACTAAAAAACTGCATTTACAGTATATCTGAATTGTATTTGTGAAATTTTTTAGAAAACTTTTAAAAATATGACTTAGTTAAACACTCTTATTTTTCGAGTTCTATGAGGGAAATGACCACTGTGGCCAAACACTTCTTCCTCAGCATATTAAACCTTGTGGAAAAAGAAGAAAACAAATCATACTAAAAAACTGCATTTACAGTATATCTGAATTGTGTTTGTGAAATTTTTTAGAAAACTTTTAAAAATATGACTTAGTAAAACACTCTTATTTTTCGAGTTCTATGAGGGAAATGACCACTGTGGCTAAACCTTTCTTTCTCAGCAAATCAAGCCTAGTGGGAAATGAATACAACAAATCATGCTAAAAAACTGCATTTACAGTATATCTGAATTGTATTTGTGAAATTTTTTAGAAAACTTTTAAAAATATGACTTAGTTAAACACTCTTATTTTTCGAGTTCTATGAGGGAAATGACCACTGTGGCCAAACCCTTCTTCCTCAGCATATTAAACCTAGTGGGAAATAAAGACAACAAATCATGCTAAAAAACTGCATTTACAGTATATCTGAATTGTATTTGTGAAATTTTTTAGAAAACTTTTAAAAATATGACTTAGTAAAACACTCTTATTTTTCGAGTTCTATGAGGGAAATGACCACTGTGGCTAAACCTTTCTTTCTCAGCAAATCAAGCCTAGTGGGAAATGAAGACAACAAATCTTGCTAAAAAACTGCATTTACAGTATATCTGAATTGTATTTGTGAAATTTTTAGAAAACTTTTAAAAATATGACTTAGTTAAACACTCTTATTTTTCGAGTTCTATGAGGGAAATGACCACTGTGGCCAAACCCTTCTTCCTCAGCGAATTAAACCTAGTGGAAAAAGAAGACAGCAAATTATACTAAAAAATTGCATTTACAGTTTATCTGAATTGTATTTGTGAAATTTTTTAGAAAACTTTTAAAAATATGACTTAGTTAAACACTCTTATTTTTCGAGTTCTATGAGGGAAATGACCACTGTGGCCAAACCCTTCTTCCTCAGCATATTAAGCCTAGTGGAAAAGGAAGACAACAAATTATGTTAAGAAACTGCATTTACAGTATATCTGAATTGTATTTGTGAAATTTTTAGAAAACTTTTAAAAATATGACTTAGTTAAACACTCTTATTTTTCGAGTTCTATGAGGGAAATGACCACTGTGGCCAAACCCTTCTTCCTTAGCGAATTAAACCTAGTGAAAAAGGAAGACAACAAATCATACTAAAAAACTGCATTTACAGTATATCTGAAATATATTTGTAAAATTTTTTAGAAAACTTTTAAAAATATGACTTAGTAAAACACTCTAATTTTTTGAGTTCTATGAGGGAAATGACCACTGTGGCCAAACCCTTTTTTCTCAGCAAATCAAGCCAAGTGGGAAATGAAGACAACAAACCATACTAAAAAACTGCATTTACAGTATATCTGAATTGTATTTGTGAAATTTTTAGAAAACTTTTAAAAATATGACTTAGTTAAACACTCTTATTTTTCGAGTTCTATGAGGGAAATGACCACTGTGGCCAAACCCTTCTTCCTCAGCGAATTAAACCTAGTGGAAAAAGAAGACAGCAAATCATACTAAAAACTGCATTTACAGTATATCTGAATTGTATTTGTGAAATTTTTTAGAAAACTTTTAAAAATATGACTTAGTAAAACACTCTTATTTTTCGAGTTCTATGAGGGAAATGACCACTGTGGCCAAACCTTTCTCTCTCAGCGAAATATACTTAGTGGAAAATGAAAACAACATATCATACTAAAAAACTGCCTTTACAGTATATCTGAATTGTATTTGTGAAATTTTTTAGAAAACTTTTAAAAATATGACTTAGTAAAACACTCTTATTTTTCGAGTTCTATGAGGGAAATGACCACTGTGGCCAAACCTTTCTCTCTCAGCAAACCAAACCTAGTGGAAAATGAAAACAACATATCATACTAAAAAACTGCATTTACAGTATATCTGAATTATATTTGTGAAATTTTTAGAAAACTTTTAAAAATATGACTTAGTTAAACACTCTTATTTTTCGAGTTCTATGAGGGAAATGACCACTGTGGCCAAACCCTTCATCCTTAGCGAATTAAACCTAGTGGAAAAGGAAGACAACAAATCATTCTAAAAAACTGCATTTACAGTATATCTGAATTGTATTTGTGAAATTTTTTAGAAAACTTTTAAAAATATGACTTAGTTAAACACTCTTATTTTTCGAGTTCTATGAGGGAAATGAACACTGTGGCCAAACCTTTCTTCCTCAGCATATTAAACCTTGTGGAAAAAGAAGACAACAAATCATACTAAAAAACTGCATTTACAGTATATCTGAATTGTGTTTGTGAAATTTTTTAGAAAACTTTTAAAAATATGACTTAGTAAAACACTCTTATTTTTCGAGTTCTATGAGGGAAATGACCACTGTGGCCAAACCCTTCTTCCTCAGCGAATTAAACCTAGTGGAAAAAGAAGACAGCAAATCATACTAAAAACTGCATTTACAGTATATCTGAATTGTATTTGTGAAATTTTTTAGAAAACTTTTAAAAATATGACTTAGTAAAACACTCTTATTTTTCGAGTTCTATGAGGGAAATGACCACTGTGGCCAAACCTTTCTCTCTCAGCGAACCGAACCTAGTGGAAAATGAAAACAACATATCATACTAAAAAACTGCATTTACAGTATATCTGAATTGTATTTGTGAAATTTTTTAGAAAACTTTTAAAAATATGACTTAGTAAAACACTCTTATTTTTCGAGTTCTATGAGGGAAATGACCACTGTGGCCAAACCTTTCTCTCTCAGCAAACCAAACCTAGCGGAAAATGAAAATTACATATCATACTAAAAAACTGCATTTACAGTATATCTGAATTATATTTGTGAAATTTTTAGAAAACTTTTAAATATATGACTTAGTTAAACACTCTTATTTTTCGAGTTCTATGAGGGAAATGACCACTGTGGCCAAACCCTTCATCCTTAGCGTTTTAAGCCAAGTGGAAAAGGAAGACAACAAATCATACTAAAAAACTGCATTTACAGTATATCTGAATTGTATTTGTGAAATTTTTTAGAAAACTTTTAAAAATATGACTTAGTTAAACACTCTTATTTTTCGAGTTCTATGAGGGAAATGACCACTGTGGCCAAACCCTTCTTCCTCAGCATATTAAACCTTGTGGAAAAAGAAGACAACAAATCATACTAAAAAACTGCATTTACAGTATATCTGAATTGTGTTTGTGAAATTTTTTAGAAAACTTTTAAAAATATGACTTAGTAAAACACTCTTATTTTTCGAGTTCTATGAGGGAAATGACCACTGTGGCCAAACCCTTCTTTCTCAGCGAATCAGACCTAGTGGGAAATAAAGACAACAAATCATGCTAAAAAACTGCATTTACAGTATATCTGAATTGTATTTGTGAAATTTTTTAGAAAACTTTTAAAAATATGACTTAGTTAAACACTCTTATTTTTCGAGTTCTATGAGGGAAATGACCACTGTGGCCAAACCCTTCTTCCTCAGCATATTAAACCTTGTGGAAAAAGAAGACAACAAATCATACTAAAAAACTGCTTTTACAGTATATCTGAATTGTATTTGTGAAATTTTTTAGAAAACTTTTAAAAATATGACTTAGTAAAACACTCTTATTTTTCGAGTTCTATGAGGGAAATGACCACTGTGGCCAAACCCTTCTTTCTCAGCGAATCAGACATAGTGGGAAATAAAGACAACAAATCATGCTAAAAAACTGCATTTACAGTATATCTGAATTGTATTTGTGAAATTTTTTAGAAAACTTTTAAAAATATGACTTAGTAAAACACTCTTATTTTTCGAGTTCTATGAGGGAAATGACCACTGTGGCCAAACCCTTCATCCTTAGCGAATTAAACCTAGTGGAAAAGGAAGACAACAAATCATACTAAAAAACTGCATTTACAGTATATCTGAATTGTATTTGTGAAATTTTTTAGAAAACTTTTAAAAATATGACTTAGTTAAACACTCTTATTTTTCGAGTTCTATGAGGGAAATGACCACTGTGGCCAAACCCTTCTTCCTCAGCGAATTAAACCTAGTGGAAAAAGAAGACAGCAAATTATACTAAAAAACTGCATTTACAGTATATCTGAATTGTATTTGTGAAATTTTTTAGAAAACTTTTAAAAATATGACTTAGTTAAACACTCTTATTTTTCGAGTTCTATGAGGGAAATGACCACTGTGGCCAAACCCTTCTTCCTCAGCATATTAAGCCTAGTGGAAAAGGAAGACAACAAATCATGTTAAAAAACTGCATTTACAGTATATCTGAATTGTATTTGTGAAATTTTTAGAAAACTTTTAAAAATATGACTTAGTTAAACACTCTTATTTTTCGAGTTCTATGAGGGAAATGACCACTGTGGCCAAACCCTTCTTCCTTAGCGAATTTAACCTAGTGAAAAAGGAAGACAACAAATTATACTAAAAAACTGCATTTACAGTATATCTGAAATATATTTGTAAAATTTTTTAGAAAACTTTTAAAAATATGACTTAGTAAAACACTCTAATTTTTTGAGTTCTATGAGGGAAATGACCACTGTGGCCAAACCCTTTTTTCTCAGCAAATCAAGCCAAGTGGGAAATGAAGACAACAAACCATACTAAAAAACTGCATTTACAGTATATCTGAATTGTATTTGTGAAATTTTTAGAAAACTTTTAAAAATATGACTTAGTTAAACACTCTTATTTTTCGAGTTATATGAGGGAAATGACCACTGTGGCCAAACCCTTCTTCCTCAGCGAATTAAACCTAGTGGAAAAAGAAGACAGCAAATTATACTAAAAAACTGCATTTACAGTATATCTGAATTGTATTTGTGAAATTTTTTAGAAAACTTTTAAAAATATGACTTAGTAAAACACTCTTATTTTTCGAGTTCTATGAGGGAAATGACCACTGTGGCCAAACCCTTCTTCCTCAGCATATTAAACCTTGTGAAAAAACAAGACAACAAATTATACTAAAAAACTGCATTTACAGTATATCTGAATTGTATTTGTGAAATTTTTTAGAAAACTTTTAAAAATATGACTTAGTAAAACACTCTTATTTTTCGAGTTCTATGAGGGAAATGACCACTGTGGCCAAACCTTTCTCTCTCAGCGAACCAAACCTAGTGGAAAATGAAAACAACATATCATACTAAGAAACTGCTTTTACAATATATCTGAAGTGTATTTGTGAAATTTTTTAGAAAACTTTTAAAAATATGACTTAGTAAAACACTCTTATTTTTCGAGTTCTATGAGGGAAATGACCACTGTGGGCAAACCTTTCTCTCTCAGCAAACCAAACCTAGTGGAAAATGAAAACCACATATCATACTAAAAAACTGCATTTACAGTATATCTGAATTATATTTGTGAAATTTTTAGAAAACTTTTAAAAATATGACTTAGTTAAACACTCTTATTTTTCGAGTTCTATGAGGGAACTGACCACTGTGGCCAAACCCTTCATCTTTAGCGTTTTAAGCCCAGTGGAAAAGGAAGACAACAAATCATACTAAAAAACTGCATTTACAGTATATCTGAATTGTATTTGTGAAATTTTTTAGAAAACTTTTAAAAATATGACTTAGTTAAACACTCTTATTTTTCGAGTTCTATGAGGGAAATGACCACTGTGGCCAAACCCTTCTTCCTCAGCATATTAAACCTTGTGGAAAAAGAAGACAACAAATCATACTAAAAAACTGCATTTACAGTATATCTGAATTGTGTTTGTGAAATTTTTTAGAAAACTTTTAAAAATATGACTTAGTAAAACACTCTTATTTTTCGAGTTCTATGAGGGAAATGACCACTGTGGCCAAACCCTTCTTTCTCAGCGAATCAGACCTAGTGGGAAATAAAGACAACAAATCATGCTAAAAAACTGCATTTACAGTATATCTGAATTGTATTTGTGAAATTTTTTAGAAAACTTTTAAAAATATGACTTAGTAAAACACTCTTATTTTTCGAGTTCTATGAGGGAAATGACCACTGTGGCCAATCCCTTCATCCTTAGCGAATTAAACCTAGTGGAAAAGGAAGACAACAAATCATACTAAAAAACTGCATTTACAGTATATCTGAATTGTATTTGTGAAATTTTTTAGAAAACTTTTAAAAATATGACTTAGTTAAACACTCTTATTTTTCGAGTTCTATGAGGGAAATGACCACTGTGGCCAAACCCTTCTTCCTCAGCATATTAAACCTTGTGAAAAAACAAGACAACAAATCATACTAAAAAACTGCATTTACAGTATATCTGAATTGTATTTGTGAAATTTTTTAGAAAACTTTTAAAAATATGACTTAGTTAAACACTCTTATTTTTCGAGTTCTATGAGGGAAATGACCACTGTGGCCAAACCCTTCTTCCTCAGCATATTAAACCTAGTGGGAAATAAAGACAACAAATCATGCTAAAAAACTGCATTTACAGTATATCTGAATTGTGTTTGTGAAATTTTTAGAAAACTTTTAAAAATATGACTTAGTAAAACACTCTTATTTTTCGAGTTCTATGAGGGAAATGACCACTGTGGCCAAACCCTTCTTTCTCAGCGAATCAGACCTAGTGGGAAATGAAGACAACAAATCATGCTAAAAAACTGCATTTACAGTATATCTGAATTGTATTTGTGAAATTTTTAGAAAACTTTTAAAAATATGACTTAGTTAAACACTCTTATTTTTCGAGTTCTATGAGGGAAATGACCACTGTGGCCAAACCCTTCTTCCTCAGCGAATTAAACCTAGTGGAAAAAGAAGACAGCAAATTATACTAAAAAACTGCATTTACAGTATATCTGAATTGTATTTGTGAAATTTTTTAGAAAACTTTTAAAAATATGACTTAGTTAAACACTCTTATTTTTCGAGTTCTATGAGGGAAATGACCACTGTGGCCAAACCCTTCTTATTCAGCATATTAAGCCTAGTGGAAAAGGAAGACAACAAATCATGTTAAAAAACTGCATTTACAGTATATCTGAATTGTATTTGTGAAATTTTTAGAAAACTTTTAAAAATATGACTTAGTTAAACACTCTTATTTTTCGAGTTCTATGAGGGAAATGACCACTGTGGCCAAACCCTTCTTCCTTAGCGAATTAAACCTAGTGAAAAAGGAAGACAACAAATCATACTAAAAAACTGCATTTACAGTATATCTGAAATATATTTGTAAAATTTTTTAGAAAACTTTTAAAAATATGACTTAGTAAAACACTCTAATTTTTTGAGTTCTATGAGGGAAATGACCACTGTGGCCAAACCCTTTTTTCTCAGCAAATCAAGCCAAGTGGGAAATAAAGACAACAAACCATACTAAAAAACTGCACTTACAGTATATCTGAATTGTATTTGTGAAATTTTTAGAAAACTTTTAAAAATATGACTTAGTTAAACACTCTTATTTTTCGAGTTCTATGAGGGAAATGACCACTGTGGCCAAACCCTTCTTCCTCAGCGAATTAAACCTAGTGGAAAAAGAAGACAGCAAATCATACTAAAAACTGCATTTACAGTATATCTGAATTGTATTTGTGAAATTTTTTAGAAAACTTTTAAAAATATGACTTAGTAAAACACTCTTATTTTTCGAGTTCTATGAGGGAAATGACCACTGTGGCCAAACCTTTCTCTCTCAGCGAAATAAACTTAGTGGAAAATGAAAACAACATATCATACTAAAAAACTGCATTTACAGTATATCTGAATTGTATTTGTGAAATTTTTTAGAAAACTTTTAAAAATATGACTTAGTAAAACACTCTTATTTTTCGAGTTCTATGAGGGAAATGACCACTGTGGCCAAACCTTTCTCTCTCAGCAAACCAAACCTAGTGGAAAATGAAAACAACATATTATACTAAAAAACTGCATTTACAGTATATCTGAATTATATTTGTGAAATTTTTAGAAAACTTTTAAAAATATGACTTAGTTAAACACTCTTATTTTTCGAGTTCTATGAGGGAAATGACCACTGTGGCCAAACCCTTCATCCTTAGCGAAATAAACCTAGTGGAAAAGGAAGACAACAAATCATACTAAAAAACTGCATTTACAGTATATCTGAATTGTATTTGTGAAATTTTTTAGAAAACTTTTAAAAATATGACTTAGTTAAACACTCTTATTTTTCGAGTTCTATGAGGGAAATGACCACTGTGGCCAAACCCTTCTTCCTCAGCATATTAAGCCTTGTGGAAAAAGAAGACAACAAATCATACTAAAAAACTGCATTTACAGTATATCTGAATTGTGTTTGTGAAATTTTTTAGAAAACTTTTAAAAATATGACTTAGTAAAACACTCTTATTTTTCGAGTTCTATGAGGGAAATGACCACTGTGGCCAAACCCTTCTTTCTCAGCGAATCAGACCTAGTGAAAAATGAAGACAACAAGTCATGCTAAAAAACTGCATTTACAGTATATCTGAATTGTATTTGTGAAATTTTTTAGAAAACTTTTAAAAATATGACTTAGTTAAACACTCTTATTTTTCGAGTTCTATGAGGGAAATGACCACTGTGGCCAAACCCTTCTTCCTCAGCATATTAAACCTAGTGGGAAATAAAGACAACAAATCATACTAAAAAACTGCATTTACAGTATATCTGAATTGTATTTGTGAAATTTTTTAGAAAACTTTTAAAAATATGACTTAGTAAAACACTCTTATTTTTCGAGTTCTATGAGGGAAATGACCACTGTGGCTAAACCTTTCTTTCTCAGCGAATCAAACCTAGTGGGAAATGAAGACAACAAATCATGCTAAAAAACTGCATTTAGAGTATATCTGAATTGTATTTGTGAAATTTTTAGAAAACTTTTAAAAATATGACTTAATTAAACACTCTTATTTTTCGAGTTCTATGAGGGAAATGACCACTGTGGCCAAACCCTTCTTCCTCAGCGAATTAAACCTAGTGGAAAAAGAAGACAGCAAATTATGCTAAAAAACTGCATTTACAGTATATCTGAATTGTATTTGTGAAATTTTTTAGAAAACTTTTAAAAATATGACTTAGTTAAACACTCTTATTTTTCGAGTTCTATGAGGGAAACGACCACTGTGGCCAAACCCTTCTTCCTCAGCATATTAAGCCTAGTGGAAAGGGAAGACAACAAAATATACTAAAAAACTGCATTTACAGTATATCTGAATTGTATTTGTGAAATTTTTTAGAAAACTTTTAAAAATATGACTTAGTAAAACACTCTTATTTTTCGAGTTCTATGAGGGAAATGACCACTGTGGCCAAACCTTTCTCTCTCAGCGAACCAAACCTAGTGGAAAATGAAAACAACATATCATACTAAAAAACTGCATTCACAATATATCTGAATTGTATTTGTGAAATTTTTTGGAAAACTTTTAAAAATATGACTTAGTTAAACACTCTTATTTTTCGAGTTCTATGAGGGAAATGACCACTGTGGCCAAACCCTTCTTCCTTAGCGAATTAAACCTAGTGAAAAAGGAAGACAACAAATCATACTAAAAAACTGCATTTACAGTATATCTGAAATATATTTGTAAAATTTTTTAGAAAACTTTTAAAAATATGACTTAGTAAAACACTCTAATTTTTTGAGTTCTATGAGGGAAATGACCACTGTGGCCAAACCCTTTTTTCTCAGCAAATCATGCCAAGTGGGAAATAAAGACAACAAACCATACTAAAAAACTGCACTTACAGTATATCTGAATTGTATTTGTGAAATTTTTAGAAAACTTTTAAAAATATGACTTAGTTAAACACTCTTATTTTTCGAGTTCTATGAGGGAAATGACCACTGTGGCCAAACCCTTCTTCCTCAGCGAATTAAACCTAGTGGAAAAAGAAGACAGCAAATCATACTAAAAACTGCATTTACAGTATATCTGAATTGTATTTGTGAAATTTTTTAGAAAACTTTTAAAAATATGACTTAGTAAAACACTCTTATTTTTCGAGTTCTATGAGGGAAATGACCACTGTGGCCAAACCTTTCTCTCTCAGCGAAATAAACTTAGTGGAAAATGAAAACAACATATCATACTAAAAAACTGCATTTACAGTATATCTGAATTGTATTTGTGAAATTTTTTAGAAAACTTTTAAAAATATGACTTAGTAAAACACTCTTATTTTTCGAGTTCTATGAGGGAAATGACCACTGTGGCCAAACCTTTCTCTCTCAGCAAACCAAACCTAGTGGAAAATGAAAACAACATATTATACTAAAAAATTGCATTTACAGTATATCTGAATTATATTTGTGAAATTTTTAGAAAACTTTTAAAAATATGACTTAGTTAAACACTCTTATTTTTCGAGTTCTATGAGGGAAATGACCACTGTGGCCAAACCCTTCATCCTTAGCGAAATAAACCTAGTGGAAAAGGAAGACAACAAATCATACTAAAAAACTGCATTTACAGTATATCTGAATTGTATTTGTGAAATTTTTTAGAAAACTTTTAAAAATATGACTTAGTTTAACACTCTTATTTTTCGAGTTCTATGAGGGAAATGACCACTGTGGCCAAACCCTTCTTCCTCAGCATATTAAACCTTGTGGAAAAAGAAGACAACAAATCATACTAAAAAACTGCATTTACAGTATATCTGAATTGTGTTTGTGAAATTTTTTAGAAAACTTTTAAAAATATGACTTAGTAAAACACTCTTATTTTTCGAGTTCTATGAGGGAAATGACCACTGTGGCCAAACCCTTCTTTCTCAGCGAATCAGACCTAGTGAAAAATGAAGACAACAAGTCATGCTAAAAAACTGCATTTACAGTATATCTGAATTGTATTTGTGAAATTTTTTAGAAAACTTTTAAAAATATGACTTAGTTAAACACTCTTATTTTTCGAGTTCTATGAGGGAAATGACCACTGTGGCCAAACCCTTCTTCCTCAGCATATTAAACCTACTGGGAAATAAAGACAACAAACCATACTAAAAAACTGCATTTACAGTATATCTGAATTGTATTTGTGAAATTTTTTAGAAAACTTTTAAAAATATGACTTAGTAAAACACTCTTATTTTTCGAGTTCTATGAGGGAAATGACCACTGTGGCTAAACCTTTCTTTCTCAGCGAATCAAACCTAGTGGGAAATGAAGACAACAAATCATGCTAAAAAACTGCATTTAGAGTATATCTGAATTGTATTTGTGAAATTTTTAGAAAACTTTTAAAAATATGACTTAATTAAACACTCTTATTTTTCGAGTTCTATGAGGGAAATGACCACTGTGGCCAAACCCTTCTTCCTCAGCGAATTAAACCTAGTGGAAAAAGAAGACAGCAAATTATGCTAAAAAACTGCATTTACAGTATATCTGAATTGTATTTGTGAAATTTTTTAGAAAACTTTTAAAAATATGACTTAGTTAAACACTCTTATTTTTCGAGTTCTATGAGGGAAACGACCACTGTGGCCAAACCCTTCTTCCTCAGCATATTAAGCCTAGTGGAAAGGGAAGACAACAAAATATACTAAAAAACTGCATTTACAGTATATCTGAATTGTATTTGTGAAATTTTTTAGAAAACTTTTAAAAATATGACTTAGTAAAACACTCTTATTTTTCGAGTTCTATGAGGGAAATGACCACTGTGGCCAAACCTTTCTCTCTCAGCGAACCAAACCTAGTGGAAAATGAAAACAACATATCATACTAAAAAACTGCATTCACAATATATCTGAATTGTATTTGTGAAATTTTTTGGAAAACTTTTAAAAATATGACTTAGTTAAACACTCTTATTTTTTGAGTTCTATGAGGTAAATGACCACTGTGGCCAAACCTTTCTTTCTCAGCGAATCAAACCTAGTGGGAAATGAAGACAACAAATCATGCTAAAAAACTGCATTTACAGTATATCTGAATTGTATTTGTGAAATTTTTAGAAAACTTTTAAAAATATGACTTAGTTAAACACTCTTATTTTTCGAGTTCTATGAGGGAAATGACCACTGTGGCCAAACCCTTCTTCCTTAGCGAATTAACCCTGCACACATAACCCTCGAACGTATCCCTCTAAACCTAACCATTCGTCGTTTCGACGAGCACGTTTTGGGGCGTATAATATCGGTTCTAAACATATATATTTTTGTACTTGCAACACATACATACCTTTAGCAAGTACTTTGTTAGTAAATACAACTATATATTTCTATTCTGTTACAAGGATATTTATTATAATCCATTTTTCCAAAAAGCATTTTTTTTTGAGATCACATTGTTATAAAATTTATTTAAACAAACAAAACAAAAAAGCCTTTTTCTCTTTGGCAAAACTTAACTATAACACTGTTGTCATTTAAAAAAATATATAAAATAAATTTTTTGAAGCGCATTGTGTGCAGAAATCAACTTTATGCTCGCCAACACTCGTCGAAGCGACGAACAAGTTTATCATATCTCAATAATTACGTGCTCACGCGCCGAGTTTGGTTGTCTCCTGCAAAAGCTCAGCGAAAACTAAGTTGGCAAGAAATTTAGCGGCGATCGGTGCACGTGTTAAAAAGAAATAGCAATTTTTTTGTCCGGTGTTCGTCGTTTCGACGAAGGTTATGTGTCTAGGGTTAAACCTAGTGGAAAAGGAAGACAACAAATCATACTAAAAAACTGCATTTACAGTATATCTGAATTGTATTTGTGAAATTTTTAGAAAACTTTTAAAAATATGACTTAGTTAAACACTCTTATTTTTCGAGTTCTATGAGGGAAATGACCACTGTGGCCAAACCCTTCTTCCTCAGCGAATTAAACCTAGTGGAAAAAGAAGACAGCAAATCATACTAAAAAACTGCATTTACAGTATATCTGAATTGTATTTGTGAAATTTTTTAGAAAACTTTTAAAAATATGACTTAGTTAAACACTCTTATTTTTCGAGTTCTATAAGGGAAATGACCACTGTGGCCAAACCCTTCTTCCTCAGCATATTAAGCCTAGTGGAAAAGGAAGACAACAAAATATACTAAAAAACTGCATTTACAGTATATCTGAATTGTATTTGTGAAATTTTTTAGAAAACTTTTAAAAATATGACTT